>CM042159.1:83282717-83295529 GCA_023376005.1 Doryteuthis pealeii | reverse complement strand
GGGGAGGATTTTTAACTCATCATGGGTCCAAACAAACTTCAAGTAGGATGTCAAATCTTCTCAAACTGCACTTATTATTATGTCCAAAGAGGAGAAAAAAATAAAGAAATTATTGAAGAAAAAGAAACAATTATTATTATTACTAGAAAAAAAAAAAAAACACCTTCTGGGCAGTGTAAAATTTTATTTTTAAAAAGAGATTGGCAGATTGGGGTAGAGTTAAAAATTCAATGTCAGAGGGTTTTTATTAAGAATGTAAGTAAAATCATCGAGTAAAAAATAAAACAATTAGAAATTAAACTTAATTCTGTCCTTGTCAAATAAAATGTTGCATGCATCTTTTAATTATTAATCAAATAATTATTTTGAATATTTTACACATACATTTTACACAAAATCATAAGTATTTATTTATTTGTAGACTTTTATTTAACTTCTTGTAACTGAAAAAATGGCGAGAGTAAAAATTGATGTTTAAAATTGATTACAAATTTCGAAAATAATTTTTTCCATTTAAAGTAATATATTTTTTAATCAATTTCATAGTTTATATAGTTTCTTTATTTAAATAATATATAGTTTATCTATTACAATGGAAAAGATTCAAACTTTTGAATTATAAAGAACAGCTTTTATTTATTTGATTAATATTAATTGTTCTTTATTCTATGTATTGAAGATTTTAGTAATTGTGACGTAAGCAGTGATGTAGTTTTGGTTACAAATACAGACCGAATCTCCATTACTAATAGATTGTTATCATTATTATTAATACTAATACTAGCAGGACCTGTGGATATACCACAATATGATAATTTGATTATTACGTTTGATATGTTTACTTAAGAGTTATTGCAAATAGTTTAACATGTAAAAAATGATAATCTTGATTCAACTCTCTCTCTCTAAGTGACTCTTTTTTTTCTTTCTTTACCTTTTTTCATCATCGATTGAAACAGATTAGCATTATTGCAATACATTTTTTAATTAATTTCATAGTTTATATAGTTTATTTATTACAATGGAAAATATTCTAACATTGAATTAAGGAAGAGCTTTTATTTATTTTATTAATATTAATTGTTCTTTATTCTATGTATTGAAGATTTTAGTAATTGTGATGTAAGCAGTGATGTAGTTTTGGTTACAGACAAATACAAACCGAATCTCCATTACTAATAGATTATTATTATTACTACTACTAGCAGGACTTGTGGATATACCACAATATGGTAATTTAATTACTACAACGCTTGATATCTTTACTTAAGAATTATTGCAAAAATAGTTTAATATGTAAAAAATGATAATCTTAATTTAATTGTCTCTCTCTCAGTCACTCTTTTTTCTTTCTTTACCTTTTTCATCATCAATTGAAACAGATTAGCATTATTGTTTTCACGTTCTCAACTCCTCTCTTTATCTTTCTCCTACTCTCCTTATTATATTTTTCTGTGTAGCATGTCCTTTCTTTCCTTATAATAAAAACAGAATGGTCTATTATTTAGCTGAGGTGATGTCATTCATAAGAAATAAGAATTCAGCAGATAAGCAACACCAGATAATCCAGATTTATATTTTTGCATTTCATCTCGGACAATTTGGGCAGTCTCATTTCTAACCAGAGGGTGTTGCAAGATGATAACGGACAGAAGATTAACGGACACAAGTATTAATATATAGATTATTACTTTTATTACGACTACTATGACCACCACAGATCAAATGTTACACTGCTGAGAATACGACTAGATCATCTTTGGTTTAGTAGAAAATTAACTAAAAAAAAACCAAAACTAGTAAGAATGTTCTTATTTATGAGTAATACTGTTTTCACAATGTAAAGATACTAGATGATGAAAAAAGGTAAAGAAAGAAAAAAGAGTGACTGAGAGAGAGACAAATTAAATTTCTACTAAACCAAAAACCATCTTTGGTTTAGTAGAAAATTAACTAAAAAAAATAAATAAATAAAATCTTAGCATCTTAGAAAATTAACTAAGAAAAAAAAAAGATCTTATTTTTTCTAGTGGAACATTATATAATTAAATCAGACATTAGATATTATTCATTACAACTCTGTAATTAAACAAACATGTAATAGCCCAAAAATAAGTACACACCTATATACATTTATAGCATTTTATTTTTGGTTACAGGCATATTTTTAATGCTGTTGAATCTGGTAATAGATAATACCTAATAATATCTGTTTTTCATGTATGTCATACTACAAAAAACCCTGGTATCTTGCTATCCTGGTTTAAAAAACAGTGAACATTTTATGAAAGATTGGTAAGGGTGTACTTATTTATGGGAAATACAGTGTGTGTGAGTATATATATATATATATAATATATATATATATATATATATAAATAATGAATAGAGAATGAAAAAATGAGAAAAGTATTGGCATGAAAAGGTGCTCAATGCTAATAAAGCAGAGCAGATTTATAATCAATGGTAATATTATGGATTTACAAATGGTTGAGATTTCAAAAACCAGTTTTTTAAAATCTCAACCATTTCACGACTGGTTTTTAAGATCTTAACCATTGGACTCATTTGATGATTGGATTACCATGAAACTTCAAGTTATGAGTGTAAATTCATAATATTACCATTGATTATATATATATATATATATATATATATATATATATACACACACACACACACACACACACAGACACACATACAAAATATCTAATATATATGTGGATTATTATTATTATTATTATTATTATAATTCATAATCATCATTAGAAAATTATGATGGAACTGAAATAGCCAAGATTCCTGTATATACAATTGTAGAATGTGAATAACAATGGAAATATTTATTCTTGCAATTATGGTTCTAGGTGAGTGACCATCTTTTATTTTTTAACCAACCAGCTTTTATTCCATTTCGGATGCGTAACATGTAATGGTTAGAAACCTAGGCCAGCAGACTATTCTTAAAAAAATTCAATTCTCACTTAGTGCCCCATACTTCTGTCCTTGTGCCAAACTTTCATGCTAAGCTTAGTAAATAACTTTAATTCCCAATTACTGGTCCTTTAAGGGATAAGCTTGCAGAATAAAATATACCTGCATAAGATGAATGAACTCCTACAGAAATAGAATGTATTGTATATGAAATTAATATCTCTTAGCAGCAAAGATCAAATAAATAAATAATCAATGTAGCCGAAGTATGCATAATAGCAGGTCTTAAATTATCTTATATTTGTAATGCAAATTATAGACTCCTCATAGAGCACCCTGTTGGTAAGGCCTAGAATACAATAACTACATCACCTGCAGAGGCATAAGATACCTCCTTCAAAGAAAAAGGGGTGCCCTGGGTGTTGGCGTTTTTTGATATATAACGCGTGTGACAAAAGCCCACTTCTACTTATAGACTCGCCGATAAGCACGTGACCAACCTATTTTCCAATCACTGGCAGTGCTCTGCTGCTGCTATTATTATTTATACTGGCTGATTCTAATCTTAGGTACTCGCAACCACTTGGATCTTCATGGACGACGGATCATAGGATTATATCGCTGGACCTTTTTGACACTACGTAGGATTCCAAAACTTAGGACTTATTCACTTACCAAAGGATTCTATATCACAGGACTTACTTATTTACTTTAAGTTCTTTACAACTGGCCAAGGATGGTGGCCAGATACTTAACACTGGGTATAATACTAAACTGCATCCAGTTGTAAGGCTCTAGTTCTAAAACTCTAGGGAGTAGGGATTCACAGCTTCATTGCCATTAATCCCAGGTTCACTCTGACCAGGAGTGGTAGTACCTGTTAGGGTTCTATCTATGG
Source organism: Doryteuthis pealeii (assembly GCA_023376005.1). Lineage (NCBI taxonomy): Eukaryota > Metazoa > Mollusca > Cephalopoda > Myopsida > Loliginidae > Doryteuthis > Doryteuthis pealeii. The sequence goes on along the minus strand of CM042159.1, from coordinate 83,291,697 downwards.
GTGAAATAGATCTGTTTGAGATATTGATTTGAACTACATTAATACATTGGCTTTTAAAACATTCATATTGCAACTAAGTATGAAGCGTTTACCTATTTAAAATGTTTGTGAAATTTATTATTACATTGGTAAAGCACAGTTATTGTAGCTATAAGGAACCACAAGGTTCTGGGTTTGATACTGGCCCTCACCAACTAGGCATATGAGTAGCACAGCTTGGATCTTTGCAATAAAGTGGAGAGATGGTGGTGTAGCACTCCACCTCAGACGCAAAAAAAAAATCTCCCTGGTCTAGCACTAGTGAAAAGGGTATAGACTCCCTTGCTGTCCAGCTAATACCGACAATAAGCCACTCCGCCAACTTTACTTATAACATTTTTACCTGTTTAAAATGAATGTGAAGATAAACTTATGTTCCACATTATATATATATATATATATATATATATATATATATATATTATTTACCAAACCCTCCGCACGAGCAGTATGTGACACAAAGTCAATTTCTTAAGTGGAGTACAACAGGTTTGAATTCAGAGTTTTCCTTCTCCTAGACCGGTTGCCTAACCAAGGTCTGCCCTACTATTTACCCATAGCTGGAGGGAGAGTAGGATTCATACCTTTCCCAAGAGTATTAGCGGTAAGTGAAATGCAATTATCCCGTCCAGGATTTGAACTGATTTTAAATATACATCAATTTTACATTGAATAAATTACAACAAAGGTTTGTGTTTATATTTGGTTAGCTGTTCAGATTCACCAAAACGTCTCAGGTAGTACCTTACATATTGAAGTTATATATGTTCCATATATAATTGGATATCATGAGCTGATTTCAGCTTAACACAATAAGGGTTGATATGCCAACAAACCAACTAAAGTCCCTCTAGCTTATTTCATGTAATTATAGTTGATTAATTTGGAGTTATATTTTAGTAGGGGTGACAAGACTTTCGGACCACCCTGTAGTTCAATATGCAAACCTGAGACGTTTTGGGGAATCTGAACAGCTAACCAAATATAAACACAAACCTTTGTTGTAATTTATTCAATGTAAAATTGATGTATATTTAAAATCAGATAGTGGAAACTAGACACTAGCGTTACTAATCTTTCTTTTTACTGGGTCAAAATTACCAAGCTTTTAGCTCACACCTTATAAATTTAAGAACATTTCTATTAAATTCAACTCTTTCCAATGTATCTTATACTTGTAAAATCTCATTTGTCAAAATTGTGGAATTTTATTATATATTTCTTTTTTTTTTCTCAGATATTAATAACAATAAAAAAAAAAGAATTTTTATTTTTGTTTTATTTTTGTCAACCACAAAAACTATTTTATTCAGAGCAAAACAATGTGGTTTAAGTAATAAAAAAATTGTTTATAGTCCGCTGGACAAAACTGTTAACATGGACTTTGCTGTGAAACAGAGCATACAGTTCTGTGCAAAAAATTACTAGAAAAAACCCAGTTGGGCTACTCTTTACACATTTTCCTAATACTACACGTCTCAAAGAAGCAGCGTATGGCTGTAGTGGCCTCTTGAGTAGACCAAGTATAGAAATGAACACAATATGGGAACCAATCATTGAAAAGACTAAATCAAGTTGTTTTTAAAGTAAATTACTTTAGAAATAAAAATATAAAAAATAACTGATGTCATTGGATTTTTCACTTTGAGTTGTGCAGGAAATGCCAATAAACAATTTAAAAAAAAAAATAATCATGATGCTGCCTATCATGTCCGAATAATAGGCATACAAAAACAATGATGTCATTATTTCAAACATTCTTCAACACCTTTTTTAATCAACAGCCAAATTATTCAAAATGATTTCTCAGGTAGGGTCATTGCTATGCTCGGATACACAGGAAACACCGGAGGAAGGCCAGAAGATACAGCGACTGAAACATGATTTTACATACCACAATAAAGATGAGGACAACAGTTCGAAAAATCAAAATTATAAACATCAAACCTCATCTCAAAAATTCAGACGAATAAAGATTGTGTTGGAATTTTTGGTTATAAGGCATGTGCCAGATGTTCACTTCTAATTATAGACTCACCGATAACCATGTGACCAACCTATTGACCAACCACTGGCAGTATTCTGCTGCTGATATTATTATTTATACTGGCTGATTCTAATCTTAGCTACTTGGATCTTCATGGACGACGGATCATAGGATTATATCACAGGACCTTTGACACTACATAGGATTCCAAAACTTAGGACTTATTCACTTACCAAAGGATTCTATAAATCAGGACTTACTTACTTATTTACTTTGAGTTTTTTACAACTGGCCAAGGATGGTGGCCAGATACTTAACAGATTGCACATTTAACTGTTATACCTATTACATATTACAGACAAAAAAGATAAATAAAAAAACATGTATTTTATTATATGTATTTACCAACCCCTTTGCACAAGCAGGATATGACACAAGATCTATTTTTAAGTGGAGTTAAACGTTTGAATTCAGAATTTTCCTTTTCCTAGACCAGTTAACATACCAACGTTAAAGAGCCCAGTCTACTCTATTTTACCCATAGCTGGAGGGAGAATAGTTGGATGCATACCTTTTTAGCACTATATATAATGCTCATCCAGGATTTGAACTTGTGTCACCATGTGCATTTTCTACAAAGATAACCATTACACCGTGGACACCTCCATTTATTTTTATTATAGTAGAAGTTATCTCCATTATGTGTTAGAGATAAAAGATGAAATACAAATACAGTGTTTTATTATAGTAGATTATACTGCCAAGAATTTGGCAGTTAAGGGCTGAGTATAAGATAGCCAAAATTGAACTAAAATATCTTTTAGCACAAAGAGAAATGCCAACAGCCTTGTCCAAGATTTGAACTTGGTTCACTGATTCCATTTACTACAATGATAACCATTACGCTAAAGGCAACTCCATCCATGGTGTCAATTATTCCTATCTAATACAAATAATTTGTACAGTTATATGGTTTCAAGTATTCCTTCAATTATTAATAATTTTCAAATAGATCTATTTGACTGATAGAAAGAACTATGATAATAGGTACTATCACTACAGTTCAGAATGGACCAGGGAGTAATGGTTGAAACTCCAGAGTTTGAGAACTGGAGCATCACCATCGGATGCAATTTAATATCATATCTAAGAAGCCAGTATTATCTACGTTATTCAGACTATTGTCCCCATCTACATTGTTACTTGTACAACGTTTCAGCCGATATGCCCTCCGGCCTTCTTCAGGTATTTCTTGTTGGACACGGGAACCTTCTTTTCAAACTCGGGAACTTTCTTGTTGTACACGGAACTTTGAACCTAACCCTTTATTTAGTCCATGGCGGTATCCTGTTTTCATTCTGCTAACCATAGCTGGGGTAGGAGTTGTGTTAATTATTTTTCTAACTGCTTTCACTCAGGATTGAACTCGGGTTCTAGAGATAACTGTCACTTAGAACTGTCTTAACCTAAATGTGTCCAATTGGACAATTGAGTGTGAATTTTGGGAACTTATAAACCTAATGTCTTGATTTGGCTAGAATATCTACCTATTTACTTATGTATGATTTTTTTTTTTTTTTTGACTAAATAAAGGGTTAGGTTCAAAGTTCCGTGATGGCTCCCGATTACGACAAGAAAGTTTCCCGAGTTCGAAAAGAAGGTTCCCGAGTCTGACAAGAAATACCTGAAGAAGGCCGGAGGGCATATCGGCCGAAACGTTGTACAAGCAACAATGAAGATGGGGACAATAGTCCGAATAACGCAGATAATACTAATCTTCAAGCCTCATCTCAAACATTCAGAGAAATAGTACTAAGAAGTCAGTACTTAGATATGTGATCACTCAATAATAGAAAGTACTACAAAAACAATCTAATGCCTATGTGCCAGACTAAACAAAGCTTAATAATAACAACAAAGACAATATTTTCTTCAAACAGACATTTTATCTTTTAGTTTTTTTTTTCAATTGCTTGTATAAGCCACCTGATCAAATACCTACGTTTCAATTTGAACAATATTTATAAGTTATTTATTTGTTCCAGTCATGTCTAGGATAAATCACATCATCTGTAGCACCAGGAAGTAAACATACAATGAAAAGGTATATTAAGGACATTCAAAAAACTATAAATAATTCAAGTGTACTCTTGAATAAAATTGAACTAAAAACACAACAATTTTTATAATCTACATATCAATATTGGTGTTCCTAAATCTTTCGTCCGTTATCATCCTGCAACACCCTCTGGTTAAAATTGAGACTACCCAAATTGTTCAAGATGCAATGCAAAAATGTAAATCCAGATTATCTGGTGTTGCTTAATCACATATTTCTTATTTGCCCCATTTCACTTCCCTCAATTTTAAAAATGAAACATTCCAAATGGTCTTTCATCGCTTAAATGCCCAATGTCAACTGAAAAAAAAAAATGTAAATTGGAAAAGAAATAAAAATAAAAAACCTAAATTGAAAAAAAAGAAAAGATATTACTGATAAAAATCAGTAATATTGAAATTGTGAATTACAGAACATATTTTGGTAATTTTGATTTTTATGTTGTCCCTGCCTTAATTTAGGCTATATTTAAGCGAACCAGTGTCAGGTGAATTTCCGGCCCAACTTAGGTATTTTCCGAGTTGTGTTTTTATCACTTTCTGTCAGCAAATTAATGTAAATATTTTAAATGCCTCTCCCCAGATTTTATCAGCAAATCAATGTAGATATTTTACAACCCCCCTTTTAAGAAAGAGCGAGAGAGAGTTAAATCAAGATTATTATACTTTTTACAATACAAATCTCACATTTTTGCAAGCTCACTGCATAATGGAAGGTTATTTATGAAGCACCTTAACACCACAGAAACCAAGCAGACAATCAGGACTCAAGGAATGGAATCACCCAAATGCATGAATGGAGTATTCCTCAGTGACATAAATACCAGCTGCTTTGGGCACCAGTTCAGTTGTGCTTAGTTAGTTAGTTGTTGTTGTTCAAAACAACAGTATACTAACTCACTCAAAAACTTCCATGACCCAAAGATATTAAAAAATGTATAACCACTAAAGTATATATAACACAATACAGAGAAGTCTATCATGCATGGTATAAATTTTGGTATCAAGTGTATAAATTGAGATATGAAATAATACATGAGATAAGAGGCCACACAACAGTGCAGCTGGTTATGAGTTACATACAAGTATAAATGAGGTCAGCTATTGACAATAAGATTGGGATTAAACGAGTATCAAGACAAAGTGATAAATAAGATAATTCAATGTATCAAATATAACAGCTAAGATTACAACAAGAGATTATGAGTTCTACAGAATGGTCCGAAAGTCTTGTTAACACCTACCAAAATATAACTGCTAATATTAGCAAACCAGTAGTGGCCTATTGTCAGTATCAGCTGGACAGCAAGGGAGTCTATCCTCTTTTCACTAGTGCTAGACCAGGGTGTTTGTTTTTGCATCTAAAGTAGGGCTCCACACCTACCATCAGCGCCCCACTTCACCACACACATCCAAACTGTCTACTCAAGCAATATGTTTGCAAGGGCCAGTATTGAACCTGGAACCTTGTGGTTCCTAGGCAGATGCTCTACCAATTGAGCTTAACTGGCCCTTTCAACATAATCAATATAAATTCATATTATCATTATATTTCATAATTAATGATATATATATATATATATATATTATATATATATATATATAATTTAATATACCAAACTCGTTGGTAAATCCTCGCAGTGAGAAAAAAACCAGCAAATAGTTTGATTGTAAAAATATACTACCAAACATCAACCAGGAAGAAAATTTTTTTGGAAAAAAGAAAAGACCAAGATAATCGTACCAACAAAAAAATAATCTATTGGTACAATATTTTGGCCAAAAGAAAAAACAATTTATATGCACATATATATATAAGATATATATATTCATACAAAACCGCCAGGGAGACTAAGCTAATAAGTAAAAAGTGCTCAATACCTAAGTAGAGAAAATAATAAAGATAAGTTATCTTTTTATATATATATATTATTAAAACAAAAATAATGAAATTTAAAAGAATATGTAAGGGTGACATGATTTCCAGACCACCCTGTAGTCAGAAAGTATCTACTAACCAAGTCTCTTAGTATTAAACAAATACAATATAGTTGGTTTGGGTTCTTTGTTTAATGGCATATCAACCCTTGTGGGTTATTCCATGCCAAAGTAGAAGAACAGTCGTGGTATTATTTAACCCATAGCTGGGGGGTGGTGGATGCAAAATGAAATTGTCAATTAGCTATGATAATTTTTGTTTAAAAACTTTTTCACAGTTGAGTAGATAAGAGCTATAATTCAAAGTAAAAATTATTTTAGTTCTCTTCAGGGAAAAGACATACAAATTTATGATCAATTTTGTTTTCAATATCAAAACATTTCTCTAAGTTATATATACTAGCAAATATATGCACACTCCGGTGCAAGTATTTAGGTTTTGATGTAATAAAATATTGTATCAAATTATAAACTATTGAGAAAATGATAAACTGAGGGGGTGTACTCGAAAAATAGAACAGCTTTAAATCTAAGTCTTCCATCAATTTCCATCACTCCCGTCTTTCATTTTTCATAATTTATCTATTTAGTTAGATTATGAAGTATTTAATAAAATTACAGTTCTTTCGCCTTTTAATGGATTTCTTTTAAGATTTATCCCCGAGATTTTTGCTCAGATTCATTAAGAGAAAACCAAACAATTAGAAATCAATAATACTAAGCATATATTTATTAAAATCAAATTCTTAATATCAATATGCAAATTAGCCTTCTCGTTCACACTGTAAGTTGCTATTTTCTTGAATATATAAATATACTTTTATGTTATTAGAATGTAGACTAGGCCAACAGTATTAATAAGCTATAAGAATTTTATCATTAATAGAGGTTTAAATAAAAACAAATTCATGGTGAATGTGACGTCAATAACTAATTGTGACTTGAGTAGTGATTTAGTTTCGGTTACAGACAAACAAATACACAATCTCCATTATAATAAGATATATATATTATATATATATATAATATATATATATATAATATATTCCATCTGAGAATTGTAATCAATATGAAACTTTAAGCAACAGACTCAATGACTACGTAATTTGGATATTTTAGGTTTTACACCCATTCTAGCATAGAGGAATTGAGCACTTTTTTATGCACTTCTCTTATTTGCATTTTATATATATATATATATATATATTATATTATAATATGTGTGTGTGTGTGTGTGTGTGTGTGTGTGTAGATACATAGATATGCACACAGATAGAAATTGCAATTGCAAATCCATGAATATATGTTTCAATTAGGTTAAGATTAGATATACAGGTGATGTAGATGGATAAAAGTAAATTGTTACATATACAGATCAATATGTGAATAGATTTTAAAACAGTATGCAGATATCATTAATACACCGTAAATCTTCCTTGGGCATTGACACAAGTTTGCATATGATCGTAAAGATGCATCATTACAAGCTGAAGACATTGAGAAATGTTATCAGAATATCTACTACCATCTTACATAGCTCAAAATCAGTATTATCTTTCAGAGTGCTAGAATTTTATCTGTGTGTGTATATTATATATATATATATATATATATATATATATATATATGAGAAGAAAATATTTTTAAAATATAACAAACACAGGAGGTTATGATTAGGGGAAACAATTTTATGTGCCAATACTTAAGCATTTCGGTATATTGTACCATCTTCAGGACACTGTTAAGTAATGTTTATGTGAGGGACAAAATGAAAGATGTTAAGTGTATAGTGAATATGATATCATATTCACACATTCACTATACACTTAACATCTTTCATTTTGTCCCTCACATAAACATTACTTAACAGTGTCCTGAAGATGGTACAATATACCGAAATGCTTAAGTATTGGCACATAGAATTGTTTCCCTTAATCATAACATCCTGTGTTTGTTATATTTTTTAAATATTTTCTTCTCATATCGTCAGATTAATTTCCTCAGCGTATTTCCATATATATATATATATATCAATACTAATAATAAATAAATATATATTTTTTGTATATAATTATTTGTATGGAAACTAATCTGCTACCATATTGGTTTCATGATCTTTAAACTTAATTGTTTAAGCAGAGCAATCTTCGGGCAGCAAAAGATTTTGAAAATGTGAAATATATGGTCAAAGCAATTGTGTTTGTGTAACTGTATGCACATATCATGTGTAATTTATAGACACAGGTGCACCTGTTCTGTGCATGTATATGCTAGGATGCATGCACAGATAATATACTTATCTATTATTAATATTGCTCTATCACAGATATTGAGCACTGTCCTAAAAATACTGTATATATTGGCTTACTACTATCTCATCATGTGAGATGGTGTTAACCATACGCTGTGGTATATATATATACAAAGATGCTGATAGGTATGCGTCCTGCATCTCTGACACACAAAAATCTAAAAGGACGCTGTAAAATCGTAAACATGTGTCCCAGTGTTTTTCTTTTTTTTCTTCCATCACCATTTCAGGCTAACTGTAAATAAATTTCAATAGTTTCTTAGAAACGAATTACACAGTATAGGTTACAAGGTAGGGATTAGATGGCTTTAGTTGTTTCCCCAGATCATGAATAAAAACCCTACAATTTATTAAGAAACTTTTCATGGGACCCCTAAATTTTCCCAAGGACTCATTCAAAGCAAATATGTGCATCCCAGGACACACTAAATCAAAAAACTATCAGCATCACTGCGTGTATATTATATATATATATATATATATATATATATATACATACACACACACAGCATATATATAATATATATACATATATATCATATATTATATCATAATATATACAATATATACACACACACACACAGCAT
>CM042159.1:83260217-83280217 GCA_023376005.1 Doryteuthis pealeii | reverse complement strand
ATTGTGATTTGTATAGTAATATAGTTTCGATTACAGACAAACACACAATCTCCATTATAATAAGATTTACAGTATAAGACCTATGTGTTTGAGTTTTGTCTAATGGCATATAAACCTCTGTGGGTCATTTAAGGCCAAAAAAAAGGTTAAATTGGTTTTGTCTTCTATAAGGGTTTTTGGTTTTAGGGTGTGGGTTCTTATGTTAGTATTTAGTTATATTTAGTCAATTTTTCATTAAAAAAAGTTAATTTGGTCAGATCTTGATGAAATGATTACTTTTTTTTAAAAGAAAACTCAAGCTGGTCTCTGGTTTGTTGTATTTGAAAAGTCCTTTAAGCTGCTTGTCTGGTTGTATTTGAACAAGTTTGTCTGAAACTCACAGTTTAAGAGGTGTTTGCCAGTGAATGGTACTTTACATATTGGAGCATCTTCCCTTTTTAGTAGGTGTGAATGGGTGATGTAGGCATGCCCAATATGAAGTCTGGAAAGTATCACTTCTTCCTTTCTATTTCTTCTGTAACCTGCCAAGCTCTTACTGATATATATGGTAGAGCAGGGCACCTCACATGGTGTAATGGTTAGCAAGCTAGATTTGCGGACCATTGTTAGTGTTTGCTTCTCATTGGGTGCCCCCCATACTTCTGGCCTTGTGTCACATCTAAGCTAAGCTTAGTAAATAACTATATATGGTGGAGCTTGTTGTGTATTTGATCGTCCCATGATTTTTGCCATTTGTCATGTATGTATTTGGTAATAGTAACTTTTAGATCAGTGTATAGGATATTTGTATTAGATTTGTCTGTCAAAAGGAAGAATCACTGAAATTGTTGAAATAAGAAATCTTTGCCATTAGAAGAAATAGATCTTGCCGCCAAGAAAAACCCTGATAAAATACCATCAGTTCCTTACTTCACCGCACAGATCCCTGTGCTACTCATATGCTGAGCTGAGGGCCGGTATCGAACTAGGAATCTTGTGATTTCTAGCCGCATGCTCTACCAACTGAGTTAACCCGGCCTATAACATATAAAAAAAAAACTATAAATAGTTTAAGATAGGTATGGGGAGTTACTTTTCAATCACCCTGTATATAGCCCGATTCAGAGAGTTTACTCCACAGATATCTGTGCTACTCATATGCTGAGTGGGCAAGGGCCGGTATCGAACCCAGAACCTAGTGGATCCTAGTCTGACGCTCTACCAGCTGAGCTAAACCGACCACAGCATATAAATCTTATCCATAACATATAAAAAACTATAAATAGTTTAAGATAGGTATGGGGAGTTACTTTTCAATCGCACTGTATATAGCCCGTTTTAGAGAGTGCTTTCTCAAGGGATTGTGGCACAACACAGCTGGTGCCATATCGCAAACAAATATGATCTGGTCCCACGATCTTCCGAGAGCAAAAGGAGAGTAAGAAAGTCCAGTCCACATTTACTGAATTACTCAATGATAATTAGCACAGAACAGAATGTGAGATAAAGTTCCTCACTGTGTGTCTTTTCTCTCTGACCTTGTGTGCAAAACATATTCCTCTCCATTATATATAATAATAAAACCATCGTTATTGTTAACTATGGCAGCCCATTTTCACTGATCTCCAGATCCGTCACAAAGACGCCCCAACCAAATTGCATTGATCCTTGTTCTGCGGATCAAAGGAACATGATGTGGGTGCAGAAGATATTGACAAAGCAAATAGCTGGAGACACATCTGGTAGTCACGGAAACTAAGTCATCTTATCAAGTACCGTGACTGGCATAGGACCAGAAATTGATGAGATACAAATAAGTTTTCACAATTTTTTTGTTGCTTTGCTCTTTCATTTCCTTGAATACCAATGTGGATTGGTATCCAGGTAAGAATGATGCTATTATTTTTAGAAAGGGTGTTTATTTTTTTTTAGAGTTTAATGATAAAAGGAGTTGATGCATCTTTATTCTGTAGTGTTAGGAGGACTAATTTCAAGGAGGCTTTGTGCTTAGCTATAATGTTCATAGCTAGGTGGTCAATAATGTTGGAATAAAGATTACAGTTAATGAACACAACAAGACTTCTAAACAAAACAATATGTTTATCAAACAAGAGAACATTTAACATACGAAATACAATATGTAAGGTTGAGGTACAAAATGTATGCAGGTTTACAAAGTGTATGCAGGGTTTACAAAATGTATTGTATAATGATGTAATGGTGTGTAATGGTTTGCAAATTAATGCCTTTGCTAAACTTATCTGTCTCTTGTATTGACTTTTACAAAATCTAAGGCCCCATGTTGTTCCACTGACTCCATCTTCCCGACATCTGCTGTATAAAAACACGTCGTGCTTGACCAGAGTCCCAGCTAAAAGGCAGGCATGATAGCAGTTTTCCACTATCAAAATTGGCGGCCCAAACTGAGCCTCGTAACGTGTGCTTTGATTGGTCACCGACAAAGGCCTTTAGCCAATTGCATGAGTTTTCTCATCTGTTTATGGCTAAGTCACTAGGGCTCTGTTGCTATAGACAAAGGGAGATAATAGCTTAAATAATATTTCTAATAATAACTGTGGCTTCTGCCCTATAGATTGAGGATTCATTAGGGAGGCCTTTTAAAAATATTTAGTTTTGGGGGGGAATAGCAGCGCAACCAACTTTTGTGCCTGGTTTTATTCCATCTTTATAGATGTGATTATGGTCTGGGAAGTTATTTTGCATGTTGAGGAATTTTTCTTGATAAATAGTAGGGTGTGTTTTGTTTTTGTTTTATTTTTTTACAGCATATCAACCCTTTTTGGGTCATTTAATGCCTAGTCAAGTCATTTTGATATTCAGTTTACTTACAGTACCTGCTGTTGCTTAAATGGTCACCCAGTATTGAACTGGCTCATCACTGCCTAACTTTGGGGATCTATCAGGAACTGGTGCTTTCAACATGACTTGACCATAAGCATTTTGTTTTTGGGTAATTTGCTTAGTTTAAGTTTTACAATTATTTGATTTATGGTCCACGGTGCCGTTTTTTGGAAGGAGTGTATCATGTATTATTTTTGGGTTGACTTTGTTTTGTTGAGGAGGTCTTTGATTCTTAGATTGAAAGGTCTGATGGCTTTAGTATTATTTTCAAACAGGTTTTCATGATACAGTTATAAGCAGGGCATTGGAGGCGTGCGATGAGTTTGGTGTAATATTGGAGTGCAAGTTTATTTCTTAAAGAGAAAGGAATTCATTAGCTTCTATATACAATCTTTCTACTGGAAAGGTAGTGATGGCTCGTGAGTCCTTGGAGGTAGGATTTTCAGGTTGCTCCATATATGAAGTAGCCATAATCAAATTTTGATCATATTAGTGATCTGTATAATTAGGATCTTTTTGTCAGCACTCCAGTCTGTGTGGGCTATGGCTCTCAAGAATTGGATAGCTTGGATTTGAACCTGAACTGTTTGATATATGGGATAAAAAAAAAAAGGATAAGGCCTAGGAATTTGTATTGATGTATTATGGGTATTTCGGTACTATTTAGTATTAGGGTAGGGTGGTTGTGCATTTTGTGGATTTGGTAGAAGTGTATGCATTTTGTTTTGCTATTTGAGATTGTGAATCCATTTTCCGTGGTCCATTTTGATATCTTGTTGATTCAGTGTTGTATTTTTTTTTCTATGGTAACCATATTTTTGGGGTTCTGATTTTTCTATTATAGTGCTTTCCATTATAATTAGGTAGTGATCTCCGCCCCCCCCCAAACCTTAAAGAAAAAAATACACATATATAGAGAGAAATTAATATTAATTGAAAATAAGGAAAGGAATTCGATGGTATATATGGGTAAGATTATATAAAAATCACACAGATGTTGTTCAAGTAAAGTTGTTTATTATGCTGATATTGCAATATTTCAATCGGTTAAAAATCTTCTTCAGAGCATATGTTTTGTTAATAAGAGAGTTTATGAAAATCGTGACCATTTTGTGATGGGATTAATTCATATCGGGCTTTTTAGGAAAATAGAAATTAATGGAAAAAGGTCATAGATAAGAGTGTTGGGAGAAGGTAGGAAGTAAGTATATTATCAACACTAAGTGCCTTAATATGGGGAATTTTCCACCATGTCAAAACCTTGTCTAATAGAGATGGCATTCTTATCTTCACTTATTTCAGACTGAGTGAGAAGTGTGCTATGCAAACATTCTGAGACAAGTGGAAACCCACTGTCTTTCTATGGGCTTTAGAGCAATCAAAATTTCATTTAAATCCAAAATTTAAAATTTAGGGATCTTTGTATATGCTCCAGTTATATTCTACCAAAATTGATGGGTCACTGTTATATCTATAGCAGAGAATATACCTAAAGTCATGGTGGGTCTGAGTTTTCTAATTGGGAAGGCATAAATTATTCCATATTCAAGGGTCTGGCCGCTTGTTTATTGTTTTGCTTCCCCATAAAATCTTATGGCTATTGAAGTCTCCCATTAATATACATAGTTTAGGGAATTGACTTTAACTCTTTTTCATTTATGGGGTCTTGAGGTGGGATATATATATAATAGAGCAGATGGCGATGGTTTATGTAAAGTTGCTGAGACAGCAATTGCTTGTTGATGTGATTTTGCTTTAGGAGACATTTTTCCTGATTAGGATTGATACACCACCCGAAGCTCTCAGTCTGGTACCATGTGTAGTCGTATTGTTCATAGTCTTTCATGTTTGTTCTGTCACTGCTTATTTTAAACGTTTCCTAGAGACGTATGATGGTAGGGTTTAGTTCAGCTATTAATAGCAGCAATTCATTGTAATTTGCCTTGTAACCACGACAATTCCATTGGATTATCTTGTGAGTATTTTGGCATTTAATCATAGGTGTCTGCATTTTCTGTCTTGTTATGAAACTGGTTTGGTTGTGATTTTCTGTATTTTGCAATATTAGTTTTCTGTGCCATGGGTTTTATCTAAGGGTTTAGAATGTTTTATTTTATGTTTAGAAGGTTTTATTTTATTTTTTGGATTGTGGGTGTTGAGTCCATTTCACTTTCCATTTGTTTTTAATTTCTATTGGGTTTGGTTGAGTTGATTTTTTGATTTTCTTCTTTTTCCTCTTGTTCTTGAAGTTGATCTATATCTGCTTTTTTGTAGCTGGTATTCCATCTTTTTTTTTTTTTGAGTAGTTAGTGGAATATTTCTGAATTTTTTAGATGACGCTTGATAATTAGTACTATTTGGATTATTCGGACAATTGTTCTCATCTCTATTGTTTATCTGTACAACTTTTCGGACAAGTACCCTCTGCTCCTTCAAGTATCTGAATGAGCGAGGGCACATAGCCGAAACGTTGTACAGATAATATAAATATGAGGACAAAATGTCCGAACAATCCAAATAATAATATCGAGAATATGGTTTGTCGATTGAGGTGGTTTCTATATTGAATATAGTGGTTTTTAGGATTTTAAATAGATCTTGTAGTTTATTTATAAGGTTTATCAATTTATTTTTTATTTTGTTTCATTTGTGATTTTACTTTGTTTTTTTGGTTTGAGGAGTTTGGTGATTTGCACAAAAGTTGGGTTTATGAAAGGACTTTCCAAAAGTCTTCTGAAGGAAATAATCGTTGAGGTGACCTAAAGTCGGTATCAGCCAGACAGCAAGGGAGTCTATCCTTTTCACTAGTGCTAGACCAAGTTTTTGCATCTGAGGAGGAGCACCACACCTACCATCAACTCCTTAGTTTACCATGCAGATCCTGTGCTACTCATACGCTGAGTTGGCAAGGGGCTGGTATCAAACCAGGAACCTTGTGGCTCTTAATTGGACGCTCTACCAACTGAGTTAAACTGAATTTTCATTATTTCTTTTTTTTTTTTTCACAGATTTTGCAGTATTTTGTGTTTTTCTCTGTGGCTTTGATGACAGTTATAGCAGTTTAAATTATTTTTGCAAGATTCTTCTCTATGATCTGGTTCATGTTCTCCACATTTTATGCATACAGGTTTCTTGTACAATATTCTTTTAATTGTCCAAATTTTGAATGTGACACTTCCTGAATTCGGAATGCATTTCTACTTTTGCTATTGTATATCCTTTTTTTTTTTTTTATTTCAGGTGGAAGTTTTAGATTGTTGAAGGTCAATATGTAAATGTTAGTGTTGATTTAGTTTTTTTTGTAATGATTATTCTTTTGACATCATCAACACACACATACACAACACACATATATATATATATATATATATAAGTATATATATATATATATATAATATATATGGTTAGGAGGTTGATTTGAAAGGCTATCCACAATTCAGGTGTAAAGAAAAAAATAATAATATGGTAACAATGGTGTTGTGTGTTAACCTGTATTTAATTCTTGAATTTTTCGAGATAATATGGACACGCGCATGACAACATACACACAAGTACAAAAAAAAAACAAAAAAAAACACATTCATGTAAACATACAACACGAGAATACAGTTATATAAAAATACCATCATTTTCAAAAAAAAAAAAAATTCATTCAAAAGAAATGCCATAACTAGACTGCTTCAGTTCCAGTGATCTTTGAAAAAGAGATATCTCGAAATTCAAGAATTAAATACAGGTTAACACACAACACCATCGTTACCGTATTTAATTATGTTTTTTTTTACACCTGCATTGTGATAGCCTTCTAAATCAAGCTCCTAACCAATTATATACACAATGTTTCAAGCAATTATAAAACTCTCTATGATATAATATATATAATATAAATATATATATGATAATGGTACACAGTAATAACCTACTCGAGTTTCACCATAAAGATCTTCAGGGTTAAATCCACTGGATTAATCAAGATATTGATTAATTGCAGTTGATTGCACATGTGATTTCTTTGCGATAAACGGTTGTTACAGGACCGCGGTCAAAGAACGCAATTCAAAATTCAAAAATTCAAAAAAGCGGAAGTTGCATTTCTTAAGATAAATATATATAATTAGTTCTCTTTAATTTCTGTGATCGAGCATAGGGAATAGATCTTTATTTTGTACCACACCTCTAGAGGTGTTTAGATTCTCATGGGGGTAATTTTTATGTTTGCGTATGTCTTCTTTTTTTCAATTTTAATAATGTTTCAGACTGTTTTTTGGTTGCCACCTCTACAAGGATGGTTTCATTTTTTGAGGTTTTTTGACAGATATTTTATATACACACATAGAAATCATACACTGTAAAAATGTTAGAAATATTATATACATATAAGAAATATATAAAGATGTAAATATTTATGAGTAAATAATAAATAAAAATAGGTGTGTATGTACGTAGTATTTAATTATAATAGAAAGTATATTATATATATATAATATATATATATATAATATATGTGTGTGTATGTGTGTGTGTGCATAAGTGTGTGAACACCTGCACACACCTTGTTGAAATATACAGCTCTTAAATGCATGTGTAGTGTGTGAGTGTTGTGTGTGTGTGTGTGTGTTATCCACTGCATGTGTATAAGTTAGCATATAACAGGAATGTATGCGTATGTGTGTGTGTGTTGTCTGCACCCGCTCACACATTGTTGAAATACAGCTCTTAAATGCATGTATTTGTATATACACTTGTGTGTGTGTGTATATACCACTGCATGTGTATAAGCATAGCATATAACAAGAATGTATATGTGTGTATGCAGACACCTGCACACACATTGTTGAAATATACAGCTCTTAAATGCATGTATTTGTGCATACATATGTGTGTGTGTGTGTGTTTGTATACCACTGCATGTGCATAAGTGTAGCATATAACGAGAAAATATGTATGTGTGTATGTGTGTGCGGGTGTCTGCACACACATTGTTGAAATATATAGCTCTTAAATGCATGAATTTGTGCATACACTTGTGTGTGTGTGTGTGTGTGTATGTAAACCACTACATGTGTAAAAGTGTAGCATATAACAAGAATGTGTGTGTCTGTGTGTGTGAACACCATGTGTCTGAGTGTGTGTGTGTGTGTAAACCACTGCATGTGTATAAGTGTAGCATATAACAAGAATGTGTGTTTGTGTGTGTGTAAACCACTGCATGTGTATAAGTGTAGCATATAACAAGAATGTGTTTATCTGGTGTGTGGACACCCGTGGTCTGAGTGTGTGTGTGGTGTGTGTGTGTCTGTAAATCACTGCATGTGTATAAGTGTAGCTTATTACAAGAATGTATTATGTAGGTTAATGAAAGGCTTAACAAAACAGCTGATTTGTCTCTTTTTGTTTTTCTCTAACAATCTTATGGTATTAATTAGAGTACAAAAGAAGCCCAAGACATAAAGGTGCTAATTATTCTTAACAAATAATCACCTCATTGAAGAAACAATCACAAGAAGTGAAATCTGATACTTTTCTATACAAGCCAATGTGACAAACTAAAGAAGACAATGTACAAACAGTCAGTAGAGACACACAGATTTTGTCTACGGCCAAACAGAAGAAATATTAAAGCCAATGCAATCAACAATGATCAGAAGGGTCAATATAAATAGCACATTAAATGGCCGACTCTTACTGATGACATTTTCAGTAATGTAATAGAATCGGTAAATATCTTGCTTTGCTGCCAACAACAAATGAGATATCAGCATCAATATAAGACAAATTCTATTTAGTGGGTACTATTTACTAAGCGTTGCTTTAGTCCAAACGGGTTTAGCTTAGTCGGTAGAGCATTCACCTAGGAATTGCAAGGTTCCTGCCAACTCAGCACATAAGTGGCACAGCTTAGATAATCTGATCTGTGCTAGCGAAAAGGGGATAGACTCCCTCACTAGTAATAGAATCAATAAATATCTTGCTTTGCTGCCAACAATAGAAGACAAATTTTATTTGGTAACTCAGCACATGAGTGGCACAGCTCGAATAATCTGATATGTGCTAGTGAAAAAGGGATAGACTCCCTCACTAGTAATAGAATCAGTAAATATCTTGTTTGCAATATAAGACACATTCTATTTGGTTACTATTTACTAAGTGTTGCTTAGTCTAACCCGGCTTAGTAGAGCATTTGCTAATGAATTGCAAGGTTCTGGGTTCAATACCAATCCCCATTAACTTTATGCATGAGTACTGCAGCTTGGGTAATCTGATCTGTGCGGAAAACCATCTGGAAACTGACAGTAATTGTGGTGCTCTACCTCAGAAAAAAAAACTCCCTGGTCTAGTGCTAGCAAAAAGGGGATAGACTCCTTCACTAGTAATAGGATCAGTAAATATCTTGCTTTGCTGCCAACAATTGAAGACAAATTTTATTTGGTGGTGACTATTTACTAAGCTTTGCTTTAGTCCCAACGGGTTTAGCTTAGTCGGTAGAGCATTCACCTAGGAATTGCAAGGTTCCTGCCAACTCAGCACATAAGTGGCACAGCTTGGATAATCTGATCTGTGCTAGTGAAAAGGGGATAGACTCCTCTCTAGTAATCGAATCAGTAAATATCTTGCTTTGCAATATAAGACAAATTCTATTTGGTGGTTACTATTTACTAAGTGTTGCTTAGTCTAACCCAGCTTAGCTCAGTCAGTAGAACACTAGCTTAGGAATTGCAATGTTCCGGGTCCATACCAATCCCCCGTCAACTGTGCCATGAGTAGTAGAGCATCTAGGAACTGACAATAAATGTGGCACTCCACGTCAGAAAAAAAAAACTCCCATATCTCAGTGCTAGCTAAAAGGGATAGACCTCCCTCACTTGTAATAGAATCAGTAAATAATTTTGCTTTGCAGGCAGTAGAGCATTCACTTAAGAATCAGCACATAAGTGGAACAGCTTGGAAATCTGATCTGTTGCAGTAAAGCACTTAGGAATTGACAATACGGTGGTGCTCCACCTTAGAAAAAATCTCCCTGGTCTAGTAGCTAGCAAAAAGGGGATAGACTCCCTCACAAGTAATAGAATTGGTAAATATCTTGGTTTGCTGCCACAACAAATGAGATATCAGTATCAATACAAGACAAACTCTATTTAGTGGGAACTATTTATTAAGCTTTGCTTATATTTATTATTTTATTTATTTAGCTCAGTCGATAGAGCATGCCTAGGAATTGCAAGGTTACAGGTTCAATACTGATCCCCATTAACTTTATGTATGTGTAGCGCAGCTTGGGTAATCATCTCTGTGCGGTAAAGCATCTGGGAACTGACAGTAGGTGTGGTGCACTACCTTAGAAATAAAAAAATCTCCCTTGTTTAGTGCTAGATAAAAGGGGATAGACTCCCCTCACTAGTAATAGTAAATATTTTACTTTGATACCAACAACAAACTGAATTGCTCCAGCAGGGATTCTGGATGCTGTGTGGATCACCTGCCAGGCGGTGATGACTGATAGGGAGAGGCTGGCAAGAAAGAGCGTATAGGGATCCATGCTGATAGTGCAACATTGATGATAATGATATTCTGTACAATTTTAAGACGCTACCAACCCAAATAACAAGAGAACTTGAACAGAGAGAAAGTAAAAATTAATGGTTACCCTTTAGACTATTTGTATAGGCAACATTTATAACGTACCAAAAATATTACATTATGGCATTTGGACAGGCCCCTCTCTAACCACTTATTTCATGTATACATTATTAAAATTATCATTACATATATACCCCCCTCCCCCCCCCCCCCCGCATGAGCAGGATGTCACTCAAGGTCAATTACTTAAGCGGAGTTTAAACAGGTTTGATTCAGAATTTTTCCTTCTAGACCTGGTTACCTAGCACCATGGTAAAGAGCACAGTCTGCCCTGCTATTTACCCATAGCTGAAGGAGAAGTGGAATCCATACCGTTCCAAGCCGGTATTAGCCGCCATGTGAAATGCCAAACAGCTTTATCCAGGAACTGAACTCGGGGTCTACGACCTCCATTTCCCAACAAACACTAACCACGCACCTCCATAATATATGTGTGGATATAATTGTAACTTCTCTAAGCGTTTCTTTAGAAGTCCCAAGTGGTGCAGCCATACAGTTAGCACTGACACAGCCCTACAACTTGGAAGAATTCCTTGCTGTAATCATATGTAAAGATCAGATTTCTATAAAATGGCTAGACTGAGGAAAAAATAAGTTTAAATATTTGTTTATCATCAACAGGTGCTCAAAATGACCACATAACTCTGATTATCTTATAAACCGTATTGTTTTGCCTCAGACTGTCACATTGAATAAGTAATAGATATTTGATTAGCTTTTCTATTAATAGTGAAGTATCTGACTGATTTCCAATCATCTCCACTGGAAGGTTTCTTCTTTATTTCTAGATTCTGACAAAGCTCAGTGGTAGACAATTTAAAAATATCATTTTCTTTCTTTCTCAGATGATTAAACAGGAAAATCTTCCCAAAGATAAACTAGCCTTTTGCATTTGGGTAGTCCTTATTTTTATGTATGATGAAGGAGTGCTCCACATTTCCCAGACCTCAAGAACTGGAACGTCACCATCAGAAATGTTTAATGCTACAAAAGTTTTGAAATATTTAATTTTTTAATGGATAATACAATTTTGTTTATAAACTCATGTTTTCTTATTTAAACCCATAGATGGGACCTTAAACAAGTACTACCACTCCAGGTCAGAGTGGACCATGGGAGCAATGGTGATGAAGGGTGCTCCACATTCCCCAAACCTCCAAAACTGGAACCTCACCATCAGATAGAGTTTAACATCATTCCCAGGACATGAAGACCCTCAGCCACTGCCTTCTAGCCCATTTATGATAAAAAAAGCGTTGGGGCTTGCTATAGAGCAAAAGGGTTGGGGCTTGCTATAAGAGCAATAGAGTTTGGGAAAATCACATAGGTGCTAGGGCTTGACATGACCAGCCGATTGATTGGAGGGGTCCTCTCTGACCGCCCCATCTAGCCTAAGTAAGGTCGAAGTTGAGTGTCAATTACTGTTGATTTTACTTAGACTAAAACATTCACAAAGTATGCAAACATTTTAGTATCAGTTGTTGTCCATCTTTGTATAACATAGCACATCAATCAGACGGGAATTTTGCACATTGCCTGAGTAGATAGTCTTTCATGGAGTTGACAATGAGATACCACAGTATGAGCATGTGTACTGTGTTGAAATTGCACTTTGTGGCAAATAGTTTTTCTTGAAACTTTGCTATCTAATCTGTGATTAGAATGTTTTAGGAATGGATTGAATGAGTGAAATCTATTAAGATTTTTGGGTATTGACATTATCAAATGAATGCAGAGAGAGAGAGAAGACGCGCTGGGGGAAAAGACATGTCATCTGAGAAGAGGAAAGACATGCTAGAGCAGATGCGTCGCAGAGTTAAAGTATAGTAGCATGGGTCCCAGCAGTGCGTAAAATAATGAAATAAACCGTAAAGAGGACAACTTTTCAGACGCGTAAGGGCATAGAGCAGACATGCCACAGAGCGCAAAATGCCCAGAGAGATATGCTGCCGAGGAAGGCATACAGTGATGGTGCAGCAGTTAAGTTGTAGGTAGATGGGTCCAAGCCAGGGTAAAAATGCAAATAAACGTTTTAAAGAGACAATGCTTCAGAGTAGCCATAGAGAGAACATGCACAGAGGAAAATGCAGAGAGATATGTGCATGAGGAAAGTATATAGAGATGTGTGCCAAGTTAAGTGTAGAAGAGACATGTGCAAAATGCTAGAAGAGCATGTTGTGCAGGATAAAAGGCAGAGATGTGCTCGCATTAGTTAGCTGAAGCGAAACTGTGTGCAGAGGTTAAGTGCAGAGAGACTGCTGGAAACAGAGGAAATGTGCCCAACACTTAAATGCAAGAAAGCATCAGTGCAGAGGGTAAGTGGCGGTGAGAGAGGAACGTGCTGCTGATGTAGATGCAAAGACGACATGTGTGTTCGTTGCTAGCGACATCATCACGCAACATGTTACAGAAGACTGTGCAGAATAGCACACAGTTCCCAACTCGGAGCAATGCTTTGGAACCGCCACTGAGAGATAATAGATTGCGTCCAGAGCGCACTGTGCGGACGTCACCACCATGACAATAAGAACGTTAGAATTGGCTGGGCGATCTAGTATGTTGAACCTTGTTAAACCTTCTGCAATTCCCTTAGAGCCGCAATGTCATGCTCTTACTCTGCAAGATAGGACTGAAGCCTAAATTACAATAATACAAATAATTAATAAAATAACGCATACTAAAGCACAAAAGCCTTAAATAAAATAAGGCATTGGACCCCACACACATAAATTAGCAAGAATTTGTCTTGATATTCTGATACTGATATTATTCCTCAATGCGTCGTGTTAGTTTGGCATCACCAAACCAATAATGATAGTCATCACCAATATGTCTCACATAGTGACTGTCGTGAGGGAGTCGTGATACCCAACTTTCGTCTTGCTAGGCAAGCATAGACACTCAGCTGGGGATGAATATTTTTTCTAAAGGGGCTAGCACCACACGTATTGTCAATGCGCTCAGATGCTTTAACTGCACAGATCAGATTACCAAGCAGTTTTATAGTAGACTCGTACTTGCCATGTGAGCTTAAGTGCTAAGAGTCTCTGATACATGTGTGTGAGACAACTCATTATGCTCCACGTTGCCAGAAAAGCTCAGAAATAGTTTATTGCATGATTCTTATTAACAAGAAGTATGAAGGAGAAGATCCTAGCTAGACACAGCCCTCGCTTAGCCCTAGCACACTAGACTATGGCGAGAGATGATAAGGTGCGGTGGTTGTATTTGTGTTGTCCTGCAAGTTGCGTTAGGAGTGGACACACATTTACATTGTTCAGGGTTCCCTAATAGGTGTCCGCATGCCCGATCTACTACCTCAGTGCATCAAGAGTTGGCGAGACGGCGAGGCACGGTTGTCTGCGAGAATTGGTATTGGACCCGCGAACATTGGTCTCTGAGAGTGCATATCACACCTTATAAGCGTCAGCCCTGACTGATCTAAAAGCTGAGAACTCCGAGAGTCTGACACGAGGGTAATGTAACAGACATGATGAATGCTCATCACTGTGTAGATAAAGTAGTGTGGAGGTAACATAATCTAGAATTTTGTCTTATATTGCAAAAGCAAAGATATTACTGATTCGCGAACGTCATTACTATGTGAGGGAGCACGAAGTCTCTATATGGTCCCGCTATTATACACGCATATGCACAGTATGCAAGACTCTGTTATCACAAGCATGTGGCTCAGAGAGACCATGGCGTTGTGAGTTGCTGTCTGATGTGTGGGCCTAGACAATAAGTGTACAAAGAAGACCAATGTTCCAGAGGTAAGGGGCGCAGTAACGAGGAGGCACATGCACAAAGAGGAGTAGAATAGCAGAAGAAAGCTCTACCTTGTGTTTGCCCCGCGACCGAAAAGTAATTTAGACGCGTCAGAATGGTGTTTGGCACAGTGACATAGTGGCTAGTTAAATCTAAGTGCCACCCAGCACTATAGACTGTGTGATGAGCCCACTGTCTTAGGACTAAAGGCAAAGTAGAGAGACCCTGAGTTGTAATAGCGTGCTAGCAGCACATCAATGAGAATGTTTTACTCAATATGGCAACACATGTGCAGTGTACGCAGCAATCTCTAAGCCAATGAGGATAGAGTTTACGTGGCACCGTAGGCAGGACATTTACATGAGAGAGACGTACACATAGAGGAAACAAGGCGAGTCGTATCATCTGCGTGCCTCCTCATGTAGACTGTAAGCCACTGCCAAAGTGTAACCACGGAGAGGTCTTACTCTAGCTAACTATGTGTTCACGAGTGAGTTAGAGGTGTAAAGTAAGAACATGAGTGCGACAAAAAGTGCTCTACCACTGATTCTAGTGTTCTCAGGATGGGTGTTAAGTGTATCATCTGAGACATGTCGCAACAGGCTAGCCATCATGCTCTGATGGTGTGACTATAGAGCCTTCATAGACAGTGTCTAGAACAGACAGGTGTGACTGTGCAATAGCATGTCTCACATCTAAGACTGGGGATTGTTTAGTCTCTGGTGGTTAAGTGTTGAACCCAGTGAAGTCTAACCTGTGCAAGATGATCATTATGGTGACATAAAGTTGAACAGTGCACTCTCACAGTGACAAGCGCGTGGCCAGGAGTATAAGTGCTTTCTTGAGAGGAAGGCAACATCATCGTGTCGAATAAAATATGAGTATAGAGAGCAGCTGAAGTTAGCAGAATGCAGTTGACTCTTATAATTTGCTACCAAACGTGAACCGACCTCTCCTAGAGTTCTCATGATGTGTATTGACACGATAGATATAAGAGAGTAACAGAGATCTGAGTCATGCGTGCGTTTGCTCAACTTGACACACAGTATATCAGGACTCATATATATCTGCCCAGCTGTGTGTGGCGCACCATTTACATTTTGTAGCGTGTGAGGTACCAAATTATAAATTTGCTTTCTATTGTTTTGAACCGACAAGACCACAGACACAAAGACCCCTCTATGCACCGATAAATTATGCCATAGGAAAAATACTGAATTAGCATAGAGCTGAGAGAGAGGAGACAGTGTGCATATCCACCTTCTTGCAGCGTGCAGACATAGCGCAAGAGACAGATACTAGAAATAAATGTAAGCTAGATAGTGACCACTTTTCAATTGTCGAAAGCACTTGATGTTTAGAGTCAATACAACTCTTCATTTGTAAAAATTTCACTTATTCTCTCATAGCTTGTACATTATAAGAACTCTCTCTACGGCTGTCTTGCTCAAGAATAAAATCAGTGAGAAGAAGCCATTTGCCCTTAGATTTTTAATCGCTACATTTCAAATATCCGAGGACTACAAGCGCATTCTTAATATTCTCTGGTATCGTGTGAGACTATAACCAGTCTCTGACTCGTCTTCTTATCCAGAATAAGCAATAAGTACGTTAGTGCCCCATGCGTCATAATCAGTATATCATTGATCTTGTCAGTTTCTTTTTTATAGCGATTGCGTGATCATCCATTTGTTGTGGGCCCGAGTGCAAAACGTCATAGGTGTATCTCTGTATTAATCTCAGATTCTATTACAATATAATCTAAGAAAAGAATTGTGCGTATCAAGTTAACGACAAAATTATGAGTTATACAAAACGCCGCATCTTTAATTGTTCTATTCCTATTAATCGGTCATGCCCCTTCTGCATGAAATTCAATGTTCTGATCTGTGCGAGATATGAGGCGAATTTTGAACTATTTTCATTCTGTATTGGGTCCAGTGTTAAGTGACATATTATCCAATTGTTATACATCTAAGCACTGGCGCAATATGTTTTCATGGACGCGAGTGTGCTTCTTTAGTTCGTGGGTGACAACAATTGGGAATACCATAAATGAATTATAAGACAAAATCAGCTACACTTCAGATTTCCACTTCTTGATAGTACCTATTGATGTTTTATACAAATTATTCCAAATCGAATTCTGTCAAGCAAATGATTGCTGCGCATTTAAGTATGTGATTAATAACAAAGAAATAAATTAGCAATGACGCGAATTTTATATGTCTTGCGAGAGACGCTTGGTGGGATGTACCTCCTGAGACTTTAAAATATACTCTGAGTTACAGCTATAGTCTAGTATCTAGAAAACTATAAAAGAAACCAAAATCAGACGACGGTGGTATATGATAAAGGCATACCTTAATTGAAGCTCGCTATATAAAGACGAGTACAAGTGTAGATTAAGAGTGAAACGATTCTGAGGTGTAACAGCCCTACACTGTAGAGTGAACACATGAGCACGAGAGTGGGAGGGTTTACAGGACACCAGCGACCAATCCATAATCAATATTCACAACATACCTCTTCTAGGAACACAACTTCCTGCATTTCTTACGAGAGTGTCCATAGATCTAGCACAAACAGAATAGTACATGATACCATCAGAATCATTAGACACCGTAAGCTTAATTAATTCTGCCTACAAAATTTTATCTTCAGGAATCAAAATTGGTGTTTCGGTTACTATATGAAACATCACTAATTCGTTATAAGTGTATTATGACATATATACACATTAAATGACATTCCCAGCTCTCAATGGCTCCGAGACACATCCGACACTAGCGAGAGACACGCATAAGTTACTATATTATATGGGCCTCATACAACATATACGAGTTACACGATGCTAGTTGGATAATCTACACTACCACACACACATCTCACGCAAAACCACAATTGGCTTTACAGAAGTGTCTTCCACATCGCAACAAACATGAACACAAACAAATTACGTTTATTAATATGCTACTCACAGCACTTTTCACCATTATTTCATGTCAGAATCAAGCAGGTCAAGGCTCTCAGATACTCTACTACAGGACAACGACGAAATCACCACCAACAACAAATCAGCTCCAGATGTCACAAGGAATATGCGATGAGTGCATTTAATGACGTTTAGTATATTCCTCAACAATGTGTGCTGCAGATACTCACTATATCCACTGTGCCTACTTCAGCAGCCAAACTAGCGCATTCGAGTCTATTATCGTACCTTTATGGCTCTTGCGTCGTTGGCTTAATTTAATGCTACCACCAAATTCAAGTGCACATGCTCTCTCTTGACTGACTTCAGTGCCGAGTACACAGAAACACAATACAGCATCCAACGACACTATTCCTATGTACCAACATCGATCTCTAGCAACTACATACAAACTCCAGCATGTGCTCTATTAATATTTAGTGCATTCTGTATATGTTTATCAAAATGCACAATGATGAATGATCTACGACCAATTTTCTGTACAGGGGTGTCCATTAGTGTCATAACACCTCATAGTAAGCATCATACATTTTTAATCTGCTTCCATAGTCCTTTGTGATAAAGATTTTCGACTATTGCAGTGGTATATACACAACCACACACAAGGTATATTACATAATACATGCCATTTAGAGCTGCTATATTTCAACAATGTGTGAGCGGGGGCAAACCACACACACACACACATTACGCATACATTCCTGTTATATGCTAAACTTATACACCATGCAGCTGGTACAGTGCGGGCCATATAGTGCAGCAGGATAGTTGGTAGAAAATTATTTAAACTTAATTTTTCTTTATAAACAAATTTTCTATTTTAACCCATAACTGTTCAGTACCACTCTGGGTCACGAGTGGCCTTTAGGAGCAATGCCCGTGCAAAAAGGGGTACTCCATATTCCCCCAGACCTCCAGAAACTGGAAACTTCACCATCAGATAGAACTTTAATGTCCAACTCCCAGTACATGAGACCCTCTAGCCACTGCCTTCTAGCACCTAGTGATCAAAAAAAAGGAAAATTCTAAATGCTACAGCTTGCCTTAGAGTATTACTTAACTCTTAACTACCTGTTGAGAATTTTCTAAGTTCCAGAGTCCCCATTCCTTAAGCGATTTTATCACAAAAACGGCTTTTTCATTTAAAGTTACCTGTTATTTCAACTTAAAATTTAAGACTTCTAAAATATGTTTAATCATTACATTTTAAACAAAAGTCCAGAGTCCCATTCCTATAAGGATTGTTCTAAAAAAAATGGCTAAAATGGCCTTTTCACTTTAAAGTTACCTGTTATTTCCTTAAATTAAAGACTTTCTAAAAATATGTCCTTAATATTACATTTAAACCACAAAGCGCTACCATTAGGGGTAGTATTCAGGGGATAATCAAGCATTGGCGGGTCGGCTGGAATGCTGTGGTTCACTAGACATTAAGAGTAATATAGTGCAACTACCTCTGTAAGTTTTAATAGACTTATTACTGACAATAAAAGAATTGAAACTTAGCTGAAAAAGGGTAAAGGACAGTCAAATAGAATTAGGAAACCAGCTATTTTAGCTTATGTTCATAGCAGTATACACCACGCATCGCAACACTCACACAACTACACACACACTCACCACACTCACACATGATTAAGAGCTGCATATATATTTCAACAATTGACAAACTTTCTTGGTACACATGACAAACGACGATCTTTTACAAGAATTTGCGATCGCTGCATCATGCCCAGTGTTTAAAACCGCATCGGTTGCACAACAATTTCCTGTGCTACACAAAAACTCCTCAGTCAAACATGTCCACACATTCCATAAACCATGTCCAATTATCAACCAACCATCACATATGATAGTGAATTATTTCTCATAATATAAGCGAATTTCTAGTACTACTATATCAGACATGTTGGAGGTATTACCAATTTTTGATTATTCTTTTTAATTTCTTTTTATAAGCTAAATGTGTAAAATGTCGCTATTGCTTTTTAGCCAGTAAGGCTAGTCTTATCCCCTTTTCTAGTACTAATGCAGCAATACCTTTTGGATGCATATATTATTTGCATCTTGATATAATTGGTGTAAGCCAGCGTCAAAAATACTACCTACCCATCACTCCCCACTTTACCACCATGCAGTATCCAAGCTGGTAGCTACTTCCCTCTGACACACACGACGTGCATGTCTTTAGTGTTATTAAGGCTCGTATTTGTAAACCTTCAGGAACCGGTAGTGGTACTTCTCTAATGGTACATCTTGCGGTATTATCATTTTCTCTAACGCTCTATCATGGATATATAATATGAGTATCTCTACTAATACACCGTTCTCTCCTATACATAAGACTCTCAATAAGTTTTTCCAGCAAACAATGTTTACTGCCTCAAAAAAATGATTATCTAATAGGAAACAAAAAAAAAAAAAAAAAAAAATAGATCCTGATACTAGATTATACAATTGCTATATCTGCTTCACATAACCCATAACAGATGAAATGCATAGAAATTCTAATATTCCTTGTATTTAGTATTCTAAAAATGATTTTTTAAATCTATTTTGAAAAATCTTTTTTCACAACTTTACAAAAACCAAAAAGTGAATGATTCTCTTCATGTGCTGGCAATCTATCCCCCAATAAACGAAGTCTGAAACATTATTAAAAATTGAAAAAAAGCACAAGGAGATTTCTATAATCGATACTAAAACTTACAACAATCCTCAAACTACACATTGTAGTACAACCACCATCTCCTCCTCT
>CM042159.1:83228306-83260117 GCA_023376005.1 Doryteuthis pealeii | reverse complement strand
AGAGATGGCTGATGTAGATGGATAAAAAGTAAATTTGTTACAGTATACAGATCAATATGCTGAATAACTTTAAAAACAGTATCGCAGATATCATTAATACAGCCGTAAATCCTCCTTGGGATTGACACAAGTTTGCATATGATCATAAAGATGCTTCATTCAAGTGAGACATTGAAAAATGTTTATCAGAATATCTACTACCATCTTACAATAGCTCAAAATCAGTAATTATCCTTTCAGATGCTAGAATTTTATCTGTGTGTGTTATTATATATATTATATATAGTATAATATATTATATATATGTGAGAAGAAAATATTTTTAAAAATATAACAAAACGACAGGATGTTATCGATTAGGGGAAACAACTTTTATGGCCAATTACTTACGCTTTCCGGTATATTGTACATCTCAGACACTGTTAAGTAATGTTATGTGGAGGGACAAATGAAGATGTTAGAGTGTATGATAGTGAATATGATTATCATATTCACAATTCACTATACACTTCAACATCTTTCATTTGGTCCCTCACATAAACATACTTTAACAATTGTCCTGAAGATGGTACAATATACCGAAATGCTTAATGTATTGACACATGAATTGTTTCCCTTAATCATAACAATCCTGGTGGTTGGTTATATTTAAATATTTTCTTGCTCATATTTCGCATTAAATTTAGTCACCGTATTTCCCATAATATATATAATTCAATAAATTAATAAATAAATATATTTTTTCTGGATCATAATTATTATGTATGGAACTAATCTGCTACCATATTTGGTTTCATGCTCTTTAACTTAATTTGTTTTAGCAGGCAATCTTCGGGCAAAGCAAAAGATTTTGAAAATGTGAAATATATGGTCAATAGCATTGTGTTTGTGAAACTGTATGCCACATACCATGTGTAATTTATAGCCCAGGTGCACCTGTTCTGTGCATGTATAGCTAGGATGCATGCATACAAATTACTTATCATTATTAATATTGCTCTAAATTAATCACAATATTCGAGCAGCCTGTCCCTAAAAATACTGTATTATATTGGGCTTTACTACTATCTAGTCAATGTGAGATAGTGTAACAATACACTGCTGGTATATAATATATATATATATTACATACAAAGGTGCTTGATAGGTAATCAATCCTGCATCTCTGACACACAAAAATCTAAAAGGACGCTGTAAACGTAAACAATGCTTCCCAGTGTTTTTCTTTTTTTTTCTTCCATCACCATTTCAGGCTAACCTGTAAATAAAATTCAATAGTTTCTTAGAAATGAATTACACAGTATAGGTTACCAAGGCTAAGGGATTAGATGGCTTTAGTTTTTCCCCAGATCATGAATAACGCCTACATTTATTAAGAACACTTTTTCACCTGGGACCCCTTAAATTTTCCCAGGACTCATTCAAAGCAAAATATGGTGCATCCCAGGCACACTGAATCAAAAAACTATCAGTATTCACTGCGTGTATATATATATATATATATATTTATATATGGCACACACACACAATGTATATTCAATATATATAATATATATATGCAAACACACACATGTATATTTCAATATATATATATAATATATATATAGATACACACACACATCACACAATGTATATCAATATATATATAACACACACACACAACAACCAAGTAATATTAATTATAATAATATATATACACACACACAAGTATATTAATATATTATATAATAACACACACACAATGTATATTCAATACTATATATATATACATAAACACAATTATATTCATTATATATATATATATCACACCACAATGTATAATCAATATATATTATAATATATCATACACACACAATGTATATTCAATATATATATATAACATACAAGACAATCGTATTCAATATATATATATATATAATATACATAACACACAATGTATATTCCATAATATATATATATATATATAACATACATACCCACACAATGTATATTCAATATATATATAATTATATATGATACTATAGAACATCACATGGTATACAATATATAATATATATATCATACATACAACACAATGTAATATACAATATATATAATAATATATACAAAATACACACAATGTATATTCAATATATATATATATACATCTAACACAAGTTATTCAATATATAATATTATACTACATACACCAATGTATATTCTTATATATAATAATATATATAATACATACATACACACAATGTATATTCATATATATATATATATATATAATACCACACAATGTATAATTCAATATATATATATAATAATACATCATACACACAATGTATATTCATATATATATAATAATAACTACATACCACAATGTATATTCAATATATATATATATATATACATCATACACACAATGTTTTATTCAATATATATATATATATATACATACATACACACAATGTTATATTCCATATATAAATATAATATATACTACATACACCCAATGTATATTCAATATATATTATATATATACAACACACACAATGTATATTCAAATATATATATATATATATTACATCACATACACACAATGTATATTCAATATATATATATATATATATATATACATACATACCACACACACAATTATATCTCCAATATATATATATATATAATATATACATACAACATCACACAATGTATATTCAATATATATATATATATCACACATACACACACAATGTATTCTTCAACATATATATATGATATATACACGACATACATACATGTATATTCACATATATATATACACTACATAATACCAATGTATAATTCAATATATATATACATAACATAACAATACACACAATGTAATTCAATATATTATATATAATACATACATACACACAATGTATATTAATATTATATATATATATACATACATACACACAATGTAATATTCAATAATATATATATATTTACATACATACACAAATGTATATTCAATATTATATATATAACACAAATGTATATTCAATATATATTATATACATACACACAATGTATATTCCAATACATAATATATACATACACAAAATGTATATTCATATATACACAAACACACACAAAGTGTATATTCATATTATATCACACACAACAATGTATATTCAATATATATATACACACACACCGTAAAAAAAAAAAAATTTGTTTTAAATATAAAGTTTCGATACCTTTACAAAAATGTGAAATTGGTACTTTTTTTATTTACAAAAAAATTTCTGTAATTGGAAAAATTGTTCGAAGGTGTTACCCCCAAAAAGCCCCCCCAAACATACATGGTCAAAAGACCCCCACCACACACCATATACATACACACACCCCCAACCACAGTACATACCGTTGCCTCTCTCGTGACGGTAAACTCATTAATGTATCTATACAGACTCTATAGCAAATGAATTCTTGATTTGGGAGGGATGACTGTCAATTAATGATCCATTTTTTTCCCTCCAGTTTGTCCAAATATTCCAAATTAAACTTCAATCCGTAAGACTAATTATAGATAATAAATAATATAAAGTGATAAAACTTAACACTTTGTAATAAATATTTCAAGCTTATTTCCGGAATTGATTTCTAGAAAAGACTTGAGCCAAGGAAAAGCAAATCGCAATAAATCAAAGGCTTAAACAACTATGGTTGTACCTAAACAAAATCACCTGTTTGCATAAATATCATTTTAAAAGTACATATATGTTGCATGTACATGATGCTTAAGTGTGAAAGAAAATTAATATATATATAATTATATTTATATATTACACATATAGCAAATATATGCACCCTCCAGGTGCAAGTATTTAAGTTTTAATATAATAAAATATCATATTAAATTAGAAAGGGCTAATGAAACTGAATAAGAATGCAGATAAAAAGGTTTGGAACAGAGGGGGTATGATTGAAAAATAGAACAACTTTGAAAAACTAACTCTTCCATCATTTTCCATTACTCCCTTTTTCATTGGTAAATTTTCCTAATTTAACTATTTAGTTAAAATAGGAAGTAAAGAATAATATTATTTATTTTTCTTGTTAATGGATTCTTTTAAGATTTATCCCAGAGATTTTTGCTCATATTCAAAAAGATAAAAACCAAACAATTAGAAATCAATAATACTAAGCATTATATTTATTAAAATCAAATTTTTAATATCAATATGCAAATTAGCCTTCCCATTCAACTATAATCTGCTATTTTGTTGTATATATAAATACAATTGCATGTTCTGTGTATGTAGATATGATCAAAAAGTCTTAATGATGTAAACAATTTTATCAATAATTGAGGTTTAAATAAAAATAAAATCATGGAGAATGTAATGTAAATAACGAAGGGAATTGTGATTTGTATAGTAATATAGTTTCGGTTACAGACAAACACACAATCTCCATTATAATAAGTTTACAGTATAAGACCTATGTGTTTGAGTTTTGTCTAATGGCATATAAACCTCTGTGGGTCATTTAAGGCCAAAAAAAGGTTAAATTGGTTTTGTCTTCTATAAGGGTTTTTGGTTTTAGGGTGTGGGTTCTTATGTTAGTATTTAGTTATATTTAGTCAATTTTTCATTAAAAAAAGTTCATTTGGTCAGATCTTGATGAAATGATTGCTTTTTTAAAAAAAACTCAAGCTGGTCTCTGGTCTGTTGTATTTGAAAGGTCCTTTAAGCTGCTTGTCTGGTTGTATTTAGAACAAGTTTGTCTGAAACTCAGTTTAAGAGGTGTTTGCCAGTGAATGGTACTTTACATATTGTAGCATCTTCCCTTTTTAGTAGGTGTGAATGGGTGATGCAGGCATGCCCAATATGAAGTCTGGAAAGTATCACTTCTTCCTTTCTATTTCTTCTGTAACCTGCCAAGCTCTCACTGATACTATCTTATATATATGGTAGAGCTGGGCACCTCACATGGTGTAATGGTTAGCAAGCTAGATTTGCGGACCATTGTTAGTGTTTGATTCTCATTGGGTGCCCCCATACTTCTGGCCTTGGGTCACATCTAAGCTAAGCTTAGTAAATAACTATATATGGTGGAGCTTGTGGTGTATTTGATCGTCCCATGATTTTTGCCATTTGTCATGTATGTATTTGGTAATAGTAACTTTTAGATCAGTGTATATGATATTTGTATTAGATTTGTCTGTCAAAAGGAAGAATCACTGAAATTGTTGAAATAAGAAATCTTTGCCATTAGAAGAAATAGATCTTGCCGCCAAGAAAAACTGATAAAATACCATCAATTCCTTACTTCACCGCACAGATCCCTGTGCTACTCATATGGTGAGTTGGCGAGAGCCGGTATTGAACTAGGAATCTTGTGATTTCTAGCCGCACGCTCTACCAACTGAGCTAACCCGGCCTATAACATATAAAAAAAAAACTATAAATAGTTTAAGACAGGTATGGGGAGTTACTTTTCAATCACCCTGTATATAGCCCGATTCAGAGAGTTTACTGCACAGATATCTGTGCTACTCATACGCTGAGTTGGCGAGGGTCGGTATCGAACCCAGAACCTAGTGGATCCTAGTCGAACGCTCTACCAGCTGAGCTAAACCGACCACAGCATATAAATCTTATCCATAACATATAAAAAACTATAAATAGTTTAAGATAGGTATGGGGAGTTATTTTTCAATCGCACTGTATATAGCCCGTTTTAGAGAGTGCTTTCTCAAGGGATTGTGGCACAACACAGCTGGTGCCATATCGCAAACAAATATGATCTGGTCCCACGATCTTCCGAGAGCAAAAGGAGAGGAGAGTAAGAAAATCCAGTCCACATTTACTGAATTACTCAATGATAATTAGCACAGAACAGAATGTGAGATAAAGTTCCTCACTGTGTGTCTTTTCTCTCTGACCTTGTGTGCAAAACATATTCCTCTCCATTATATATAATAATAAAACCATCGTTATTATTAACGGTGTGTGTTGTCTCGTTCTTAGAGTTTCTAATAATTATGGCAACCCATTTTCACTGATCTCCAGATCCGTCACAAAGACGCCCCAACCAAATTGCATTGATCCTTGTTCTGCGGATCAAAGGAACATGATGTGGGTGCAGAAGATATTGATAAAGCAAATAGCTGGAGACACATCTGGTAGTCACGGAAACTAAGTCATCTTATCAAGTACCGTGACTGGCATAGGACCAGAAATTGATGAGATACAAATAAGTTTTCACAATTTTTTTGTTGCTTTGCTCTTTCATTTCCTTGAATACCAATGTGGATTGGTATCCAGGTAAGAATGATGCTATTATTTTTAGAAAGGGTGTTTTTTTTTTTTTAAGAGTTTAATGATAAAAGGAGTTGATGCATCTTTATTCTGTAGTGTTTAGAGGACTAATTTCAAGGAGGCTTTGTGCTTAGCTATAATGTTCATAGCTAGGTGGTCAATAATGTTGGAATAAAGATTACAGGTAATGAACACAACAAGACTTATAAACAAAACAATATGTTTATCAAACAAGAGAACATTTAACATACGAAATACAATATGTAAGGTTGAGGTACAAAATGTATGCAGGTTTACAAAGTATATGCAGGGTTTACAAAATGTATTGTATAATGATGTAATGGTGTAATGGTTTGCAAATTAATGCCTTTGCTAAACTTATCTGTCTCTTGTATTGACTTTTACAAAATCTAAGGCCCCATGTTGTTCCACTGACTCCATCTTCCCGACATCTGCTGTATAAAACACGTCGTGCTTGACCAGAGTCCCAGCTAAAAAGGCAGGCATGATAGCAGTTTTCCACTATCAAAATTGGCAGCCCAAACTGAGCCTCGTAACATGTGCTTTGATTGGTCACCGACAAAGGCCTTTAGCCAATTGCATGAGTTTTCTCATCTGTTTATGGCTAAGTCACTAGGGCTCTGTTGCTATAGACAAAGGGAGATAATTGCTTAAATAATATTTCTAATAATAACTGTGGCTTCTGCACTATAGATTGAGGATTCATTAGGGAGGCCTTTTAAAAATATTTAGTTTGGGGGGGGGAATAGCAGCACAACCAACTTTTGTGCCCGGTTTTATTCCATCTTTATAGATGTGATTATGGTCTGGGAAGTTATTTTGCATGTTGATGAATTTTTCTTGATAAATAGTGAGGTGTGTTTTGTTTTTGTTTTATTTTTTTTACAGCATATCAACCCTTTTTTGGGTCATTGAATGCCTAGTCAAGTCATTTTGATACTCAGTTTACTTACAGTACCTGCTGTTGCTTAAATTGTCACCCAGTATTGAACTGGCTCATCACTGCTTAACTTTGGGGATCTATCAGGAACTGGTGCTTGCAACATGACTTGACCATAAGCATTTTGTTTTTGGGTAATTTGCTTAGTTTAAGTTTTACAATTATTTGATTTATGGTCCACGGTGCAGTTTTTTGGAAGGAGTGTATCATGTATTATTTTTGGGTTGACTTTGTTTTGTTGAGGAGGTCTTGGATTCTTAGATTGAAAGGTCTGATGGCTTTAGTATTATTTTCAAACAGCTTTTTTATATTTCATTTTCATGATACAGTTATAAGCAGGGTATTGGAGGCATGCGATAAGTTTGGTGTAATATTGGAGTGCAAGTTTATTTCTTAAAGAGAAAGGAATTCATTAGCTTCTATATATAATCTTTCTACTGGAGAGGTAGTGATGGCTCCTGAGTCCTTGGAGGTAGGACTTTCAGGTTGCTCCATATATGAAGTAGCCATAATCAAATTTTGATCATATTAGTGATCTGTATAATTAGGATCTTTTTGTCAGCACTCCAGTCTGTGTGGGCTATGGCTCTCAAGAATTGGATAGCTTGGATTTGAACCTGAACTGTTTGATATATGGGATAAAAAAAAAAGGATAAGGCCTAGGAATTTGTATTGATGTATTATGGGTATTTTGGTACTATTTAGTATTAGGGTAGGGTGGTTGTGCATTTTGTGGATTTGGTAGAAGTGTATGCATTTTGTTTTGCTATTTGAGATTGTCAATCCATTTTCCGTGGTCCATTTTGATATCTTGTTGATTCAGTGTTGTATTTTTTTTTTCTATGGTAACCATATTTTGGGGTTCTGATTTTTCTATTATAGAGCTTTCCATTATAATTAGGTAGTGATCTCCGCCCCCCCCCCCCCGAACCTTAAAGAAAAAAATACACATATATAGAGAGATATTAATATTAATTAAAAAATAAGGAAAGGAATCCAATGGTATATAGGGTAAGATTATATAAAAATCACACAGATGTTGTTCAAGTAAAGTTGTTTATTATGCTGATATTGCAATATTTCAATCTGTTAAAAATCTTCTTCAGAGTATATGTTTTGTTAATAAGAGAGTTTATGAAAATCGTGACTGTTTTGTGATGGGATTAATTCATATCGGGCTTTTTAGGAAAATAGAAATTAATTGAAAAAGGTCACAGATAATAGGGTGGGGAGAAGGTAGGAAGTAAGTATATTATCGACACTAAGTGCCTTAATATGGGGAATTTTCCACCATGTCTAATAGAGATGGCATTCTTATCTTCACTTATTTCAGACTGAGTGAGAAGTGTGCTATGCAAACATTCTGAGACAAGTGGAAACCCACTGTCTTTCTATGGGCTTTGGAGCAATCAAAATTTCATTCAAATCCAAAATTTAAAATTTAGGGATCTTTGTATATGCTCCAGTTATATTCTACCAAAATTGATGGGTCACTGTTAGATCTATAGCAGAGCATGTACCTAAAGTCATGGTGGGTCTGAGCTTTCTAATTGTGAAGGCATAAATTATCCCTATTATTTATTCAAGGTTCTGGCCGCTTGTTTATTGTTTTGCTTCCCCATAAAATCTTATGGTTATTGAAGTCTCCCATTAATATACATAGTTTAGGGAATTGACTTTAACTCTTTTTCATTTATGGGGTCTTGAGGTGGGATATATATATATATATATAGAGCAGATGGCGATGGTTTTATGTAAAGTTGCTGAGACAGCAATTGCTTGTTGATGTTGATTTTGCTTTAGGAGACATTTTTCCTGATTAAGATTGATACACCACCCGAAGCTCTCAGTCTGGTACCGTGTGTAGTCGTATTGTTCATAGTCTTTCATGTTTGTTCTGTCACTGCTTATTTTAAACGTTTCCTAGAGACGTATGATGGTAGGGTTTAGTTCAGCTATTAATAGCAGCAATTCATTGTAATTTGCCTTGTAACCACGACAATTCCATTGGATTATCTTGTGAGTATTTTGGCATTTAATCATAGGTGTCTGCATTTTCTGTCTTGTTATGAAACTGGTTTGGTTGTGATTTTCTGTATTTTGCAATATTAGTTTTCTGTGCCATGGGTTTTATCTAAGGGTTTAGAATGTTTTATTTTATTTTTTCGATTGTGGGTGTTGAGTCCATTTCACTTTCCATTTGTTCTATATTTATAAATTTGTTTTTAATTTCTATTGGGTTTGGTTGAGTTGTTTTTTTGATTTTCTTCTTTTTCCTCTTGTTCTTGAAGTTAATCTATATCTGCTTTTTTGTAGCTGGTATTTCATCTTTTTTTTTTTTTTTTTTGAGTAGTTAGTGGAATATTTCTGAATTTTTTAGATGACGCTTGATAATTAGTACTATTTGGATTATTCGGACTATTGTTCTCATCTCTATTGTTATCTGTACAACTTTTCGGCCAATGTACCCTCCGACCTCCTTCAGGTATCTGAAGAAGGCAGGAGGGCACATCAGCCGAAATGTTGTGCAGATAACAATAAAGATGAGGACAATAGTCCGAATAATCAAATAATACTATTCGAATATTGTTTGGTTTGTCGATTGAGGTGGTTTCTATATTGAGTATAGTGGTTTTTAGGATTTTAAATAGATCTTGTAGTTTATTTATAAGGTTTATCAATTCTATTTTTATTTTGTTTTCATTTGTGATTTTACTTTGTTTTCTTTTGGGTTTGAGGGAGTTTGGGTGATTTGCACAAAAGTTGGTTTAATGAAAGGACATTCCAAAAGTCTTCTGGAAAGGTAATAATCGTTGAGGTGACCTAAAGTCGGTATCAGCCAGACAGCAAGGGAGTCTATCCCCTTTTCACTAGTGCTAGACCAAGTTTTTGCATCTGAGGAGGAGCACCACACCTACCATCAACTCCTTAGTTTACCATGCAGATCCCTGTGCTACTCATACGCTGAGTTGGCAAGGGCTGGTATCAAACCAGGAACCTTGTGGCTCTTAATTGGACGCTCTACCAACTGAGTTAAACTGAATTTTCATTATTTCTTTTTTTTTTTTCACAGATTTTGCAGTATTTTGTGTTTTCTCTGTGGCTTTGATGACAGTTATTGCAGTTTAAATTATTTTTGCAAGATTCTTCTCTATGATCTGGTTCATGTTCTCCACATTTTATGCATACAGGTTTTCTTGTACAATATTCTTTTAATTGTCCAAATTTTTGGCAATTGTGACACTTCCTGGAATTCGGAATGCATTTTTCTACTTTTGCTATTGTATATCCTATTTTTTTTTTTTTATTTCAGGTGGAAGTTTTAGATTGTTGAAGGTCAATATGTAAATGTTAGTGTTGATTTAGTTTTTTTTGTAATGATTATTCTTTTGACATCAACACACACATATATATATATTGGTTAGGAGGTTGATTTTGAAAGCTATCACAATGCAGGTGTAAAGAAAAAAATAATAATATGGTAACAATGGTGTTGTGTGTTAACCTGTATTTAATTCTTGAATTTTCGAGATAATATGGACACGCGCATGACAACATACACACAAGTAACAAAAAAAAAAAAAAACACATTCACGTAAACATACAACACGAGAATACAGTTATATAAAAATACCATCATTTTCAAAAAAAAAAAAAAAATTCATTTCAAAAGAAATGCCATAACTAGACTGCTTCAGTTCCAGTGATCTTTTGAAAAAGAGATATCATCTTGAAAATTCAAGAATTAAATACAGGTTAACACACAACACCATCGTTACCATATTATTATGTTTTTTCTTTACACCTGCATTGTGATAGCCTTCTAAATCAACCTCCTAACCAATATATACACAATGTTTCAAGCAAATTATAAAACTCTCTATATATATATATATATATATATATATATATATATATGATAATGGTACACAGTAATAACCTACTCGAGTTTCACCATAAAGATCTTCAGGGTTAAATCCACTGGATTAATCAAGATATTGATTAATTGCAGTTGATTGCACATGTGTATTTCTTTGCGATAAACGGTTGGTTACAGGACCGCGGTCAAAGAATGCCAATTCAAAATTCAAAAAATTCAAAAAAGCGGAAGTTGCATTTTCTTAAGATCAAAATATATATATATTAGTTCCTCTTTAATTTCTGTGATCGAGCATAGGAATAGATCTTTATTTTGTACCACACCTCTAGAGGTGTTTAGATTCTCATGGGGGTAAGTTTTTATGTTTGCGTTATGTCTTCTTTTTTTCAATTTTAATAATGTTTCAGACTGTTTTTTGGTTGCCACCTCTACAAGGATGGTTTTATTTTTGAGGTTTTTGACAGATATTTTATATACACACATAGAAATCATACACTGTAAAAATGTTAGAAATATATATACATATAAGAAAATATATAAAGATGTAAATATTTATGAGTTAAATAATAAATAAAAATAGGTGTGTATGTACGTAGTATTTAATTATAATAGAAAGTATATATATATATATATATATATATATGTGTGTGTATGTGTGTGTGTGCATAA
The DNA here is from genome assembly GCA_023376005.1 of Doryteuthis pealeii. NCBI lineage: Eukaryota > Metazoa > Mollusca > Cephalopoda > Myopsida > Loliginidae > Doryteuthis > Doryteuthis pealeii. The sequence continues at coordinate 83,248,311 of CM042159.1, read as the reverse complement.
GTGTGTGAACACCTGCACACACTTTGTTGAAATATACAGCTCTTAAATGCATGTGTGAGTGTGTGAGTGTGTGTGTGTGTGTGTGTGTGGTATACCACTGCATGTGTATAAGTTTAGCATATAACAGGAATGTATGCGTATGTGTGTGTGTCTGCACCCACTCACACATTGTTGAAATATACAGCTCTTAAATGCATGTATTTGTATATACACTTGTGTGTGTGTGTGTGTGTGTGGTGTGTATACCACTGCATGTGTATAAGCATAGCATATAACAAGAATGTATATGTGTGTATGCAGACACCTGCACACACATTGTTGAAATATACAGCTCTTAAATGCATGTATTTGTGCATACATATGTGTGTGTGTGTGTGTTTGTATACCACTGCATGTGCATAAGTGTAGCATATAACGAGAAAATATGTGCGTGTGTATGTGTGTGCGGGTGTCTGCACACACATTGTTGAAATATATAGCTCTTAAATGAATGAATTTGTGCATACACTTGTGTGTGTGTGTGTGTATGTAAACCACTACATGTGTAAAAGTGTAGCATATAACAAGAATGTGTGTGTCTGTGTGTGTGAACACCCATGTGTCTGAGTGTGTGTGTGTGTGTGTGTAAACCACTGCATGTGTATAAGTGTAGCATATAACAAGAATGTGTTTGTCTGTGTGTGTGGACACCCGTGTGTGTGTGTGTGTGTGTGTAAACCACTGCATGTGTATAAGTGTAGCATATAACAAGAATGTGTTTATCTGTGTGTGTGGACACCCGTGTGTCTGAGTGTGTGTGTGTCTGTAAATCACTGCATGTGTATAAGTGTAGCTTATTACAAGAATGTATATATGTAGGTTTAATGAAAGGCCTTAACAAAACAGCTGATTTGTCTCTTTTTGTTTTCTTCTAACAATCTTAATGGTATTAATTAGAGTACAAAAGAAGCCCAAGACATAAATGGTGCTAATTATTCTTAACAAATAATCACCTCATTGAAGAAACAATCACAAGAAGTGAAATCTGATACTTTCTATACAAGCCAATTGTGACAAACTAAAGAAGACAATGTACAAACAGTCAGGTAGAGACACACAGGATTTGTCTACGGCCAAACAGAAGAAATATTAAAGCCAATGCAATCAACAATGATCAGAAGGGTCAATATAAATAGCACATTAAATGGCCGACTCTTACTGATGACATTTTCAGTAATGTAATAGAATTGGTAAATATCTTGCTTTGCTGCCAACAACAAATGAGATATCAGCATCAATATAAGACAAATTCTATTTAGTGGGTACTATTTACTAAGCGTTGCTTTAGTCCAAACGGGTTTAGCTTAGTCGGTAGAGCATTCACCTAGGAATTGCAAGGTTCCTGCCAACTCAGCACATAAGTGGCACAGCTTGGATAATCTGATCTGTGCTAGCGAAAAGGGGATAGACTCCCTCTCTAGTAATTGAATCAGTAAATATCTTGCTTTGCAATATAAGCACAAATTCTATTTGGTGTTTACTATTTACTAAGCTTTGTTTAGTCCAACCCTTTTTAGCTCAGTCGGTAGAGCACTAGCTTAGGAATTGCAACGTTCCGGGTCCAATACCAATCCCCCTCAACTGTGCATGAGTAGTAGAGCATCTAGGAACTGACAGTAAGCGTGGCACTCCACCTCAGAAAAAAAACTCCCATATCTAGTGCTAGCTAAAAGGGGATAGACTCCCTCACTTGTAATAGAATCAGTAAATATTTTGCTTTGCAGGCAGTAGAGCATTCACTTAAGAATCAGCACATAAGTGGAACTGCTTGGATAATCTGATCTGTGCAGTAAAGCACTTAGGAATTGACAATACGTGTGGTGCTCCACCTTAGAAAAAAAATCTCCCTGGTCTAGTGCTAGCAAAAAGGGGATAGACTCCCTCACAAGTAATAGTATTGGTAAATATCTTGGTTTGCTGCCAACAACAAATGAGATATCAGTATCAATACAAGACAAACTCTATTTAGTGGGAACTATTTATTAAGCTTTGCTTATTTATTTATTATTATTTATATTCATTTAGCTCAGTCGATAGAGCATTTGCCTAGGAATTGCAAGGTTACAGGTTCAATACTGATCCCCATTAACTTTATGTATGAGTAGCGCAGCTTGGGTAAATCATCTCTGTGCAGTAAAGCATCTGGGAACTGACAGTAGGTGTGGTGCACTACCTTAGAAAAAAAAATCTCCCTTGTTTAGTGCTAGATAAAAGGGGATAGACTCCCTCACTAGTAATAGAATCAGTAAATATTTTACTTTGCTGCTAATAACAAATTGATTAGCTCAGCGGGGATTCTGGATGCAGTGTGGATCACCTGCCAGGGGTGATGACTGATAGGGAGAGCGGGCAAGAAAGAGTTATAGGGATCCATGCTGATAGTGCAACATGATGATAATGATATTCTGTACAATTTTAAGAGCTACCAACAAAATAACAAGAGAACTTGAAGAGAGAAAGTAAAAATTATGGTTACCCTTTAGACTATTTGTATAGGCAACATTTATAACGTACAAAAATATTACATTATGCATTTGGACAGTCCCTCTCTAACACTTATTTCATGTATACATTATTAAAATTATCATTACATATATACCCCCCCCCCGCACCCGCATGAGCAGGATGTTACTCAAGGTCAATTCTTAAGCGGAGTTTAACAGGTTTGAATTCAGAATTTTCCTTCTAGACTGGTTACCTAGCCATGGTTAAAGAGCACAGTCTGCCCTGCTATTTACCCATAGCTGAAGGGAGAAGTGGAATCATACCGTTCCCAAGGGTATTAGCGCCATGTGAAATGCAAACAGCTTTATCCAGGAACTGAACTCGGGTCTACGACTCCATTTCCAACAACACTAACCACGCACCTCCATAATATATGTGTGGATATAATTGTAACTTCTCTAAGCGTTTCTTTAGAGTCCAAGTGGTGCAGCCATACAGTAGCACTGACACAGCTACAACTTGGAAAAATTCTTGCTTTATCATATTAGAAAGATCAGATTTCTATAAAATTGGTAGACTGAGGAAAAAAAAAGTTTAAATATTTGTTTATCATCAACAGGTGCTCAAAATGACCACATAACTCTGATTATCTTATAAACCGTATTGTTTTGCCTCAGACTGTCACATTGAATAAGTAATAGATATTTGATTAGCTTTTTATTAATAGTGAAGTATCTGACTGATTTCCAATCATCTCCGCTGGAAGGTCTCTTCTTTATTTCTAGATTCTGACAAAGCTCAGTGGTAGACAATTTAAAAATATCATTTTTCTTTCTTTCTCAGATGATAAACAGGAATATCTTCCCAAAGATAAACTAGCCTTTTGCATTTGGGTAGTCCTTATTTTATGTATGATGAAGGAGTGCTCCACATTTCCCAGACCTCAAGAACTGGAACGTCACCATCAGAAATGTTTAATGCTTACAAAGTTTTGAAATAATTTAATTTTTAATGGATAATACAATTTTGTTTATAAACTCATGTTTTCTATTTAACCTATAGATGGGACCTTAACAAGTACTACCACTCCGGGTCAGAGTGGACCAGGGAGCAATGGTGATGAAGGGGTGCTCCACATTCCCCAAACCTCCAAAACTGGAACCTCACCATCAGATAGAGTTTAACATCATTCCCAGGACATGAAGACCCTCAGCCACTGCCTTCTAGCCCATTTATGATAAAAAGGGTTGGGGCTTGCTATAAGAGCAAAAGGGTTGGGGTTTGCTATAAGAGCAATAGAGTTGGGGAAATCACATAGGTGCTAGGGCTTGACATGACCAGCCGATTGATTGGAGGGGGTCCTCTCTGACCGCCCATCTAGCCTAAGTAAAGGTCGAAGTTGAGTGTCAATTACTGTTGATTTTACTTAGACTAAAACATTCAAAAAGTATGCAAACATTTTAGTATCAGTTGTGTCATCTTTGTATAACATAGCAATCAATCAGACGGGAAATTTTTGCACATGCCTGAGTAGATAGTCTTTCATGGAGTTGACAATGAGATACCACAGTATGAGCATGTGTACTGTGTGAAAATTGCATTTGTGGCAAATAGTTTTTCTTGAAACTTTGCTATCTATCTGTGATTAAGAATGTTTTAGGAATGATTGAATGAGTGAAATCTATATAGAATTTTGGTATTGAAATTTCAAATGAAGTAGAGAGAGAGATAGAGGTGGAAAGACATGTCATGAGAAGAGGAAAGTGTAGAGAGATGTGTGCAGAGATAAGTGTAGGTAGATGGGTCCAGAGGTAAAAATGAAATAAGTGTAAAGAGACAATTTTCAGAGGTAGACATAAAGAGACATGCACAGAGGAAAATGCAGAGAGATATGTGATGAGGAAAGTATATAGAGATGTGTGCAGAGTTAAGTGTAGAGAGACATGTGCAAAATGTAGAGAGATGTGTGCAGATATAAAAGTAGAGATGTGTGCAGAGATAAATGCAGGGATGTGTGCAGAGGTAAGTGGGGAGGAACATGTGCAGATTTAGGTGCAAAGAGATGTGTGCAGAGGTAAGTGCAGAGAGATGTGTGTAGAAATAAGTGTAAAGAGACAGTGTTCAGAGGTAGGCATAGAGAGACAGTGTTCAGAGGTAGGCATAGAGAGACATGCACAGAGGAAAATGCAGAGAGATATGTGCCAAGGAAAGTATAGAGAGATGTGTGCACAGTGACATGTGTAAAGTGCACAGTGATGTGTGCAGACTTAAGTGTAGTGAGACATGTGCAGAAATAAGCATATAGAGAGAAGTGCAGAGGCAGGTATAGAGAGATGTACACAAAAGAAAAGGCAGAGAGATATGCACAGAGTGACATGTGCAAAGTGCACAGCAACATGTGCAGAGTTAAGTGTAGAGAGACATGTGCAAAGTGTAGAGAGATGTGTTCAGAGTGACATGTGCAAAGTGCACAGTGATGTGTGCAGAGATAAAAGTAGAGAGATGTGTGCATGCAGAGATATGTACTTAGTTAGGTGTAGCAAGACACAGACTCATATGCACCAAATGGCATAGAAAAAGAGTGCAAGAGAGAGAGAGAGATATAAAAAAGATAAAGAAACTTAAGCAAAGAGATAGATAATACAACTCTTCATTTTTAATTTCATTATTATCAAATTGTCTTATAGACTTTCTTCTAACTGTCTTGTCAAAGAATAAAATCATAAGAAGCTCTAGATTCTTAATCTGATACTTTTCAAAATAAGCAGCATTTTTTTTGTACTTAATTAACCTTTGATGTCTCTTCATTAAAGCAATGAGTGCTGTCTCTTCAATGTGTCAGTTTTTTTTAACTTGAGTAACTCTATTTGATATTAAATATCAAGATGTTAATCCAAATATATTAAAAACTGTCTTTTTTTTTCCCTAAATACTTGATGAATAATTCAACTGGATAGAATTTGCTTTTATTTTATGTTTATTATATAATTTTAAAAAGAGGCATATTAAGCGGGGAAAATACAAAAATAAAATCCAATATCATATTATAAATTATTCAAATTCTGTCAGCAAATATTGTTAGAGAAAAACAAAAATAGGATTTATAAAACGGTGGAGCTGCTTAAAATTTGGCTAAATTGATAAAAGAAAAAAAGAGAAGGTAAAGAGAATTAATCAGAAGAGAGAAAGAGATTAAGAGAGAGAGGGAGAGAGAGAGAGAGGGGGGGGATATATATATTCAATTCTCTTGTGATTCTGCTTCTTAAGTGATTGCGAAAATAGTACATGTCATCAGAATCATTAGACACCGTAAGTTAATTAATTCTGCTAAATTTTATTTCAGGAATCAAAATTGGTTTGGTTATTTGACTATATGAAGAATAATTAAAGTTCAATTACCATCGAACTGGGAAGACAAGGCAACAAACGGTTGTAACTCAAATACAAACCCGAATGCTACAAAGTCCACTGCAAAATGACAAAGTATATATAAGACTCCACAATGTCATTCAAATCAAGCAGTCAAGCAGAACTCAAGGAATGGAATCACCCAAATCACCCAGATTCATGGATGGATCATTCTTGATTCCTATATATCTTGGACACTGCTTGAGTTGTACTTAGCTGATGTTATTAAAACCAACAGTAGACTGACTGACTGACTTCAATACAAGATGATCAGGATATACCAACTCATTTGGACTACATACAACAGAAATTCTTTTAATAATTTTCTGGTACAAATGCAGAATAGCACACAATTTTTACGGCATATCAACCTCAGTAAGTCATTTAATCCTGGCAAAGTTTTGAAAGATTTGTAGCGATAGGTTGGTAGAAAATTATTTAAACTTAATTTTTTTATAAACAAATTTTCTATTTAACCCATAACTGTTAGTACCACTCTGGGTCAGAGTGGACCTAGGAGCAATGGTGAAAAAGGGGTACTCCATATTCCCCCAGACCTCCAGAACTGGAACTTCACCATCAGATAGAATTTAATGTCACTCCCAGAACATGAAGACCCTCAGCCACTGCCTTCTAGCACCTAGGATAAAAAAAGAAAATCTAAATGTACAGTTGCCTTAGAGTATTACTTAACTCTTAACTACCTGTTGAGAATTTTCTAAGTCCAGAGTCCCATTCCTATAAGGATTTATCAAAAAATGGCTTTTTCATTTAAAGTTACCTGTTATTTCCCTTAAATTAAAGACTTCTAAATATGTTTAATATTACATTTAAACAAAGTCCAGAGTCCCATTCCTATAAGGATTTGTTTAAAAAAATGGCTAAAAATGGCCTTTTCATTTAAAGTTACCTGTTATTTCCCTTAAATTAAAGACTTCTAAATATGTTTAATATTACATTTAAACAAAGGCTACCATTTAGGGTAGATTAGGAAAATCAGCTGGGTGGAATGTGGTGGTATAGGACATTAAGAGTTAATATAGTGCACTACCTCTGTAAGTTTTAATAGATTGATTACTGACATATAAAAGATAAATTAGCTGAAAAGGTAAAGGAGTAAATAGATAAAAAGTTTTCTTATTTATAGCAGAATCGCATGTGACAAATTTTGTGGTACAATGAAAAAGATCTCTTACAAAATCATATGCCAGTGTTAAACCCAGAAATTTCTGTGCTCACAAAACTCCAGTCATATTCATAATTGTCATTAAACCAACTTATGTAGTTAATTTTTTAAAGGATTTTCGTATAATCAGAATGTTGGAGTCCAATTGTTTCTTTTTAATTCTTTTTAAGTAAATTTGGAAAAGTCGCCTATTGTTTTAGCCAGTAAGGTAGTCTATCCCCTTTTCACTAATGCAAGACGAGGGAGATTATTTTTGCATCTGAGGTGGAGCATCAAACCTACCATCAACTCCCCACTTTACCACATAGATCCAAGCTGTGCTACTCATGCACTGAGTTGATGAAGGCTGGTATTGAACCTGGAACCTTGTGGTTCCTAGGCGGATGCTCTATCGACTGAGCTAAACCAGCCCATAAATAAGATCTCATATTTTCAGCAAAAATGTTTACACCTTAAAAAAAAAAAAAAAAAAAAAAAAAAACCTGTCAGATTCATTGCCCTCACTAAACCAAGTGTCATAGTTTAATTTGATTTTTTCTAAAATGATTTTTAAATCTATTTTGAAAAATCTTTTTTCCAATTTATAAAAACAAAAAGTGATGATTTTTCATTGCTATCCCATGGCACAAGATTTTAAGATTTAAAATTCAATCAACTCCATTTGAGAAAAATCCAAAGCACTTTGACCTATTTCATTATTTTTTTAATATATTATTTACTTTTATCTTAATATTCTAACTGTTTTTTTTATTGCAATTTATTTAAGTGTTTGAGTCAACATCAATTTAGATGAAACGGCAAACAATTGTTGCACTTTTAAAGCAGCTAAAAACTTCTTACAAAATTTTTTTAGCCACAGAAACTTTTGTGAATAACACAGGTATAAGTAAAAATTGTCAGGTGGTCTAAAGTTGGTATCAGCCAGACAGTGAGAGAGTCTATCCCCTTTTCACTAGTACTAGACCAAGGAGATTTTTTTGGCATCTGGGATGGAGCGCCACACCAACCATCATCTGCTTACATTACTGCACAGGCCCCTGAGCTACTCATATGCTGAGTTGAGGACCGGTATCGAACCAGGAACCTTGTGATCCCTAGGCAAGTGCTCTACTGACTGAGCTAAACCAGACCCATATTTGGCTTTTGATAACCTGAAAAAAAAATTTTTTTTTTAAATTAAACAACTCATAAAACCTTTACCGTACAGATCCCTGTGCTACTCATATGCTGAACTGACAAGGACAGGTATCAAACCTGGAAGATCCTAGGTGGACGCTTTACTAACTGAGCTAAACCAGATTTTATAAATGATATTTTTTAAAAATGTCTCGATTCCCAGTTCTCTGACAGTATTGTTAATTGTGATATCCAGTTATTTTTGTTGCCTCGTATCGTCATATATTCTAAAGAAACTTTAAAGAGTTTGAAGGAGGAAGACAACAGAAAATTGAGTATACTTGAGAATGATTGCCTCAGGACTACAGTGGGAGTTTCTTGCATGAATTGTATCAAGATGGAGGATATAAAGAGTGACCTTGGAATACCAAATAAAATCCCTGACATTATGAAGAAAAGATTGAAACAGTTTGGTCATGTGATAGGCAAAGACAATGACAGCTATGTCAGCCATTTATAAAGAACGACTTTACCAAGCAAAGACCCAGAGGACAACCATCAAAGCAATGAAGGAACCTAATCAGAGAAGACACAAAACTACGTTGATTAACAGAGGAAAGACTGGAAAAAGACAGGATGAAATGGAGGTCTTGTGTGGAAAAACATGTGCAACGAACCCGAGGAGGTTTATGCAGATAATAATAATGAATAATTATCATCATCATTATCATTTCATGATGCAGTAGCCAAAGAAATAAGAGCTACACAAAGCTTTCTTCAAATAATGACTCAGGGGTCAGATATTATTTTGAGGCCAAAGCATCATCATTACTACTAACCCAAAGTACCCCAGCAGTACCTTATGGTATCATTTTTGTAAGAATGTCTGATAAAAATGTAACCCCATTTTACAAAAGCTTTGCAATATTTTGATATGGGTATATCAGCCACACAGATGAACTTGCAATGTAGTCCAAAGCTTTATAGTCCCATCTATGGGTTAAATAGAAAAACATTAGTTGATAAACAAAATTGTATTATGCATTAAGAATGAATTTATTTCAAAACTTTGTTGGCATTAAATGACCCACCATGGTTGATATGCCGTAAAACAAACCAGACCAAACAAAACTTTATGAGTTTAAACTGGGCCATAAAACCACAGAAGCAACCAAAAAGATATTCAAGGCAAAAACACAGTTGATCACCAATACAATAACCAAATGGTTCAAGAAATTTTGCTCAGGTGGCAGATATTAATATTTATCATCATTATTATTTCATGATGCTGCAGCAAAAGAAAATAACAGCTATACTACTCACAAAACTTTCTTCAAATAATGACTTTGGGGTCAGATATGATTTTGAAACCAAAGCCTCATCATAACTACTAACCAAAGCCGTTCAACAGTACCTTATGATACCACTAGATTTTGGTAATTTTTTCCAAAATTTTGTAAGAATTCCAGCTAAAAATGCAACTGCATTGTAAAAGAGTTTTGCAATATTTTGATATATGCATATCAGCCACACAGATGAACTTACAATGTAGTCTAAAGCTTTAGGAGTCAATCCCCCCCCCCAAAAAAAAAACAAAAAAACACAAAAAACAACCATAGTTATGCAAAAGGTGAAGGCACAAGTTCATCCAGTACAATAAACAAATGGTTCAAGAAATTTTACTCGGGTTGCAAATCATTGACAATCAGGGAAGGTCTGGTACACCTAAAACTGTCAATTCACTACTAGTCTTATGCCAGTTGGGGCAAGACACTTTGGAATATGTTATTGTTTTTACCTAAAACATGTGGATTTAAATACAATACAGATTCTTAGACTGTGCTCCAAGCTATAGAGGTAAATCCAGCAAGTAGAACTTGGAGAATACCAAGCAAGCTTGCCATTTCAAAGTCCAGTATGGTTCATCACCTTGGCTATGTTAGCAATCATACAGAATCTAAATTTCTGAACTTGAAAAGATAAAAGTAACAAATTATTGTCTTACTAAAATAATGTTTAATTAAACATTAAAAAATTAATTTTAGATGTAGTTCTTTATGTTGGAGATATAAGATAATTACAAGGCATGGCTAGTACTAACAATCTGGACAAAAAATAAAAATGTTTAGATTAATAAATCTCTTAAGTGTCATTCACTTAAACTTAAAAATAGTTTTCTACAAAACTATTTGAAATTTTTCATAATATAAAAATCATAATTGGAAAATATCTTTTCTTAGTGGATTTATCTTTTATAATAATAATTACTACTTTTAACCATTTGATGAAAATCTTTGATTTTATAATATTGTTTACCGAAATGAAAAACTGGAATTTTTTGACATTTTAAAAATTTTGCCACTATGCAAGTTAAGATTGGTTGATTGATTCATCTTAATGGCATGTCAACTTGTCTAGGGTTATTTTATGCCTAGAGGTCAGGGAAATGCATTCATTGTACATTCATATTTACATTTTTTGTCTAGTTGTTGGTGAAGAGAATTTTTTTTTTATACATGCTCCTGTTAAATACAAATAATTTTTAAACAAACCTATTTGACCCATAACCACAACAGGTACTACCAAGTGGTTCACCCACTTAATAACCTTGGCAGAATCATCCAGAGGTGCAGATTTTGACTCACCCTCATACAATCCTTTGTTATATTCACAACTTTCAAGTCAATATAAAATGAGCCCAGCAACAAATTGATATTTCAGTGATGTAAGATTCAAATTAATTGATGAGATGACAATGTCAAATAAATGTAAAATTTGATGTGAAATGCAAAGTCACAGTGTACAATTAGGAAGTGTTAATTCAGTGATTTAAGATAACTCAAATTTTAGTTGAGACAATATTCTGTATAGTTCAAATTCAAACAATTCTTTAAAAACTATTAACTTGTTAATTAAGAACAAACCTTTTTATTAACTTCAAAACAGATTAACCGTTTTATGAGATCTTCAATAAGTATTAGTCTTTAGATCTAAAAAAAAAAAAAAAAAAAAAGTTGATTTATTGATTGATTTTAACAGCATGTCAACCTGTAGAGGGTTATTTTATTCCTAGAGGTTAAGGAATCACACTCATATTTACATTTTTTGAGAAAATCTTAAGAAGGTTTCTTTTTTTAGTGGGGGTACATATGGTCCAATCAAATACAAATAATTATTAAACATATTTAAATCATAGATGGGACACTAACAGGTACTACCACTCTGGGTCAAAAGTGAATCTGAGAGTAATGGTAATAAAGGGATACTTCATACTCCCAAGAGCTCTAAGACTGGAGCCTCCCTATCAGATGTAGTTCAGCGTCATACACAAGACACCCATTTTGGGTGGTTTTAGTCCCTGTCAGCGGATAAAGTCAGTGTAGTCTAAGCCCTGCTGGCAAGACATAGATTTTAGAGATAGAACAAAAAAGTTCAAACAGTATTACCATATAATAAACAATTGAAATTGTTTAGACAATTTAACAACTGTTGTTATTAACAGATATTTTCTTGGTACTATATATCTTATTGAAAGGGTTAAGAAATGGGGCGAGAGGAAATACCCTTCTTATTTTGATAATATTTATTACATTTTATGGTCTGGGTTATTTACCATATTTTATACCTGGTAAGTTGAGTTTATTGTACCCCACAAAAAAAAAAAAAAAAAAAAAAAAAAAAAGGACCAAAAATTACCCCAGAGCAAATAGTTTGCAGTAAAATATAAGCCAAAACAACTTTTCGCTCTACCTCCAAAAATCTAAGTAAATACAGAGATGCTGATAGGTACGCATCCTGCATCCCTGGCACACAAAAATCTAAAAGAACAGTAAAATCATATCTATGCATCCCAGTGTTTTTCTTTTTTCTTTCCTCACCATTTCAAGTACATTTCAATAGTCTCTTAGAAACAAATTACACAGGATAGGTTACAAGGTAGGAGTTAGGCAGCTTTAATTGTTTCCCCAGATCATGAATAAAAACCGTACAATCTTCTAAGAAACTTTAGTTTGGACCCATTAATTTTCCTGGGGACTCATTCAAAGCAAATATGTACATTCCAGGATGCACTAAATCAAAAAGCTATCAGGATCACTGAAATATATCACATATATTTCAGAAAGGTATGTCTTAATATACTTACTGTCTACCTTTAATAGAGTGAATGAATATGAAGGGAATTATACATACAATATAAAGAGAGAGAAAAAACAGTTCTAAACAAACAATAATTTTCAGCTTATGGTCTCACTTCACCTTTTTTTTTTTTTTTTTTTCCCCTCTCGGTATCTTAGGTAAACATAGACATCACAGGACATGATTATAATGTTTATTGCTGATTTGAGTACTTATCAAATTTAGAGTTTATCAATGATGGTGTTAGAATAAGGACTTATTAATTATAACACATTATGTCAATATGTAAATTCATCTAATATTGATCATATCTATATATCAATATCATGGCTTACAGTTGTTTTCCGCCCTGTCGGTGGGGCGTTAGAATGCACCAACTACACCTCTGCAGAGGGGTAAGACTCCCCCAACGGGACCACCTGTTGGCCGTGGGTGGCAACCCATGATGCTTAAGGATAGAGCCCAGGTGGATGAGCAGTTCATGACATGCAATACTCCACTTTGGCCCTATCTTGGGCTAGACGGGCGGTCGGAGAGGCCCCCTCCAATCACGTCAAGCCCTAGCACCTATATGATTTTCCCAACCCTATTGCCCTTATGGCAAGCCCCAACCCCCTTTTATCATATGGGTGCTAGAAGGCGGTGGCTGCGGGTCTACATGTCCTGGGAATGACGTTAAACTCTATCTGATGGTGAGGTTCCAGTTTTGGAGGTTTGGGGAATGTGGAGCACCCCTTCATCACCATTGCTCCCTGGTCCACTCTGACCCTGAGTGGTAGTACCTGTTAGGGTCCCATCTATGGGTTAACTAGAAAAATGTATTTATAAAAAAATTGAATTATCCATTAAGAATTGATTTATTTCAAAACTTTATCGGCATTAAATGACCCACTGAGGTTGATATGCCGTAAAAACAATTTAAAAAAAAAAAAAAATTACAGTTGTTTTCCAAACGTTTGGGGCGAAATTGACCATGAAAAACACCCATTTCTGTTGTTCCTTTTGATATTCAAAGTTACCCATGCCCAGTTGGTGTGAACTAGAATATTTGGACCATAAGGGCCGGTTTATCTTAGTTGGTAGAGTGTTCGGCTAGGAATCACAGGGTTCTTGGTTCGATATCGGCCCTCGCCAACTCAGCAAATGAGTAGCACAGGGATCTGTGTGGTAAAGTGAGGAGCTGATGGTAGGTGTGGCACTCAACCTCAGATGCTAATATATATATATATATATATATATATATATATATACACACACACACACTCCTATCAGCTGTTTTGTAACCTTTAACTACTCATCTATTTCTTACACTCAATTAGAAATGAACGTCAAATCAATCAACTAGTTAAATAAGCTTAATAAGGATCAGCCCTATTTCACACCTTGTGTAGTAAAAGTAAAGTAGGTGGAGATGCAAATTATCACTATCAGCCAGACAGTGAGGGAGTCTATCCCCTTTTCACTAGCGCTAAACCAGAAAGATTTTTTTTTTTTTTTGCATATGAGTGCCACACTTATCATCAACTCCGTACTTCACTGCACAAATCCAAGCCATGTTACTCATGTGCCGAGTTGGCAGGAGCCAGTATCAAACCTGGAATCTCACGGAATCTACTCAATGAGCTAAACTGGACCTTCAATATAACACAACATAATGCAGGACTGCAATATAATAGTAAGCAAGTTCAAATTCCAGTCACACTTTTACATTAACATTTGGATTAACACACTTAGGAACGGTATAAACCTCCCCATTTCTACCTATGAGTTAAATAGTACCACTACTGTCATTCTACAAGGAAAGCTTTGGTATCAAATAACCCACAAAGGTTGACATGCCATTAAACAAAGAAATCAATTGCCCATTCTTTATATGATATCAGTTGATGCAGAATTGCATTTTTTTAGTGCTTACACAAACTAAAAACTAGATTGAATTTAAAGAAGAGAAACTTGAAAAATAAATGCATAAATTTGGAGGGAAACTAAATTTTAGTTAAAAAAAAACCCTGCAGAAAATACATAATAGCGTAATCATGATACAAACAGGCAATGATGCATGCACACCAGGAACCTGCTAGAGGGAAGAGATCTAAGTTCAGAATTCAATTTTGAAATCTTTTTGTAAAAAGTTTCATGAAACAAAGAAGTTTCATAAATATAGTAAATGAACTTTAAACCTGAGAAATATTTTCAAGGACAAAAAGCAAAATAATCCCTCATATATATAATTGATTTAGTTTGCTTTTTACCTTCTAGGAAGATTTTTTATTAGTGCAGTTCAGTTAAAATGCTCTAACTTAGAAAAGAAAAAAAATTTCCAATTCAATTAGAAATATCATAATACTGTGTGGGCCTGTATTCCCAAATACATATTTTTTATTAGTGCAGTTCAGTTAAAAAATTTTATTAGTGCAGTTCAATTAAAAAATTTTATTAGTGCAGTTCAGTTAAAAAATTTTATTAGTGCAGTTCAGTTAAAATGCTCTAACTTAGAAAAGAAAAAATTTTTTAGTTTAAATTCAATTAGAAACATCATAATACTGTGTGGGCCTGTATTCCCAAATACATATATAACAAATACATATGAAAATGAAAATATCGTTTTTGTAACGAATATTGTTTAATTGATTAATTTTTTCAATGTATTTAAGAAATACATATGAAAATATATAGTGTGGGCCTGTATTCCCAAATACATATTTTGTATTAGTGCAGTTCAGTTAAAAATTTTTATTAGTGCAGTTCAGTTAAAAAAAATTATTAGTGCAGTTCAGTTAAAATGCTCTAATTTAGAAAAGAAAAAAAATTTCCGATTCAATTAGAAATATTATAATACTGTGTGGTCATGTATTCCCAGATATCTCAAGTATTAGAATTTCAGAAGGGAGTTCACTAATATTATACTAATTATAGAATACTTCATGTTATTTATTTATTTAGAGTTAATTATTGTTAGGGGAGATAACTCTAACTTAATGAAATATACTCTTTGGTAAAAGTGTAGTATTAGGTAAGGGAGAAACAGCACAAGCAGAAACCAAGAAAGAGGCAAAGAAACAAAGATGGCTGCATGACAATACACATGACAGTAAATGTCTTAACCATATAAATCCTCCTGTACCATGGTCAGTAAGAAATAAAAACAAATATTGTTGAGTTTAAAAATACATTTGTTTTGTATTATATTTCATCTCCAACCACACGTCTAGTCTAAATAAGGGCCAAAGTGGAGTGTTGCATGTAATGGACTGCTCAGCCACCAGGATTCTGTCTTTAAGACTCACATGTCACCACCCATGGCCACCACTACTGTCCCAGGCAACAGGGTTCCTAATATTTGGGTTATAACAATTATAAATTGTTTCAATAAGGTATAACATTAATCTTAATGACTGCCATAAATAGCATGTAAACAAGTATCATAGATAAAGTACAATTAATATTATAGCATGCATTTACCCAAACCTTCACTATGGGTAGATTCTGATACAAGATCAATTTTTAAGCAGAGTAAAGCTGGTTTGAATTCAATGTTTTATTTCTCTTGGACTGGTTGACTAATTAAAGCTAAAGAACCCAGTTTGCTTTACTATTTACTCATAACTTGGGGGGGTGAGGGACAGATGAATTCATGCCTTTCCCAAGGGTATTAGTGAAAAGTGAAATAATACTATAGTAATGTAATGTTTGAAATATGTTATATATGTGTTAATATCCTTGAGGAAAGTTACAAATCCAACTATTCTCCCTCCAGTTATGTGTATAAATAGCAGGGCAGACTGAGGTCTTTAACCTTGATTAGACAACAGTCTTGGAGGAGGAAAACTCCAAATAAGGCTGTTAAACTATGCTTAAGAAATTGACCCTGTGTCACATCCTACTCGTACAGAAGGGTTGATAAATATATCTAGTAACGTAATGAAAACTTTCCAACATTAGCATTATAGTGATGCTGATAGCTTTTTGATTTAGTGAGTCCTGGGACTAATATATTGGCTTTGAAGGAGTCCCCAGTAAAATTAATGGGTCCCAACTAAAGCCATCTAACTCCTACCTTGTAACCTATCCTGTGTAATACATTTCTAAGAAACTATTGAAATGTATTTACAGTTAGCTTGAAATGGTGAGGAAAGAAAAAAGAAAAACACTGGGATGCATGGATATGATTTTACTGCATCCTTTTAGATGTTTGTGTGTCAGGGACACAGGACATGTAACTATCAACATCTCTGAAATATATCATTAACTTTTAACCCCTCCCCCATGAAGATTATTTTAATACAGCTGTGTCAGTCATATAAAAAAGATTAAGAAGACAACAATTAGGTTTGTACAAATTATCTAAGTCCATTATTTATTTTGTAAATTTAAAATAAAAAAATTAAACAAAAGAAAACAATCAAAATGTCATGGTTTTTCTCTAGTTTTGTCTATATGACAAAAGCACCTAGAATAAAGTAGAGTGTTGTTGTGTGGTGTAGAGTGTTGTTGTGTTGACGGCATATAGGACACACTTTTTTTCCAAAATTTTGGCTCAAAAAATTGCCCTGCGTCTTATACATCATAGGTGAAATTTGAGACCTCCTGTATGCCTAGGCTAATCTTCTCTACGATGCTCACTAACCCAGCTTACACTCGGTACTTTGACCTACCCTAAACTCCATGCATCCTTATTTTATTGCTGGTATTGTTATAATAGGGAAGGTCGATTTTGGAACCGGGGTACAGCACTAATACTGATATTTGGGGTTTGACGTGATAAATAACGACACAAAATATTTTTTCCCAAATCATTACCAATTTTTGAGGAAACGAATTTAAAGGCTGAAAATTAAGGCTCAGGAATGTGGCTTCCGTGCGTGATGTAGGGAGAATTTACCGCAGTCGAAAGATTATGTACTGTGGAGGAAAGAAATGTTTAAATATGATTTAAAATTTATCTTTTTCAATTGAAACTTTTCTTTGATATCAATAATTTATATTAAAAAAATAAACATTATAAATAATAAAAAAATATTTAAAAAATATTGACGAAATGGAGATTAAACGGTTTGTTTTGGTTTAGATTTGTTTTGGTTTGAGATTTAAACAAAAAATAAAGAAGCGATTTTTTCACAAAAATCGCTTCTTTATTTTTTTTCTCTCTAACATTCAGGATTTGTTATTTTTCAATAGGAAAAAAATAAAATTTTAATTATAAATAAAAGGCCATAAAACTAAGTTTTTTTTTTCGTTTTAGTCAAAATAAAATAAATATAGTTTGTTTTTAGTGTTCTCGGACTTTCGCAGATGCTGTTATTCGTCTACTGTTTGTTTTAAATTGTAAAAATAATTAGTATTTTTTATTTTCATGCAAGATACTTGATTATTTGAAAAAGAAAGGAAAGAAAAGGTTGTCTAATCTACATCATTTTGTATTTTAAGTGACTTTAATTTAGACAAACAACAAAAAAAAACGCGAGTTTTGTCTTTCTGCGGTGAAGTTTTATTTTGGTAAGTAATACCGGTTCTTTCTTTCTATTTATTTTGTTTCAAATTAAATTTTCTCTTTGAAATTATTAAAATACGGTTATGTTCCAGTTTTATAGTGAAAAGTGTAGCTGATACTATTTTATACACGAAAACCTTAAGCTACCTAAGGGTGTGTGTGTGTTTTAAGAATACCCAACTTTTCGTCTGCCTTAATTTTAAAAAGGAATTAAAATTAATTAAATCGATTATTTAAGGTCAAATTTTTGTCTAAATTGAAAAGTAGTAACATAATGAGCATCAGTTAAAAAAAAAATTTTAAAAAGTAAAATAATATTATGCAATTTAGTTTTAATACATTTAAAACATTTTAAAGTCAATTTGCTGTTGTAAAATCCGTGTTTACAAAACAAATTTATCACTCTCAATTGAAAAAGAATTACCAAATAACTAATGCATTATAAAATTCATTTATTGATAAATCAACACTGAAAATTTCATTAAAATCGGTTAATTCTCTGATTTTTTTTGTAAATTTCTTTGAAACGTGAGGGGGGTTGTTTTGTAAAAACACTGGTTTTCTACAAATTGGATATACCTAGTGTGTTTTACTCAACCTCTCATGATGAAAAAAAAAAGAAAAAAAAAGATTTTCTAATAATTTTTGGATTATTTTAAAATCAATTTGATTTTTGAATTTACCATAAATTAGTGGCTATTTGGAGGAGGGGGTCCTGTCTTTTCATGCCAGAATTTTAGCCCCAGCTTAATCCTAACTCAAACCAAACCCATCTCCTTACCATAATTGCCAGGCTTTTTTATATGAAATTGGAAGATAGCCTAAAACAGTTTGATTTATAATTTTTCATTTATTTCTATTTTTATTTTCAGATAAAAATGTCTGTAAAAAGACATCCAGTTCCAAAAAATTTTCTGGAGCACCTTGTCTTTTGGATAAGACTAAACCCAACTTTACGACAAGTTATCCAGTTTAGTTATTTTCTTAAAAATACCTATCCCCATTTGAAAAATTTTGAGATTTCCAAATTGATTGCAAAGGAAATAATCAGTATTTGGCAAGCAGTGAACCCACAATTGCTTTTGTTAAGGGAACATTATATAGGGCAGAAGGTGGGTATATTTTGTTTCAAGAAGGCCAAACAGGTTAACAGAAAATCTCTCACCACATGCAAAGTGAAAAGAATGGAGGAACAGCTGGACAGATTATTTGATATTTCTTCATGTTGCTGTAAACTGCCCGTCTTAAGATGTGATGACTTTGCTGTGAAGTGCAACAAAGAAAATTGCCAAACAAGGCACATAGTTTGCACTTGTCCTCCTAACAAGAAGGTAATCTTAATTCTATGCTTGATTGTGTTTTACTTGTTTAATTTGAACAAGTTCATGTCTCGATTTTTTTAATTTAAATTTATCTCTGATAATATTCCTTTTTCTGGTAAATGATATGACATTTTCCTTAATATTTGTCATGTATGCTAGACCTGTTATTAAACACATGCAAATTTTGAAATTTCAGGTTCCCATTGAAGAGAGGGAATATTTAAAAGATCAGAGAGAGAAAACAGGTCCAAAAGGCAGTTTCCAGCTGGGACCTATTGACAAGGATGCTGTCAAAAAATACAAAGACAAAATTTCAGTGGATGCAGAAAGGTTAGACAGACAGCAACAAGATTCTTCATGTGTTGCATCCTCGACGTCTGATATTTTTCAACAGACGTCCTCCAGTGAAGAAACCGTGGATGACAGTTTTGAGCCAGGGAGAATGTTGAAGGGTCATTACAGTCTTTTAAAAGTCCCAAGATATTCTATGGAACTTATTAGGGGTGATATATCATCAAATCTTGGGGCTTGTCTTGCTAATGCCTTTCTGTTAGATCTACAGGATATGGGACTTCTTAATCCAAGTATTCCGTTAAAAGACATTATTTTAGACAAATCTAAAATAGATAGGGAAAAAGCAAGAGTAAAGGTAGCTAACTATCAGAAGCATGTTCAAGATTATGACAATCTCATCTGCATTGGAGTTGATTGCAGAGTGGATAAAGACACTTTGCTATACAATGAGATTGAAGGGAATGGTGTGAAAAAGATTAAAAAGAGCAAGGGACAAGAGCGCCACTTAACATTTACAAGAGAGATTGGCACTTCAAGTAAATATCTCACCCACCGAGTCATACCCAA
>CM042159.1:83213306-83223306 GCA_023376005.1 Doryteuthis pealeii | reverse complement strand
ATTTATTGTTCATTTTTATCTTGTAAATACAGCTTCAAACTCGACACTTTTATGACACACCTTGTAATCTGGAGAAAATTAACGTTCCATTCCTTATTCATTTCTATCTTGGTAAATACAGCTTCAATCTTGATAGTTTTATGACACACCTTGTATATTGATTATTTTCATATAATGCATACACTCAGATCTGAAGCTAGGTACGTACGAGAGTGGGTTGAAAAGTTCTTATGATGATTTCATATCTGTTGGTGATTACTTTTTTTTTGACCAATGGGATCCAAGCATTGCAACACCGATAGAAGAAGTGTGTTGTCTGCAAAAGGGACTATGTCAAAAAATAAACCTAATTTGGTCAAATTCCATTAGAGTGTTTTGGTCAGCAAATTAACTTTTCCACTGACACTCATAGATACTCTGAACCTAGGCAGAAGTCTTGAGCAAAATGTAAAAATCCTGTCATATGTGTATATATATATATATATATATATTATATATATATATATATATATATATGACAGAGAGAGAGATTGATACATATAGAGTGACAGGTGTCAAGAGAGTTGAAGGTGATATAACTAATCATTGAGGAAAATGGAATCTGTAAGGCAATTTCAAATTCCTGACATGGCTGTTTGCATTTCACTTAAAGCTAATGCCCTTGTGGAAAATATGAACCCACCTCTTCTTCTCACCCACCAAATAGATTCTCTAGCCAATCTAAAAGAAAAATTCCTTCTTCAAATTCCATATGTGCAAGTATATCAAAATAAGTCCCATGTGAGAGAGAAAGAGAGAGAACATATATACATGGAAAGATAAATAAAAGAAGATAAAGGTAGACAGATAAAAAAAAAGATAGAAGGATAGATAGACCGATAAAAATATAAAAGATAGATAGGCTGATAAAAATAGATAATCCGATAGATATCTTTTTATCTATTTTATGAAAAAGATAAAAAGATAGATAGATAGATAAAATAGATAAAAAGATAGATAGATAGGCGATAAAATAGATAAAAAAGATAGATAGGCCGATAAAATGGATAAAAAAGATAGATAGGCCGATAAAGAAGATAGGCCGATAAAAGATAGATAGGCCGATAAAATAGATAAAAGAATAATAGGCCGATAAAAAGATAAAATAGATAGGCCGATAAAATAGATAAAAAAGATAGATAGGCCGATAAAATAGAAAAAAAGATAGATAAAAAAGATAGATAGAGACCGATAAAACAGATAAAGATAGATAGACCGATAAAACAGATAAAAAGATAGATACCGATAAACAGATAAAAATAGATATAAAAGATAGATAGGCCGAAAATAGATAAAAAAGATAGATAGGCCGATAAAATAGATAAAAAAGATAGATAGGCCGATAAATAGATAAAAAGATAGATAGGCGATAAAATAGATAAAAAAGATAGATAGGCCGATAAAATAGATAAAAAAGATAGATAGGCCGATAAAAAGATAGATAGACGATGAAACAGATAAAAAGATAGACAGACTGATGAAAAAGATAAAATATAGATAGACTGATAAAACAGATAAAAAAACAGATAGACTGATAAACAGATAAAAAAACAGATAGACTGATAAAACAGATAAAAAACAGATAGATAAAACAGATAAAAAAGATAGACCGATAAACAGATAAAAAGATAGACCGATAAAATAGATAAAAAAACAGATAGAACCGATAAAAAGATAAAAAGCCAGATAGACGATAAAACAGATAAAATAGATAAGATAAAACAGATAGACCGATAAAATAGATAGATAGACGATAAAAAGATAGATAGACCGATAAAACAGATAAAAGATAGATATAGACCGATAAACAGATAAAAAGATAGATAGAACCGATAAAACAGATAAAAAGATAGATAGACCGATAAAACAGATAAAAAGATAGATAGACCGATAAAACAGATAAAAAGATAGAATAGACCGATAAAACAGATAAAAAGATAGATAGACCGATAAAACAGATAAAAAGATAGATAGAACCGATAAAACAGATAAAAAGATAGATAAAACAGATAAAACAGATTAAAAAGATAGATAAACAGATAAAAAGATAAAAGATAAAAAGATAGATAAAACAGATAAAATGATAGATAAAACAGATAAAATGATAGATAGACCGATAAAACAGATAGACCGATAAAATAGATAAAAAGATAGATAGACTGATGAAAAAGATAAAAATATAGATAGACTGATAAAAAAAAGATAGATGAAGAAAAGATAGATGAAGAAGAGATTCAGATAAAAAAGATAAACAAGTGGAAAGATGTAAAAAAAGAGATAGATAGATAGATAGATATACCTTACTGTAAAGCTATGAAAGTAACTTAACCCATACATGTGTGTATAATTACTATTGTATGTAAAGATTAAAAGAAAAATAACAAATAATAAAGGATGCAAATAACTTTGAAATACATATTTGTAGGTAATCAATATTTGATTAACCAACCAACAAAAAAATTTGATTTTGTTACTATTTCAGTGTTTCACTGAAAATAACTACTAAGTCTATTTCAGAAATGAAATTTTCAAAAAAAAAAAAAAAAAAAAAAAAACTTTAAAAGAAACATAAGTAAAAGTAAGACCAAATCTAATTTCAATCTATTAGTCCTTATTTTCTTTTTTCTCTCCAAGTGTCAGTAATTAGAGGCAGAGAAACTTAGTATATCAATTTAGTTAAAAGATATTTCAAGTCAATTAGTGGATGTCACAAATTTAGATCTTAAAAGGAAATCTTTGGTGTTTATATTTAAATAATTTCAAATGCAGGATAAAAAGAAAAACAGATTGTCAGTGAGAATTATTTGGATTATTTGGACTATTGTCCTCATCTTCATGGTTATCTGTACAACGTTTCGTCCAATGTGCCCTCTGGCCTTCTTCAGGTATTTCTTGTCGGACTCAACAGCCTTCTTGAACTTGGAAACCTTCTTGTCATAATCGGGAATCTTCGTTTTATAGACAACAATAAAGATGAGGACAATAGTCCAAATAATCTGAATAATACTAATTATCAAAACTCAGAGAAATAGATTGTCAGTGGTTACTAAATTTATTAGGTTTGGTCTCTTTGTTTAATGGCATATCAATCTTCATGGGTTATTAAATGCCAAAGTTATACACGTAGAAGAACAGAAGTGGTACTATCTCAATCATAGCTGAGGGATGAGTGGGTTCATATCTTTTCCAAGGATATTAGTTCAATATGAATATAATAGAGCAACTGGAGTTCAAACTCACTTATCACAATGCCATAGTCCAACATGGGAACTCTCTCCTCATGGAAAGCTCACTATGAAAACTAATCAGAATCTTTCACTCCTTCCTAAATAGAAGTATCAATATAATCATGGATAGCTTGGTTTAGTTTCTTTGTTTTATGGCATATCAACCTTTATGAATTATTGAATGCCTAAGTCATAGAAGAGTTGAAGTGGTAATATTTAACTCATAGTTGGGGTGGTGGTGAGTGGCTTCATACCTTTTCCAAGGATATTAGTACAAAAGTGAATATAACAGCATGATTCGAGTTTTAACTTGTTAACTACAATACCACAGTCTAGCACATTAGCCATTAAACATGGAGACTACCCCTCAAGAATTATTGATTATAAATGATGATACAACAAACTACAAAAGTTGATCAATTATAATCAAAAGTTTAAAGTAACTCTAAAAAATACACTTACTAACAAAAAGATAAAAATTGATTTTAATAGCATGTCAACACATCAGGGTTATTTTATGCCTGTGCAAAAAACCTTTGCGATGGACACATCTGAGCAAAAAACATTGCGGTGGACACGTCTGAGCAAACCTTTGCAGTGGACACATCTGAGCAAAAAAACATTTGCAGTGGACAAGACTGTGCTAAAAAAACATTTGTGGTGGACAAGACTGTGCTAAAAAAACATTTGTGGTGGACAAGACTGCACTAAAAAAACATTTGTGGTGGACAAGACTGTGCTAAAAAAACATTTGTGGGGAACGAGACTGCGCTAAAAAAACATTTGCGGTGGACGAGCCTGCGCTAAAAAACATTTGCGGTGGACGAGTCTGCACTAAAAAACATTTGCGGTGTATGAGTCTGCACTAAAAAACATTTGTGGTGGACAAGTCTGCACTAAAAAACATTTGCGGTGGACAAGCCTGCGCTAAAAAACATTTGCGGTGGACGAGCCTGCACTAAAAAACATTTGCGGTGGATGAGTCTGCACTAAAAAACATTTGTGGTGGACAAGTCTGCCACTAAAAACATTTTGTGGTGGACAAGTCTGCACTAAAAACATTTGCGGTGGACGAGCCTGCACTAAAAAACATTTGCCGTGGAGAGTCTGCACTAAAAAAACATTGTGGTGGACAAGTCTGCCACTAAAAAACATTTGCGGTGGACGAGCCTGCACTAAAAAACATTTGCGGTGGATGAGTCTGCACTAAAAAACATTTGTGGTGGACAAGTCTGCACAAAAAACGTTTGCAGTAGACACATATACATGTAGAACATTTGTAGTGGATATATCTATAAAGAAAAGCTAAGTTCAATACATAAGTTTTTTGGCTTTGCCATAATGACTAGTTTCTATTAAATGAAAAAAAAGAAATCTATCATATAAATACATTTTTCTATAGATGAATAAATAAAGGCAGCTGAAAATGATTGGATAATTCAGCATAAAAATAATAAAACATAGAGAATATTATTTCAAACAAATATTTGATTTGCAGCTCCGACACAACCCTCGAATAGAGAAACTTGGTTCAGTTTTAGAATCCTCTCACTGAAAAAGATCACAGAATTTTGAAATCAGAATAGCTTCAAGTCAAAGTGGACTAGACAAGAGGAAAACAAGCAGCAGACTGTATTTACTAGATAAAAGCAAGTTCCTCTATTCACAGGTTGGCTACATTCCAAATATTCAACTGATCGGAACTTCAATCCTTTGATCTTGCCATTCAATGTTCCGTGATTAAGGCCAAACACACATAAACGTTTTGTATCATCATCTTGCTCACTTCCTTCAATCATTTTACCAATGTCCTTTTTAATATCTCCCCCCCCCAAACCCCACCCCCTCACAAAATATTATTAAGTACCAAGTAGAAGCTCAGAGGGTTAGAACACTGAGCCTGAGTCTATGAGGTATGCAGTCAGTTGCAAATATAACAAAGTAAAGTTTTAATGATCTAATCTAGAGGAAAATGTAATTTTTGTACAGCATACCAATTATAGTTTAGCTGGGAAGAATAACTGTTCAGATTCAAATTGTTGTTCCATTTATAAAAAAAATATATATATCAATAAATATTGCTCCTCCAAACCTTACTTCAATGGAACTTCATGTTGATGATGTTACCCACAACAATTCAGGCAATATTCTCTACAGTCTTCTTTATATGAGCAAGAATATGCATCCTCTGAGCATAAGTATTTAAGTTTTAATGTAATGAAATATTCAAATTAGAAAGACTAACAGATTGAATAATTAATTTATATTTTAATAGTTTTTGTATAAAATCATTCATAGTATTTATATTTAATATGTTGAAAAATAAAACATAATAATACTATAGATTAATAGCAAGTAATTATTCTTTAAACCCATTTTGTTAAAACCAGTATGCAAAAAAACACACCATAAGTAAATCTTTATTTCTTAATGATACATAAGACACATTGCAGAATTTTAAACACACTAAATAACATGAGCTGTTTTGAGGTAAATCTAACTCAGAATTTCATAGAGACAGCATTTGGAGATAAGATTTTATTTGATGTAATATGATTTTTGATACTGGTTTTAACCCCAAAATGGCGTTAAAGAATAATTCTTTGCTATTAATCTATAGTATTATTGTTTATTTTTCCACATAAAGAGATAATACTAGAATGATTTTATACAAAAACCTATTAAAATATAATAATATTCATTCTGTTAGTTTTCTAATTTGATATATTTCATTACATTAAAACTTAGAATACTTATGCTCAGAGGATGCATATTCTTGCTCATATAAAGAAGACCTGTAGAGAATTATTGGCCTGAATCCTTGTGGTAACATCATTCAACATGAAGTGCCATTGAAAGTAAGGGTTTGGAGGAGGCAATATTTATATATATATATTTTTTATAAATGCGACAAACAATTGAATCTTAACACGTTATTTTCCCAGCTAAACTATAATTTGGTATGCTGTACAAAATTACATTTTTCCCTAGATTAAATCATTAAAACTTTACTTTGTTATATTGGCATGAACTGCATACCCCTCATAGATCCAGGCTCCAGTGTTCTAACCTCTGAGCTTTCGACTGGGCTACTTAATATATTTCGTGAGGGTGGGGTGTGCGGAGGGGGAGATATAAAAGGACATTGTAAAATGATTGAAGGAAGTGAGCAAGATGATTGAATCAAAACGTTATTGTGTGTTTGCCCTTATCACGGAACAAGAATGGCAAAGATCAATAGATTGAAGTTCCCATCAGTTGAAGATTTGGAATGTAGCAACCGGCGTGAAAATAGAGGAACTTGCTTTTATCTAGAATACAGTCTGCTGCTTTGTTTCCCTCTTGTCTAGTTTCCACTCTTGACTGAAGCTAATTCTGATTTTCAAAATTCTGTGACTTTTTCAGTGAGGGATTCTAAAACTGAAACCAAAGTTTCTCTATTCGAGGGTGGTGTCGGAGCTGCCACATCCAAATTTTGTTTTAAATATATTCTCTATGTTTATTATTTTTATGCTGAATCTATGCAATCATTTCAGCGCCTTATTTACTCATCTATAGAAAAATGTATTTATATGATAGATTTCTTTTTTTTCATTAATAGAAACTATTCATTATGGCCAAGCCCAAAAACTTATGCTATTGAACTTAGCTTTTCTTTATAGATATATCACTACAAATTGTTCTACATGTATATGTGTCTACTGCAAACGTTTTTGTGCAGACTTGTCCACCACAAATGTTTTTTTAGCTGCAGACTCATCCCACCGCAAATGTTTCTGGTAGTGCAGGCTCGTCCACCGCAAATGTTGTTTAGTGCCAACTTGTCCACCACAAATTGTTTTTTAGCTGCAGAACTCATCCACCGCAAATGTTTTTTGTGCAGCGCTCGCTCCACCGCAAATGTTTTTTAGTGCAGGACTTGTCCACCACAAATGTTTTTTAGTGCAGACTTGCTCCACCACAAATGTTTTTTATGCACGACTCATCCAGCCGCGCAAATGTTTTTAGTGCAGCGCTGTTCCACCGCCAAATGTTTTTTAGCGCAGGCTTGTCCACCGCAAATATGTTTTTTAGTGCAACTTGTCCACCACCAAAGTTTTTTTAGCGCCAGACTCATTACACCGCAAATGTTTTTAGCTGCAGACTCGTCCCATCCGCAAAATGTTTTTGTAGCGCCAGGCTCGTCCACCGCAAAATGTTTTAGCGCAGTCTCGTTCCCCACAAATTTTTTTTAGCACAGTCTTGTCCACCACAAAATGTTTTTTAGTGCAGTCTTGTCCACCCCCACAAATTTTTTAGCACCAGCTTGTCCACCACAATGTTATTTTTAAGCACAGTCTTGTCCCACTGCCCAAATGTTTTTTTGCTAGAAGTGTCCACTGGCCAAAGAGTTTTGCTCAGGACGTGGTCCACCGCAATGTTTTTTGCCTCAGATGTCGTCCATCGCAAAGGTTTTTGCACAGGCATAAAATAACCCTGATGTGTTGACCATTGCTGATTAAAATCAATTTTTATCTTTTTGTTCAGTAAGTGTATCTTTTTAGAGTTACTTTAAACCTTTTGATCTATACATTGATCAACTTTTGTAGTTTGTTGTATCATCATTTATAAATCAATTAATTCTTGAGGTTTAGCTCTCCATGTTTAATGGCTTAATGTGCTACCGACCTGCTGTCGGTATTGTAGTTAACAAGTTAAAAACTTCGAATCATGCTGTTGATATTCATTTCTGTACTAATTCCTTGGAAAAAGGTATGGAAAGTCCACTCACCACCCACCCAACTATGAGTAAATATACCACTTCAACTCTTCTATGGCAAAGGCATTCAATAATTCATAAAGGGTTGATATGCCATAAAACAAAGAAAACCTAAACCAAGCGTATCCATGATTATATTGATACTTCTATTTAGGAAGGAGTGAAAGATTCTGATTAGTTTTCTAGTGAGCTTTCCATGAGGAGAGAGTTCCCATGTTGGACTATGGCATTGTATAAAGTGAGTTGAACTCCAAGTTGCTCTATCTATATTCATATTGAAACTTATTACCTTGGAAAAGGATATGAACCCACTCATCCCTCAGCTATTTGATTGAGGTAGTACACTTCTTGTTTCTTCTACGGTATAAACTTTGGCATTTAATAACCCATGAAGATGATATGCCATTAAACAAAGAGACCAAAAACCTAATAAATTTAGTAACCACTGACAATCTATGTCTCTGAGTTTTTGACTAATAGTATCTTTCAGATATTTGGAACTATTGTCCTCATCTCCATGTCTGTCTAATAAAACGAAGATTCCCGATTATGACAAGAAGCGTTTCAACAAGTTCAAGAAGGCTGTTGAGTCCGACAAGAGAATACCTGAAGAAGGCCAGAGGGCACATTGGACGAAACGTTTGCTACAGAGTAACCATGAAGCATGAGGACAATAGTCCAAATAATCCAAATAATTCTTCACTGACAACTGTTTTTCTTTTTATCCTGCATTTGAAATTATTTTAATATAAACACCAAAGATTTCCTTTTAGATCGAAATTTGTGACATCACACTAATTGACTTGAAATATCCTTTTAACTAAATGATATACTAAGTTTCTCTGCCTCTAATACTGACAACCTTGCGAGAGAAAAAAAGAAATAAGGACTAATAGATTGAAATTAGATTTTCGGTTCTTACTTTTACTTTGTTTTCTGTTTAAAAGGTTTTTTTTTTTTTTTTTTTGCCAAAAATTCATTCTTGAAAATAGGACTTAGTAGTTATTATTTTCAGTGAAACACTGAAAAGTAACAAAATCAAATTTTGTTGTTGGTTATCAAATAGATTACCTAACCAAAATATGTACTTTCAAAGTTATTTGCATCCTTTATTATTGTTTATTTTCTTTTAATCTTTACATACAATAGTAATTATACACACATGTATGGGTTAAGTTACTTTCATAGCTTTACAGTAAGTAATATCTATTATCTATCTATCTCTTTTTTTACCATCTTTCCACTTGTTTATCTTTTCTTATCTGAATCTCTTCTTCATCTATCTTCTTTCTTCATGCTATCTTTTTTTTATCAGTCTATCGAATTTTTATCTTTTCATCAGTCTAATCTATCTTTTTATCTATTTTATCGGCTCTACTGTTCCTTTATCGGTCTATCTATCTTTTATTCTGGTTATTATCTAATCATTTATCTGTTTTTATCTATCTTTTTATCTGTTTTATCTATCTTTTTATCTGTTTCTTATCTATCTTTTTATCTGTTTTATCTGTTTTAATCTATCTTTTTATCTGTTTTATCGGTCTATCTATCTTTTTATCTGTTTTGATCGGCTCTATCATCTTTTTATCTGTTTTTATCGGTCGTATCTATCTTTATCTGTTTTATCGGTCTATCTATCCTTTATCTGTTTTTATCGGTCTATCTATCTTTTTATCTGTTTATCGCGTCTATCTATGCTTTTTATCTGCTTTATCGGGTCTATCTATCTTTTTATCTGTTTTCATCCAGGTCTATCTATACTTTTATCGGCTATCTATCTTTTTAATCTAGTTTATCGGTCTAATCTGTTTTATCGGTCTCTATCTATCTTTTTATCTGTTTTTAGCGGTCTATCTGTCTTTTTTATCTGTTTTATCGGTCTTATCTGTCTTTTTATCTATTTTATCGTCTATCTCTACTTTTATCTTACTGTGTTAACCTGAGTCTTCTTAACTGATGCGATATAATATGTATC
>CM042159.1:83095766-83213206 GCA_023376005.1 Doryteuthis pealeii | reverse complement strand
AATTCTAGAATTTCTGACTTGAAAAGACAAAGTAACAAATTTGTCTTACTAAAATAATTATGTTAATTAAACATTAAAAAAATAATTTTAGATGTAGTTCTTTATATTGGAGATATAAGATAATTACAAGCATTGTTAGTACTAACAATCTGGACAAAAATAAAATGTTTAGATAATAAATCTCTTAAGTGTCATTCACAACCTTAAAAATAGTTTTCTACAAAACAATTTGAAATTTTCATAATATAAAATCATAATTGGAAATATCTTTTCTTAGTGGATTTATCTTTATAATAATAATTACTACTTTTAACCATTTGATGAAAATCTTTGATTTTATAATATTGTTTACCAAAATGAAAACTGAATTTTTGACATTTTTAAAAATTTTGCCACTATGCAAGTTAAGATTGGTTGAATTGATTCATCTTAATGGCATGTCAACTTGTCTAGGGTTATTTTATGCCTAGAGGTCAGGGAAATGCATTCATTGTACATTCATATTTACATTTTTGTCTAATTGTTGGTGAAGAGAATTTTTTTTATACATGCTCCTGTTAAATACAAATAATTTTTAAACAAATCTATTTGACCCATAACCACAACAGGTACTACCAAGTGGTTCACCCACTTAATAACCTTGGCAGAATCATCCAGAGGTGCAGATTTTGACTCACCTCATACAATCCTTTTGTTATATTCACAACTTTCAAGTCAATATAAAATGAGCCCAGCAACAAATTGATATTCAGTGATGTAAGATTCAAATTTAATTGATGAGATGACAATGTCAAATGAATGTAAAATTT
Organism: Doryteuthis pealeii; assembly: GCA_023376005.1. Lineage (NCBI taxonomy): Eukaryota > Metazoa > Mollusca > Cephalopoda > Myopsida > Loliginidae > Doryteuthis > Doryteuthis pealeii. The sequence goes on along the minus strand of CM042159.1, from coordinate 83,212,397 downwards.
GATGTGAAATTCAAAATCACAGTGTACAATTAGGAAGTGTTAATTCAGTGATTTAAGATAACTCAAATTTTAGTTGGAAAGTTGAGACAATATTCTTTATAGTTCAAATTCAAACAATTCTTTAAAAACTATTAACTTGTTAATTAAAAACAAACCTTTTTATTAACTTCAAAACAGATTAACCGTTTTATGAGATCTTCAATAAGTATTAGTCTTTAGATCTAAAAAAAAAAAAAAAAAAAAAAAAGTTGATTATTGATTGATTTTAACAGCATGTCAACCTGTATAGGTTATTTTATTCCTAGAGGTTAAGGAATCACACTCATATTTACATTTTTTTGAGAAAATCTTAAGGTTTCTTTTTTTTTTTGTGGTGAGGTACATATGTCCAATCAAATACAAATAATTATTAAACATATTCAAATCATAGATGGACACTAACAGGTACTACCACTCTGGGTCAAAAGTGAATCTGAGAGTAATGGTAATAAAGGGATACTTCATACTCCCAAGAGCTCTAAGACTGGAGCCTCCCTATCAGATGTAGTTCAGCGTCATACACAAGACACCCATTTTGGGTGGTTTTAGACCCTGTCAGCGGATAAAGTCAGTGTAGTCTAAGCCCTGCTGGCAAGACATAGGTTTTAGAGACAGAACAAAAAAGTTCAAACAGTATTACCATATAATAAACAATTGAAATTGTTGAGACAATTTAACAACTGTTGTTATTAACAGATATTTTCTTGGTACTATATATCTTATTGAAAGGGTTAAGAAATGGGGCAAGAGGAAATACCCTTCTTATTTTGATAATATTTATTACATTTTATGGTCACCCATATTTTTTACCATATTTTATAACTGGTAAGATGAGTTTATTGTACCCCACAAAAAAAAAAAAAAAAAAAAAAAGGGCCAAAAATTACCCCAGAGCAAATAGTTTGCAGTAAAATATAAGCCAAAACAGCTTTTCGCTCTACCTCCAAAAATCTAAGTAAATACAGAGATGCTGATAGGTACGCATCCTGCATCCCTGGCACACAAAAATCTAAAAGACAGTAAAATCATATCTATGCATCCCATGTTTTTTCTTTTTTCTTTCCTCACCATTTCAAGTACATTTCAATAGTCTCTTAGAAACAAATTACACAGGATAGGTTACAAGGTAGGAGTTAGCTTTAATTGTTTCCCCAGATCATGAATAAAAACCGTACAATCTTCTAAGAAACTTTAGTTTGGACCCATTCATTTTCCTGGGGACTCATTCAAAGCAAATATGTACATTCCAGGATGCACTAAATCAAAAAGCTATCAGCATCACTGAAATATATCATATATTTCAGAAAGGTATGTCTTAATATACTTTCTGTCTACCTTTAATAGAGTGAATGAATATGAAGGGAATTATACATACAATATAAAGAGAGAGAAAAAACAGTTCTAAACAAACAATAATTTTTCAGCTTATGGTCTCACTTCACCTTTATTTTATTTTTTTTTCCCCCTCTCGGTATCTTAGGTAAACATAGACATCACAGGACATGATTATAATGTTTATTGCTGATTTGAGTACTTATCAAATTTAGAGTTTATCAATGATGGTGTTAGAATAAGGACTTATTAATTATAACACATTATGTCAATATGTAAATACATCTAATATTGATCATATCTATATATCAATATCATGGCTTACAGTTGTTTTCTGCCCTGTCGTCTGCGGCGTTAGAATGCACCAACTGCACCTCTGCAGAGGGGTAAGACTCCCCCAATGGTGCCACCTGTTGGCTGTGGGTGGTGACCCGTGATGCTTAAGGATAGAGCCCAGGGGGATGAGCAGTTCATGACATGCAATACTCCACTTTGGCCCTATCTTGGGCTAGACGGGCGGTCGGAGAGGCCCCCTCCGATCACGTCAAGCCCTAGCACCTATATGATTTTCCCAACCCTATTGCCCTTATGGCAAGCCCCAACCCCTTTTTATGATATGGGTGCTAGAAGGCGGTGGCTGCGGGTCTACATGTCCTGGGAATGACGTTAAACTCTATCTGATGGTGAGGTTCCAGTTTTGGAGGTTTGGGGAATGTGGAGCACCCCCTTCATCACCATTGCTCCCTGGTCCACTCTGACCTGGAGTGGTAGTACCTGTTAGGGTCCCATCTATGGGTTAAATAGAAAAATGTATTTATAAAAAAATTGTATTATCCATTAAGAATTGATTTATTTCAAAACTTTATTGGCATTAAATGACCCACTGAGGTTGATATGCCGTAAAAAAAATAAAATAAAAAAAATTAAAAATTAAGCGGAGTTTAACAGGTTTTGAATTCAGAGTTTTCCTTCTCCTAGACTGGTTACCTAGTCATGGTTAAAGAGTCCAGTCTGCCCTGCTATTTATTCATAACTAGAGGGAGAGTAGGATTCATACCTTTCCCAAGGGTATTAGCGCTATATGAAATGCCAACAACTTTGTCCAGGAATTGAACTCGCGTTGATGAGTCCATTTCCTATGACTCTAACCATTGGACCACGCACCTCCCTTATATATATATATATATATATATATATATATACACACACTCCTATCAGCTGTTTTGTAACCTTTAACTACTCATCTATTTCTTACACTCAATTAAAAATGAACGTCAAATCAATCAACTAGTTAAATAAGCTTAATAAGGATCAGCCCTATTTCACACCTTATGTAGTAAAAGTAAAGTAGGTGGAGATGCCAATTATCAGTATCAGCCAGACAGTGAGGGAGTCTATCCCCTTTTCACTAGCGCTAAACCAGAAAGATTTTTTTTTTTTTGCATATGAGTGCCACACTTATCATCAGCTCCTCACTTTACTGCACAAATCCAAGCCATGTTACTCATGTGCCGAGTTGGCAAGAGCCAGTATCAAACCTGGAATCTCACGGTTCCGAGGCTGATGCTCTACTGAATGAGCTAAAGTCGACCTTCAATATAACACAACATAATGCAGGACTGCAATATAATAAATAGTAAGCAAGTTCAAATTCTAGTAACACTTTTACATTAACATTTGGATTAACACACTTAGGAAAGGTATGAACCTCCTCATTTCTACCTATCAGTTAAATAGTACCACTACTGTCATTCTACAAGGAAAGTTTTGGTATCAAATAACCCACAAAGGTTGACATGCCATTAAACAAAGAAATCAATTGCCCATTCTTTATATGATATCAGTTGATGCAGAATTGCATTTTTTTAGTGCTTACACAAATCTAAAAACTAGATTGAATTTAAAGAAGAGAAACTTGAAAAATAAATGCATAAATTTGGAGGGAAACTAAATTTTAGTTAAAAAAAAACCCTGCAGAAAATACATAATAGCGTAATCATGATACAAACAGGCAACGGTGCATGCACACCAAGAACCTGCTAGAGGGAATAGATCTAAGTTCAGAATTCAATTTTGAAATCTTTTTGTAAAAAGTTTCATGAAACAAAGAAGTTTCATAAATATAATAAATGAACTTTAAACCCATTATACCTGAGAAATATTTTCAAGGACAAAAAGCAAAATAATCCCTCATCTATATAATTCACTTAGTTTGCTTTTTACCTTGTAGGAAGATTTTTTATTAGTGCAGTTCAGTTAAAATGCTCTAACTTAGAAAAGAAAAAAAATTTCCAATTCAATTAGAAATATCATAATACTGTGTGGGCCTGTATTCCCAAATACTTATTTTTTATTAGTGCAGTTCAGTTAAAAAATTTTTATTAGTGCAGTTCAGTTAAAAAATTTTTATTAGTGCAGTTCAGTTAAAAAAAATTTATTAGTGCAGTTCAGTTAAAAAAATTTATTAGTGCAGTTCAGTTAAAAATTTTTATTAGTGCAGTTCAGTTAAAATGCTCTAACTTAGAAAAGAAAAAAAATTTAGTTTAAATTCAATTAGAAACATCATAATACTGTGTGGGCATGTATTCCCAAATACATATATAACAAATACATATGAAAATGAAAATATCGTTTTTGTAACGAATATTGTTTAATTGATTAATTTTTTCAATGTATTTAAGAAATACATATGAAAATATATACTGTGTGGTCCTGTATTCCCAAATACATATATAACAAATAAATATGAAAATTTAGTTTAAATTCAATTAGAAACATCATAATACTGTGTGGTCCTGTATTCCCAAATACATATTTTTTATTAGTGCAGTTCAGTTAAAATGCTCTAACTTAGAAAAGTATTCCCAGATATCTCAAGTATTAGAATTTCAGAAGGGAGTTCACTAATATTATACTAATTATAGAATACTTCATCTTATTTATTTATTTATTTAGAGTTGATTATTGTTAGGGGAGATAACTTTAACTTAATGAAATATACTCTTTGGTAAAAGTGTAGTATTAGTTAAGGGAGAAACAGCACAGGCAGAAACCAAGAAAGAGGCAAAGAAACAAAAGATGGCTGCATGACAATACATGTGACAGTACCTTGTAACCTATCCTGTGTAATACATTTCTAAGAAACTATTGAAATGTATTTACAGTTAGCTTGAAATGGTGAGGAAAGAAAAAAGAAAAACACTGGGATGCATGGATATGATTTTACTGCATCCTTTTAGATGTTTGTGTGTCAGGGACACAGGACATGTAACTATCAACATCTCTGCAATATATCATTAACTTTTAATCCCTCCCCCATGAAGATTATTTTAATACAGCTGTGTCAGTCATATAAAAAAGATTAAGAAGACAACAATTAGGTTTGTACAAATTATCTAAGACCATTATTTATTTTGTAAATTTAAAATAAAAAAATTGGCGGACCTGAACTTTCAGAACCCCCCCATCTATAATTTTTGTTTTAAATTTTTTTTTTCTTCTTTCTATGGATTATTATCGATTGCACACCAATCTATCAGACTGTGGAAAAAATTTTTTAAAAAGTTATTTATTTTTCAAGTTTTCAGGGGTGCTCAGTTCCCCGTATATGTTTATCGTAAACCAATCCCCCATATTGGAACCGCTCGAAAGGAAACTGGTGCAAAGGTGTCAAAGTTAGGGTGGCCCAGAAAAAACAGAACCCAAATTATTTATTATCGAGCGGTTCCGAGATGGGGGATCGATTTACTATAAACTTATACGGGGAAATGAGCACCCCTGAAAACTCGAAAAATAAATAACTTTTTAGAATTTTTTTTTTACAATCTGATAGATTGGTGTGTAAACGATAATAATCCATTGAAGAAAAAGAAAAGAAATTACAAAGAAAAAAATTTTTTCAGTGGTTCCGATATGGGGGATCGGTTTACGATAAACTTATACGTGGAACTGAGCACCCCTGAAAACTCGAAAAATAAATAACTTTAAAAATTTTTTTTTTTTTACAATCGGATAGGTTGGTGTGCAATCGATAATAATCCATTGAAAAAAAAAAAAAAAAAAAAAGATTAAAAACAAAAATTTTAGGGGGGGGGTCTGAAAGTTCAGGTCCGCCAAAAAATTAAACAAAAGAAAACAATCAAAATTGGTATGTCATGGTTTTTCTCTAGTTTTGTCTATATGATAGAAAGCACCTAGAATAAAGTAGAGTGTTGTTGTGTGGTAAGAAATCTAAGAGTTAAAAGAAAAACACTGGGATGCATGGATATGATTTTACTGCATCCTTTTAGATGTTTGTGTGTCAGGGACACAGGACACGTAACTATCAACATCTCTGCAATATATCATTAACTTTTAACCCCTCCCCCATGAAGATCATTTTAATACAGCTGTGTCAGTCATATAAAAAAGATTAAGAAGACAACAATTAGGTTTGTACAAATTATCTAAGTCCATTATTTATTTTGTAAATTTAAAATAAAAAAATTAAACAAACCAAAACAATCAAAATTGGAATGTCATGGTTTTTCTCTAGTTTTGTCTATATGACAAAAGCACCTAGAATAAAATAGAGTGTTGTTGTGTTGATGGCATATAGGACACACTTTTTTTCCAAAATTTTGGCTCAAAAAATTGCCCTGCGTCTTATACATCATAGGTGAAATTTGAGACCTCCTGTATGCCTAGGCTAATCTTCTCTACGATGCTCACTAACCCAGCTTACACTCGGTACTTTGACCTACCCTAAACTCCATGCATCCTTATTTTATTGCTGGTATTGTTATAATCAAGCACGGCTAGACTGTTTTCAACAATATATGCTTAAATACACTAAAAACTTTCTTTCCTGAATCTGACCTGCTGAAATGGGGGGGTGGGGTCTTATATGACGCCAAATATGGCATGTCTTACCACCCACTTATTTTATATAGTAACTGGGAAAAATGGCTTCTTTTTTAAAAAAAAATATTGTGTGGTAAGAGTTAAAAGTAAATTCTTGATCTGAACTAATGGATTACTTTCACGGATATTGGCCAACACAGATTGAAAATTTGAAAGCAGCTGTTTGAAAAAAACCTTCACGCTTAACTGCGGATACTGGACAGCAAAAAGTATACAATCATAAAACAGATGAGGCATGTAAGAGCTAAAATGAAAGAAAAAAAAAATGATAAAAAGAATGATAAAAAAATAAAAAAAGGTAATAGAAATAACTTCTTATTTTGGGGAGCAGTTGTGTGAATAGTTACACAAGAGTAGCTTTTTCATGCATAAATAATATTAAGCAATCAACATACAATAAAGAAAAAGATAATAGCAAGATTCTTGTGTTTCTCCTATAATTCTGTCCAAAGTAATTGTGGCCTATTGATTAATCTCTTTATTAATCTATATCTATCAGATCTTTCTCTCTCAATATACTTATACTCTCAGCCTGTTTAAAACACTATAGATTTAATTGAACCTATCTATATCTCTTCCCATCTATCAGTTCAAATCTCTCTCTCTCTCTCTCACTCCATGATCAGTTCAAATCTCTCCAGTGTTCGTTGTATTTTTCCGACAATCCAAGAACACTCGTCTTTTATTCAACAATTTTTAAATAGACTGACCGATAAAGCAAAAGACTCTCACAATTTTCTTATTCTTTGCGATTAATTAATTTTTCCTCAAATTAACAAAAGCCTTGATGAAGATCTATTGAATAAGATCGAAACACTGCAGCGTAGGCGAAATAAATATCACTCATTTTATGAACTTGTGTTTTTTTTTTCAATTTTTCATTATATTATATATATATATTTATATGTAGTATATCAAGAAAAATGAAAAAACACAGGTTTAAATGGGTTAATTGGTGAGTTTATTGGCCGACGCTGCAGTGTTTCGATCTATTAATTAGATCATCTTCAGGGCATAAGATAAATATGATAAATAATTTCTTATCTTATGCCCTGAAGATGATCTAATTAATAGATTGAAACACTGCAGCGTCGGCCAATAAACTCACCACTTAACCCATTTAAACCTGTGTTTTTTCATTTTTCTTGATATACTACATACCGTCGGATTCACTTCCTTTCTTCACATATATATATATATACACACACACACACACACACACAGAGAACCCTTTAAAAAAAGTGGTGGTCCACTTAAAAAATTAAGATTGATAAATAAGATTAAAAACAACACAATTTTCATCACTATGAATTTTCGTTATTATTCCTTATCTTTTATTTTTCTGTGCTTACAATACAACTAAAAAAGTTTCTCAACATCCATCATACACACACACACACATATATATATATATATATATATATATATATATAAAATGCCCACAAACAAGTTTTTGTATTTATCTATCTCTATTCATATATTCCTTTCACAACCATATTTACTTGTGACATGCTTAGATAAAGAAAAAAAAAGAAAGAAAAAAGATCCCTACAGAAACAAAATGGCTGACATGCATTGAAAGGCAAAACTTGTCTCATCAACACCCACCATCATCCAATAGAAAAAGCTAAAGAAAAAATAAAATACAAACAAAACAGACCAGTTTTTCTACCAGGGATTTTCTTCTTCTTCTTCTTCTTCTTCTTCTTCTTCTTTACAGCTGTTTCAGCATCTATCAACAGCCAGGTGTCTTCCTTTTCTCTGATTCCACCATTGCTTGACCCCCTGACCCCACTATTTCACTTTCAAGGTGCTTAACCAGGCAATGCATCAAGGAAGATTCTCTGGCTCTATTTTTATCTCTCTCTCTTTTTTTCTTTCTTTCTTTCTTTTTTACTACTCAGTGAAATAGGTACCAGCATAAACTTTTAACTCACCCATTCCCTCTTCTTTAAAAAGCTCTTTCTACTTCCAGCTACGTCAGATGTCTAAAGCATGTGGACAGCCATTGATGAGACTGGAAAGTCAAACAATGGATGAATACAAGGGAATAAAGACAGAGATGGTGAGGAAATAAGTGCATGTATGTGTCCATCTCTGTGAAATACAAAGATATATATATATATATATATATATATATACATACACACACATACTTATCTAAGTTAGGGTAGCATGGAAATGAAGTCAACAGCACTTGTTAACTGACAGTTTTTTGCCTATGCGATTTTCAAACAAAGTCTTTGTTTGAAGAATCGCATAGGCAATAAACTGTCAGTTACAAAGTGCTGTTGACTTCATGTCCACACTACATATATACTAGATATACATACTCAATCAATGATATTGTGCACTCTTTATATATAAACTATATTATCTATCTATCTAGCTATATATATGAGATATACTGGGATAGATACAGAGAGATTCATTTAATGGTATTGTAGCGTTAGTTTCGTATTTGCCTGGGAGAGTTGTCTGCCCGTTTAGTTAGCTGGTGCCCGCTAGGGGATATAGTATTTAAGCGGCTGGTTCAAACGCTTCTCCCTCTTTTCCTGTTCCAGTAACCACGAGACACATGGGGTAGATTTTGGTCTACCCCTTCTCGTTGGGGCTTCGCCCCCCCCCTTACATTACTATAAGTTATTAACACAGCATGGACTATCCCTAGTCTCATGTCTGTGGCTTTTACGTATATCTTGTACCGTTCATGAATGTGTATTTATCTTTCTACATGTAACTTTGTTTTACCTATGTATTATGTATCTCGTCATATCCATGTGCTGTACCATATTAAATTTTTTGTCTGTCAACCTTCGTCGGAGTCTTGTGTTCAAGTATATATAACTTTGAATCTTCCTTACAGTATCTTTCTTTCCCTATCATTCTGAATGTGTTATTACATGCAAGTGTTTTTCAGAATTACACTTGTTCTTTTTATATATCATCATAATAATAATAATAATAATAATAATAATAATCAGATCCAAGCTGTGCTACTGATGTGCTGAGTTGGCGAGGGCCAGTATCGACACAGATGCTCACAAGACTGAGCTTAACACTTCCACAAAAATAAATGCAAATATATAGATGATTATTCTAATTCTTTTTTAAAAAATATATTTACTTAGATTATCATGGATACTGATACTACACTGTTCCTAAGTAGAAGTTCAGGAAAATAATACTTTCAACTTAAACAGAATGCATAGATAGTAGACTCTTATTGTATTATTATGAATAGAAGAACAAAGACACAAATGAAAAAAATTCAAACTAATATATATATATACATATATATATACACACACAAGGTGTGTCAAAAAAGTATCAAGATTTTTAGTACTTTTTGAGACACCTTGTATTCTGAAAAAATTAATGTTTCATTTATTGTTCATTTTTATCTTGTAAATACAGCTTCAATCTCGACACTTTTATGACACACCTTGTATTCTGAAAAACATAATGTTTCATTTATTGTTCATTTTTATCTTGTAAATACAGCTTCAAACTCCACACATTTATGACACACCTTGTATTCTGAAAAAATGAATGTTTCATTCCTTATTCATTTCTATCTTGGTAAATACAGCTTCAATCGTGATAGTTTTATGACACACCTTGTATATCGGTTATTTTCATATAATGCATACACTCAGACCTGAAGCTAGGTACGTACGATAGTGGGTTGAAAAGTTCTTATGATGATATCATATCTGCTGGTGACGACTTTTTTTTTTTGACCAATGGGATCCAAGCATTGCAACACCGATAGTGTGTTGTCTGCAAAAGGGACTATATCAAAAAATAAACCTAATTTGGTCAAATTCCATTAGAGTGTTTTGGTCAGCAAATGAATTTTTCCACTGACACTCATAGATACTCTGAACCTAGGCAGAAGTCTTGAGCAAAATGTAAAAAATCCTGTCATATGTATATATATATATATATATATATATATGACAGAGAGAGAGATTGATACATATAGAGTGACAGGTGTCAAGAGAGTTGAAGGTGATATAACTAATCATTGAGGAAAATGGAATCTGTAAGGCAATTTCAAATTCCTGACATGGCTGTTTGCATTTCACTTAAAGCTAATGCCCTCGTGGAAAATATGAACCCACCTCTTCTTCTCACCCACCAAATAGATTCTCTAGCCTTGATAGAACAACCAATCTAAAAGAAAAATTCCTTCTTCAAATTCCATATGTGCAAGTATATCAAAATAAGTCCCATGTGAGAGAGAAAGAGAGAGAACATATATACATGGAAAGATAAATAAAAAGATAAAAAGGTAGACAGATAAAAAAAGATAGAAGGATAGATAGACCGATAAAAATATAAAAAGATAGATAGGCTGATAAAAAGATAGATAGTCCGATAGATATCTTTTTATCTATTTTATGAAAAATATAAAAGATAGATAGATAAAATAGATAGATAGATAGGCCGATAAAATAGATAAAAAGATAGATAGGCCGATAAAATAGATAAAAAGATAGATAGGCCGATAAAATAGATAAAAAGATAGATAGGCCGATAAAATAGATAAAAAAATAGATAGCCGATAAAATAGATAAAATAGATAGATAAAAAAGATAGATAGGCCGATAAAATAGATAAAGATAGATAGATAGATAGCCGATAAAAAGATAGATAGGCCGATAAAAAGATAGATAGGCCGATAAAAAGATAGATAGGCCGATAAAATAGATAAAAAAGATATATAGGCGATAAAATAGATAAAAAGATAGATCGATAAAAAAGATAGATAGCCGATAAAATAGATAAAAAGATAGATAGGCCGATAAATAGATAAAAAGATAGATAGATAAAAAGATAAAAAGATAGATAGGCCGATAAAATAGATAAAAAATAGATAACCGATAAAATAGATAAAAAGATAGGCCGATAAAATAGATAAAAAGATAGATAGATAAAAGATAGATAGACCGATAAAACAGATAAAAAGATAGATTAGACCGATAAAAACAGATAAAAAGATAGATAGACCGATAAAACAGATAAAAAGATAGATAGACCGATAAAACAGATAAAAAGATAGATAGACCGATAAAACAGATAAAAAGATAGATAGACGATAAAACAGATAAAAAAGATAGATAATACAGATAAAAAGATAGATAATACAGATAAAACAGATAAAAGATAGATAGACGATAAAACAGATAAACAGATAAAACAGATAAAAAGATAGATATACAGATAAAAAGATAGAAAAACAGATAAAAAGATAGATAAAAAAGATAGATAAAACAGATAAAAAGATAGATAGACCGATAAAATAGATAAAAAGATAGATAGACTGATGAAAAAGATAAAAATATAGATAGACTGATAAAACAGATAAAAAAACAGATAGACCGATAAAATAGATAAAAAGATAGATAGACCGATAAAAAAGATAAAAAGATAGATAAAACAGATAAAAAGATAGATAAAACAGATAAAAAGATAGATAAAACAGATAAAAAGATAGATAGACCGATAAAACAGATAGACCGATAAAATAGATAAAAAGATAGATAGACTGATGAAAAAGATAAAAATATAGATAGATGAATAAGAGATTCAGATAAAAAAGATAAACAAGTGGAAAGATGTAAAGAAAGAGATAGATAGATAGATAGATATACCTTACTGTAAAGCTATGAAAGTAACTCAACCCATACATGTGTGCATAATTACTATTGTATGTAAAGATTAAAAGAAAAATAACAAATAATAAAGGATGCAAATAACTTTGAAATACATATTTGTAGGTAATCAATATTTGATTAACCAACAAAAAAATTTGATTTTGTTACTATTTCAAATGTTTCACTGAAAATAACTACTAAGTCTATTTCAGAAATGAAATTTAAAAATAAAACATAAGTAAAGGTAAGAACCAAAATCTAATTTCAATCTATTAGTCCTTATTTCATTTTTTCTCTCCAAGTGTCAGTAATTAGAGGCAGAGAAACTTAGTATATCAATTTAGTTAAAAGATATTTCAAGTCAATTAGTGGATGTCACAAATTTAAATCTTAAAAGGAAATCTTTGGTGTTTATATTTAAATAATTTCAAATGCAGGATAAAAAGAAAAACAGATTGTCAGTGAGAATTATTTGGATTATTTGGACTATTGTCCTCATCTTCATTGTTATCTGTACAACGTTTCATCCAATGTGCCCTCTGGCCTTCTTCAGGTATTTCTTGTCGGACTCAACAGCCTTCTTGAACTCGGAAACCTTCTTGTCATAATCGGGAATCTTCGTTTTATAGACAACAATAAAGATGAGGACAATAGTCCAAATAATCTGAATAATACTAATTATCAAAACTCAGAGAAATAGATTGTCAGTGGTTCCTAAATTTATTAGGTTTTGTCTCTTTGTTTAATGGCATATCAATCTTCATGGGTTATTAAATGCCAAAGTTATACACGTAGAAGAACAGAAGTGGTACTATCTCAATCATGGCTGAGGGATGAGTGGGTTCATACCTTTTCCAAGGATATTAGTTCAATATGAATATAATAGAGCAACTGGAGTTCAAACTCACTGATCACAATGCCACAGTCCAACATGGGAACTCTCTCTTCATGGAAAGCTCACTATGAAAACTAATCAGAATCTTTCACTCCTTCCTAAATAGAAGTATCAATATAATCAGGGATAACTTGGTTTAGTTTCTTTGTTTTATGGCATATCAACCTTTATGAATTATTTAATGCCTAAGTCATAGAAGAGCTGAAGTGGTACTATTTAACTCATAGTTGGGGTGGTGGTGAGTGGCTTCATACCTTTTCCAAGGATATTAGTACAAAAGTGAATATAATAGCATGGCTCGAGTTTTAACTTGTTAACTACAATACAACAGTCTAGCACATTAGCCATTAAACATGGAGACTACCCCTCAAGAATTATTGATTATAAATGATGATATAACAAACTACAAAAGCTGATCAATTATAATCAAAAGTTTAAAGTAACTCTAAAAAATACACTTACTAACAAAAAGATTAAAAAATCTTTTTGATCAATTGATTTAAATTGCATGTCAACACATCAGGGTTATTTTATGCCTGTGCAAAAACCTTTGCGATGGACACGTCAGAGCAAAAAAACATTTGCAGTGGACAAGCCTGCACATAAGACATTTGTGATGGACAAGCCTGCACTAAAAGACATTTGCGGTGGACAAGATTGCGCTAAAAAAAAAATTTGCGGTGGGACGAGATTGCGCTAAAAAAAAAATTTGCGGTGGACGAGACTGCGCTAAAAAAACAGTGGACGACTGCACTAAAAAAACATTTGTGGGGAACGAGACTGCACTAAAAAACTAAAAAAACATTTGTGGGGAACGAGACTGCGCTAAAAAAACATTTGCGGTGGACAAGTCTGCACTAAAAAACATTTGCGGTGGATGAGTCTGCACTAAAAAACAGTTGCGGTGGATGAGTCTGAACTAAAAAAACAGTTGCGGTGGATGAGTCTGCACTAAAAAACAGTTGCGGTGGATGAGTCTGAGTCTGCACTAAAAAACAGTTGCGGTGGATGAGTCTGCACTAAAAAAACAGTTGCGGTGGACAAGCCTGCACTAAAAAACATTTGCGGTGGACGAGCCTGCACTAAAAAACATTTGCGGTGGATGAGTCTGCACTAAAAAAACAGTTGCGGTGGATGAGTCTGCACTAAAAAAAAGTTGCGGTGGACAAGCCTGCACTAAAAACATTTGCGGTGGACGAGCCTGCACTAAAAAAACATTTGCGGTGGATGAGTCTGCACTAAAAAACAGTTGCGGTGGATGAGTCTGCACTAAAAAAACAGTTGCGGTGGATGAGTCTGCACTAAAAAACAGTTGCGGTGGACAAGCCTGCACTAAAAAACATTTGCGGTGGACGAGCCTGCACTAAAAAACATTTGCGGTGGATGAGTCTGCACTAAAAAACATTTGCGGTGGACAAGTCTGCACTAAAAAACATTTGTGGTGGACAAGTCTGCACAAAAAACGTTTGCAGTAGACACATATACATGTAGAACATTTGTAGTGGATATGTCTATAAAGAAAAGCTAAGTTCAATACATAAGTTTTTTGGCTTTGCCATAATGACTAGTTTCTATTAAATGAAAAAAAAAAAAGAAGAAATCTATCATATAAATACATTTTTCTATAGATGAATAAATAAAGGCAGCTGAAAATGATTGGATAATTCAGCATAAAAATAATAAACATAGAGAATATTATTTCAAACAAATATTTGATTTGCAGCTCCGACACCAACCCTCGAATAGAGAAACTTGGTTCAGTTTTAGAATCCTCTCACTGAAAAAGATCACAGAATTTTGAAAATCAGAATTAGCTTCAAGTCAAAGTGGACTAGACAAGAGGAAACAAGCTGCAGACTGTATTTACTAGATAAAAGCAAGTTCCTCTATTCACAGGTTGGCTACATTCCAAATATTCAACTGATCGGAACTTCAATCCTATTGATCTTGCCATTCAATTGTTCCGTGATTAAAGGCAAACACACATAAACGTTTTGTATCATCATCTTGCTCACTTCCTTCAATCATTTTACAATGTCCTTTTTAATATCTCCCCCAACCCCCACCCCTCACAAAATATTATTAAGTACCAAGTAGAAGCTCAGAGGTTAGAACACTGAGCCTGAGTCTATGAGGTATGCAGTTCAGTTGCAAATATAACAAAGTTTTAATGATCTAATCTAGAGGAAAATGTAATTTTTATACTGCATACCAATTATAGTTTAGCTGGGAAGAACTGTTCAGATTCAAATTGTTGTCCCATTTATAAAAAATATATATATATATATCAATAAATATTGCTCCTCCAAACCTTACTTCAATGGAACTTCATGTTGATTATGTTACCACAACAATTCAGGCAATATTCTCTACAGTCTTCTTTATATGAGCAAGAATATGCATCCTCTGAGCATAAGTATTTAAGTTTTAATGTAATGAAATATATCAAATTAGAAAGACTAACAGAATTGAATAATTAATTATATTTTAATAGGTTTTTGTATAAAATCATTCATAGTATTTATTTTAATATGTTGAAAAATAAAACAATAATACTATAGATTAATAGCAAGTAATTATTCTTTAAACCCATTTTGTTAAAACCAGTATGCAAATAAAACACACCATAAGTAAATCCTTTATTCTTAATGATACATAAGACACATTGCAGAATTTTAAACACACTAATAACATGAGCTGTTTTGAGGTAAATCCAACTCAGAATTTCATAGAGACAGCATTTAGAGTTATTTTATGTAATATTGATTTTTGCCTATGAATTACATATTATCATTGATAAACTTACACATTTCCATTTGGAATGTAAGCAGTCACATAGTTTCAGTTAGAGACAGCCAAACACTGAATCTCCATTATAATAAGATAACTCTTAAGAAAAGTGAATGTCTTTGTATCTATTCATTCATCTCCCTACACAGAGAAGGAGGAGGCACATGGTGCAATGGTTATTGTAATAAGAAAGGGACTTGGCGATCTGAGTTCAAATTTTGTATTTTATATAGCACTAATACCCTTGGGAAAGGTATACATCTAACTATTCTCCCCCAGCTATCATTAAATAGAAGGGCAGACTGGACTCTTTATCCTTGGTTAGGCAACCAGTCAAGGAGAAGGAAAACTGAATTCAAACCTGTTAAACTCTACTTAAGTGCAGAAGGGTTAAGGGTTCTTTCCCTTTTCTCCCCCCCCCCACACACACTTATACAACAGAGCTCCCCAACAATCATGCCAAGGACCATTACTGTGCCATGGATCATTTGGTTCTGGTCCACAAAGAAAGAATAAACTTGTTTAAAATTATATGAATTTTATTTTCACTAGCAAATATATGCACCCTCCGGGTGCAAGTATTTAAGTTTTAATATAATAAAATATCATATTAAATTAGAAAGGCTAATGAAACTAAATAAGAATGCAAATAAAAAGATTTGGAACAGAGGGGGTATGATTGAAAAATAGAACAACTTTGAAATGAACTCTTCCACCATTTTCCGTTACTCCCGTCTTTCATTGGTAAATTTTCCTAATTAAACTGTTTAGTTAAAATAGGAAGTAAAGAATAATATTACAGTTATTTCTTCATGTTAAGGGATTTCTTTTAAGATTTATTGAAGAGATTTTTGCTTATATTCAATAAGATAAAACCAAACAATTAGAAATCAATAATACTAAGCATATATTTATTAAAATCAATTTTTAAAGATCAATATGCAAATTAGCCTTCCCATTCATACTGTAAACCTCTATTTTGTTGTATATATAAATACAATTGCATGTTATTAGTATGTAGATATGGTCAACAGTGTAAGTAATGTAAAACAATTTTATTAATAATTGAGGTTTAAATAAAAATAAAATCATGGAGAATATGATGTAAATAACTAAAGGAATTGTGACTTGTATAGTAATATAGTTTCGGTTACAGTCAGACAAACCCACAATCTCCATTATAATAAGATTAGTCTTCTGAGATTATGGAGTAAAACTATCATAAAGGAACGTACTTCGAGTGTCTATTTGTTGGATTATTTGGATATAAGCCATCTTACAATACACCACCTAAATTTATAGACTGGGCGAGGTCATGTGGTTTATTCCTCCACCAATCAACAGCCATAATGCATGGCTGATTGACTACTTAATAGCTGACACTGACAGACGTCCATTTGCAATTATTGACAAAGGAACTTACAATACTAAGGAGCACCAAGAAACAACCAAAGGATTCTTTACCAAGGATTTCTACTGGACAAGCGCTCTTGTTTGAAGCCTAAAGGATGACCCATAAAAACCTAACACTATTGATATTGTGAAAAATATTCAATTTTTCATATTGTATAAATAATTTTATCTTTTCCTATTTTGCATAATTCACCTGTCAAATTTGTTGTATTTAACCTATTGTTCTGAAAACTGAGTTTTACATTTCTTCTTTTTTCTTTTTTTCTTTTTTTGGTCCTTATTAACATTAAAAACAACTAGCACCATGTGGACATTAGATTCTGAGAAATGCATAAAAATATTCAAAATTAATGGGTGTATGAATAATTTTGTTGACTGTATATATTAATTGCAAACAAAAAATATCCTAATCTACGTTTTATCCTACTTAAACAAAGCCTCAAACATAAACCTACAATAGATGGTAATCTATCCTAATTTCTAAGTCACGATTAAAACATGATATCAACTTAGGTCAACAGCCTTATTTTAAAATCAACAAAACGTTATTTGTTTACACTACAAAAAGTTTTAAATGTATTTTTTAAAATGGTCTCTTTATACTCACTTATTTGATATTCATTGTACTAAGCAATAAATAACTTTATCAACAGCAAATGTCACTTCACTTCACTTCTTAAACCAATATAAACATATGGCCACTTACTTCCTATCACAGAAACCATCCAAATAAGATAAACAAAACATGCTGGATACTGATGGAGAAGCAAGGATGACCTCATAAGTGACCTTCTATGGACACCTACACATCAAAATACCAGTATAGGCCAGCAAAAACCTACATTAATTAACTCTGTGCAGATTCTGGATATATATATATATATATATATATATATATATATAATATATATTCACACTGGATATACAGTTAATTACCCACATTTTCAGTATAACTATGAAATACTAATTAGAATCTTGGATTGCTCCCTAAATAGAAGGATTAATATCATCATGGACTGTTGTTACAATAAAAAAAAAAAATAGCTTTACAAGTTTTCTGGTTGAATAAGAAAAAAAAATTTGTGGAGTGGCCTATCATTGATATCAGCCGAACAGTGAGGGAGTCTATCATCCTTTCTCTAGTGCTAGACCAGGGAGATTGTTTTTGATGAGGTGGAGCACTGCACCTACCGTCAGCTCCCCACTTTACCGCACAGATCAGATAAACAACAATTTTCAACTGAATCATGAGAATGTTTTTTTTTTCTTTGGCAGAAACTGAAATCTTTTTGGGTTGAGGTCAAAATAAAAGAGCAAGTTTGGTAATTAGAACATCATTTAGACAGATTGAATAATTATGGTCGAACAACTGAGACAAGAAAGTGTAGATTAGATTTCTTTTTATTTAACAAAATAAATCTAAAAATATAAGGTGAGCATTTCATTAACAACTTTTCAGAAACAGATTACAAAAGAATTAGAAAATAACTAAAAGTAAAGAATTGTAGAAGGAAGGAATGGAGGGAAATTACCAATCTCTCTGATAAAGTGTAAACTCTTCCAAGTTATAACCATGTCGGTGCTACTGTATGGCTGCACCACTCATTTTAATCTATATAATAAACAACTAGCAAATATATGCACCCTCCGGGTGCAAGTATTTAAGTTTTAATATAATAAAATATCATATTAAATTAGAAAGGCTAATGAAACTGAATAAGAATGCAGATAAAAAGATTTGGAACAGAGGGGGTATGATTGAAAAATAGAACAACTTTGAAACTAACTCTTCCATCATTTTCCATTACTCCCGTCTTTCATTGGTAAATTTTCTAATTTAACTATTTAGTTAAAATAGGAAGTAAAGAATAATATTACAGTTATTTCTTCTTGTTAATGGATTTCTTTTAAGATTTATCCCCGAGATATTTGCTCATATTCAATAAGATAAAACCAAACAATTAGAAATCAATAATACTAAGCATATTTATTAAAATCAAATTTTTAAGATCAATATGCAAATTAGCCTTCCCATTTACACTGTAATCCGCTATTTTGTTGTATATATAAATACAATTATATGTTATTAGTATGTACATATGGTCAACAGTCTTAATGATGTAAAACAATTTTATTAATAATTGAGGTTTAAATAAAAATAAAATAATGGAGAATGTGATGTAAATAACAAGGGGAATTGTGACTTGTATAGTAATATAGTTTCGGTTACAGACAGACAAACCCACAATCTCCATTATAATAAGATGTGACTTTTTTCTGTTTGTTTCTCTGTACCTCTGTAACTTTTGCTATGATGAGAGTGTTGTAGTATCTGTGATCTATACTTATAATCAATTTCTGTCTAACAACAAAATGTGATATCTGTTCTCACAGTAATTTAATATATTAAACAAAAAATTAATTTAAAAATTATACTAAATGTCAGTCTTTTTCTCATGTTTATTTTTAAGAAATATTAGACTTTATACTCTTCAAAATAATAACTGTTTTTGTCTCCATATTTCATATCTTATATATTTTAAAATAAACATAGAATTTTTTTCTTAAAAATGTCATCCAGATAATGTCTTAGTCTGTTCATATTTATTTTTGAATTATTTTTTATACAGATTGGTTCAAATACAAACACAAAAACAACTTTTTTTTAAAGTCTTTATTTTCCACTATCTGAAAAAAAAATTTCAAAAAAAAAAAAAAATAGTTAAATAAAAGAAAGTCATGGCTTTGTTTTCTGGTTAGAGCTAGACATACAAATGAATTAAAGTTGGTGGGGTGGCTTAATGTCAGTATCAGCCATACAGTCTACCCCCTTTTCAGTAGCGCTAGACCAAGAAGATGTTTTTTGCATCTGAGTGGAGTGCCACACCTACCATCAGCTCCTCACTTTACTGCACAGATCCCTGTGCTACACATACACTGAGTTGGCGAGGGCCAGTATAAAACCCAAAACCTTGTGATTCCTAGGCAAGTGCTCTACCGACTGAGCTAAACCAGCCCTATATTTGGCTTTTGGTAACATGAAAATTTTTATTTTTAAATTAAACAAATCATAAAACTTTTAAGGGAGTCTATCCCCTTTTCACTTTTTTGCATCTGAGGTGGAGCACCACACCTACCATCAGCTCCTCACTTTACCAATTAAACAACTCATAAAACATTTAAGTTTTAGAATTTTTCAAAAGCTAAGTTAAAAACAAGCTCTAGTGTCCCATTAGTAATTAGAATATTTAGTAGCCATAATCATCAAGATTTAAAAAATAGATAATATATATGAATTGATTGATTTTAAAAAGGCATGCCAACCCATCTAAGGTTATTTTATGCCTAGATCTTAGGGGATCATATTCATTGTACATTCACATTTACTACCACTCCTTATCAGAATGGACCTGGGAGTAATAGCAATGAAGAGATACTCCCCAGATCTCCAGATATAGAGCCTCACCATCAGATTCAGTTTAGTGTCTTACTCAGGGTAACCATTTGGGGGGGGGTCTAACCACTCTGCAGGGAATATGGCCAACATATTATAAGAGGCCAGATTAGCTCAGTTGATAGAGCAACCGGCTAGGAATTGCAAGGTTCTCACCAACTCAGCATATGAGTACCACAGATTGGGTAATCTGATCTGTGCGGTAAAGTGGGGAGCTGACAGTAGGTGTGACAGTCCACCTCAGTAAAAATAATAATCTCCCTGGTATAGCACTGGGGAAAGGGGGATAGACCCCCCCCCCCAATCTGGCTGATACCAACAATAGGCCACTTCACAAACATATATATATATATATATAATATATATATAAGTATAGATAAAAGGATATGAAAACAACACAATATGCTGTTAAAGTGAAATTATTTTATATCATATATATATATATATATATATATATACACACACACACACACACACATGCTGATAGGTACGTGTCCTGCGTCCTGACACACAAACATCTAAAAGGAGGCAGTCAAATCATATCCATGCGTCCCAGTGTTTTTCTTTTTTCTTCCCTCACCATTTCAAGCTAACTGTAAATACATTTCAATAGTTTCTTAGACATGAATTACATAGGATATGTTACAAGGTAGGAGTTAGCCGGCTTTAGTTGGGACTCATAAATTTTCCCAGGGACTCATTCAAAGCGAATATGTGCATCCCAGGACACACTAAATCAAAAAGCTATCAGTATCACTGTGTGTGTGTGTGTGTGTGTGTGTGTGTACAGAGAAAGAGATAGTTATTGAAACAGATTTCCCTCCCTAATACAGAAAACTATCAAGATATTCTATTTTATTGAATAATCTGAAATATAATTGAAAAGTTACAAAAATAAACAAGTTATTTGTTTCATTGAACTTCTTTAAGATAAAAAACAAAGATTTGCAATTTGCACAACCCCCATAATGACAGAGAAAAAAAGTCTATAAAATCAGAAAGCTTGCATTAATCTAAAAACTGATGATTCCAGAATAAATCTGGTTAATCTTTGACTCCCAGATGAATGAAATCTCACTGGATATTGATAAGCCTAATTTTTATGCAACCTTATAATAAAGAGAACACACAAAAGGCATCCAATCATTTATAAGATAAATGTTTGTAAATATGAAAAAATATCCATATGAAAAAAAAAAATTCATATATTTATATGCATTTATGCATATTATATAGAAAGGTATGAATTAAACATGAGTAAAATATCTGAGTGTTTATATATATATATATATATATATATATATATATATATATATGAGAGTGATGAATATACTATATTTCACAAAATATAAGATGCACTAAAAAAGGAAAAAAATTTAATTAAAAAGTCACACACTTTAAAAATACCTAGTGTTTTATACCCAACTTAAGTTTGGGTAGACAGAGTAGACGTAACCATGTTTGAAATAAACAACACTAGTTCCTAATTGTCTCTAGAATTTTATATATTATATATATATATATATATATATTTATGTTTATGTTTTTTTTTATGTTGAAGTTGGGCGTTATTATGAAGCATTTAAAAATAAATGAAGGAACTCGATGTTATGGAGTACTGGATTCACTTATTTTTCATCATTATTTGTTATCATAAATCTTTGTTGTTATTGACAGCAGCAGCGTCTGTAAAATATTTGTAATAACAGAGTATTCCGATATCGGCATTCAGTCCCCTCACGTGAGTTCGTAGTTTTTATATATATATATATATATATATATATATATATATATATATATATATACATTGGTTTGAAAATCGTATAGACGAAAAACTCTCAGTTACAAACGCCTTTGATTTCATGTCCACACTACCCTAACTACAGAGATGCTGATAGATATGCGTCCTGCATCCCTGACACCAAAAATCTAAAAGGACATTGTAAAATCGAATCCATGTTAATTAAGAAACTTTAGTTGGGACCCATTAATTTTCCCGGGACTCATTCAAAGCAAATATGTGCATCCCAGGATACACTAAAATGAAAAGCTATCAGCATCACAGCTAACTTTATGTATTGTTAATTTTTAAACTGTAGATCATAATGTAACGTAGTGATATATTCACGGTACCAAAACATATATGTAACATTCTAATAGCAATATATGTTGTATAGCGGGTCTTGTCAATGTGCCTCCAAATTCACGACACTAAAAAGGTGTTTGGCACGTGGCGGTCATTTTGTCGATAAAAAAGTACAACGCGAGAAATATATTGTCACAAGCTGCTTAGCTTTTATTTTCGGGCTCGTCTCGTGGGTTGTGTCAGAGAGGAGGAAAGGCAGAGAGAAGGAGAGAGAGAGAGAACACTGTTAAATTACTGTAATCCCACACTAGGGACCAGAGGCCTGTCCGTATCCTACACTGTCGGAAATCAAAAAGAGGCCGGTATTTTTCTTCATCGTTTCACGTGACTTCCGGTTCCGGTCAACACCCAAAACTTCTGGTTGGCTTTCAATTCTCCATTCGGGGGGTCACGCCCCGGTCAAATTCACGACAAACCGTTTTATGTTCATCACTTTTTTAAAAAAACCTTTACTCCCTCTTATTTCTTCTTCTTCCTTTTCTAATAGTAGTCCTTGCAAAACTCAAGACCTTCCATCTCGCTACACATAATATCAGAAAATAACTAACCTAATTAATTCAAGTATAAATCATATTATGAGGTTCCATGAGTGATAGATACATAGGTCTGTTAGTGCTGTAGTTTGTTAACGAACTTATAAAACACCTGCCAGAAAACTAAAGCAGGTAAGCTATTGTGACGGAGGACGAGAAAGGAAAAAGAGCAAGACATTGTCTTGCCTGCCGGGATTGAACTCACGTCCTCCCGCATGCAAAAACAAATGCGATTTGGGCACTGGATGGACGTGAGGTTCAACTGATGTGCCCGGATGTTTGGGTAAATATGTCCATAAATGACAAGTGAGTCGAGCGCTGGCAGTGAGCAACAGCAGAAGCAGTCGACAACGACGACGAAGCGCTTTGCGAACAACCCAGTAAAGAAATGGATTTTAGTCGAACAGAAACAAAACTAAATAGGAAATGCGATTTTGAACTGCTAAAGATTATTTCAACTACGATGGATTTTTCAGCTGCTAGACTAAGACGAAGAATGTGTTGACCAAAAGAAAGTCTGGCTTGTGAGAAGACAGAGAACTCGCTTGTTTTTGGTCGCCCCCTCAACAGGAACTTCTTGATTCGAATATCTATTTCCCCCCATATATTCCCCCCCCCCTTCTATAGCTATTAGTACAGATATACCTATATCTATAAAGTTAAAAACATAAGTTTTGCAGGTGTTTGGGGTGTAATGGTTACAGTTGTAGGAAATGGATACGGCAAACAAAGTTCAAATCCTGGACACAGCAGTTTGTATTTCACAAAATGCTAATACACTCGGTAAAAGTATGAATCCAATTAAGGTGGATGTGCGTGGTGCAATGGATAGAGTCATGGGAAATGGACTTGTTGACCAGAGTTCAAATCCTGGACAAGGCTGTTTGCATTCCACATAGCACTGATACTCTTAGGAAAGGTATCTATTCAGCTACTCTCCCCCCAGCTATGAGTAAATAGTAGGGCAGACTAAGCTCTTTAACCTTGGTTAGGTAACCAGTCTAGGAGAAGGAAAACTCTGAATTCAAACCTGTTAAAGTCCGCTTAAGAAATTGACCTTGTGTCACATCCTACTCATGTGGAGGGGTTGGTATGTGTGTGTATATATATATATATTGGAATGTTAGAAAATAGTTATTTAAAAATCTATTAACAATTATAGACTGATTTTCATACTTAACATCTTCGTGAAAAGAAATTATTTGCACATTTGAAAATATTTTTAAACATCTGCGAATCAAAAATTTGAGTCATCTAGATAAAGTTCAATTCTCATTCTCATGTTTAAAAAATTGACCTTGTGGCACATCCTACTCATCCAGAAGAGTTGATTACTATGAATATAGTGTTGCAAGATGGGTATATTCCTGACTTTTGTGAGCTAGGACTACTAATGGAAGGAGGAGGAATAAATAACAAAGGCTTAACAAATAGTGATGACCCAAAAGAGGAGAGCGATGGTTTGACCGTAGCGTAACCCCGAACGGAGAATTGACCGCAAGCGGAAGTCGGGTGTTGACCGGAAGTCACGTGGTGACGTGGGGGAAAAAAGAAAGGGTTCGTCCTCTTTTTGCCGGCGGCGGTCGTAGGGTACGGACCTCATGAGAGCCCAGTAATCTAGTAGTGTTCTCTCTCTCTCTCTTTCTCTCTGCCTTTCCTCCTCTCTGGTAGGAGCCCACTATACGAGCACGATAATAAAGGCTGGCAGTTGTGACGACATGTTTCTCGTGTTATGATTTTTTATCAGCACCATTTCAGCATGGTGACTTTTGGAGTTTTAGTACCAAGAAAGAAAAAAGGACTACGGTACATGTATCATTTTAGTGCCGTGAATATTACAACGTAACAATAGTCCACAATCTTGGACCAAAAACCCTTACAAATTTCATGGAAATTTGGAAGTTGGGGGTAAATTTCTGATTCAAATTTTATAAAACAAAGTTTTTGAAAGAATAGATAAATTAACTGTATAGCATACATAAATAAACAAACAATAGTCATTTTTATGGGTACTCTGCTTATATTAATTGCAACTTATATATAACCAAAAATAAAGTTTCATTAAACACATAGAGTAAACATTATCCAATAAAAATTTCAGCTCTAAATTCAGCTAATAACTGTACCAGGCTACAAACTTATTGACCCACCTTTGTATATCCATTATAACAACAGATACACGCCTTTGTACTAACCCAGGTGAGTCATATTAACCTACAAACACATAAATATACATTGTGTGGTTAGAACACCCAAAAGATCATCACTCACCTGCTGTAACGTGAACTGTTACTTCACAAGGCACATGTTACAAGAGAACATAAATAAAGAGACAAAGCTTTGTGGACTCATTACATCTGTACACCTGATAACACTGACATTTGCATAATGAGAAGAGTCACCAACCATCTGGCACCTGATTGGCTGGCTGGCTGGCTAGCTAACACCATCATGATAATAATAATGATGATTATGATGATGTTATTTTAGAGGGTTGTTCTCTTAACTAACAAAGGGATTGACTCTTTTCATAATTTAAATCAATTATTTAGTACATTTCCTAATTTGGTAAGTTTAAATAAAAAATCTTATAATTCTATCATATAAATTGACAAACATAAGTTATAAGTGATGCTGATAGCTATAGTTTCTTGGAAATGAATTACACTGTGTGGGGTACAAGGTAGGGGTTAGATGGCTTTAGTTGTTCATAGATAAAAACGCTATAATTTATTAAGAAACTTTAGTCGGGACCCATCAAATTTCCCAGGGACTCATTCAAATCAAATCCCTGTCCTAAATTAAAAAGCTATCAGCATCACTGATATAGCTTTCTTTTTTTTTAAACATTTTCCCCAACCATTTTTAATGTTTGATTGGTTGCTTTTATGGCATGTCAACCCTTTTTAGGTTATTCTATGCCAAAGTGAGTTTAACAATTATGGTCACCAATTATATACAGTACAAAAATGTATCATGTCAACCTTGTTGGGTTATTTTATGCTAAAGTCAGTTTAATAATTATAGTCTCCAATTGTATACAGTATAAATATGCATGTTAACAAACTGATGTAATGAATATGTAAATACCTTGGTGCTCCTTCACTATAATCTGATCGGACAGTGTCATGTATAAATATTCGACACTGGTAGTACAAGCGCCTAAGCCTCCCAGCCTAAACTTACTTGCTAGACTACACCATGACTGCTCGGAAGACGAACTGTTATTCGATGCAGCAACTACTACTGCGATAATATACCAATTACCAACTTCATAATATATCCCTTAACCTGGATATATCACAAACATTTCATAATCTCAAATAGAACTATTTTACCTATAGATGGGATCTTAACAGGTAATACCACTCCATGTCAGAGTAGACCTGGGGGGTAATTGCAATGTAGGGATACTCCACACTCCCCAGAGCTCCTAAACTGAAGTCTCACCACTAGATGCAGTCATACATAGGACACCCCTTTTTTTGGTGGGGGTCTTACTCCTTTGCAGGGAATACAGTGTGCATATTCTAAGCCTCACCAACAGGGCAGCTATCTGCAGGGGATGCATTATAAAACCTACAAACAGGACAGTTTGATATTTGTTTTTAGATAACGGTAGTATTAATAGAGATATATTCTTAAATTTATTTTTGAAAGAAACAGGGAAATTCCTGTTTTGGTTATTGATATCTAGAAAGGCCATTTTGACAGCTGCACGAGGAAAAGGGTTAAGCATTCCTTATTTAAAAATCTAATCTTGTTTTAGATAAATCTATTTTCAATATATTCAGCAGGTAGATATGAATTAACACTACAAACATAAAATCATAAACAAAATGAAAAAAAAAAAAGAAAAGATACAGATTTTTCAGGATTATTATTGAAATTGTTATGGTATTGGAAAAAGTTTACATATTCCATTTATATTTACAGACAATAAAGACTTGCAAGGGAAAATGAACGGATTTGGGAAGGAACAAAAAAAAAAAAAAGAAAAAAAAAAAGAAAAGAATAAAATACAAAAATAGAAAGAAAAAAAAAAAAGATTAAGAGAATTATTTCCTGCATGTTTTTTTTTCTTCATTTTTTTTTTTTTATTATCAAATCTTAAAAACAAAAACAAAAAATAATAAAATTATATGAGATGGGACACGTCTAATTCGTGATGAACCAGTTTTCTATTGGTTAACATTTTAGTTTCAGATTCTATATCATGTAGTTGCAATGTCTATCTCTATATAACTAAAATTCTTGTTATTGATGTGAACATGTATGTATGTAATATCATAGTGAGGCTTTTATTAAAATATACAATCAGACTACTCTAACTTAGAGAATAAAATAATTTCCATACACAACTGAATGTAATTTGTTGGGGGGGGGTCTGCATTTTTGCTAAGCATTTTCTAATCATCTAAATTATATATATATATAATATATATATATTAGTTGTAAAAACAACAAAAAATCAACCACCTTGGAAAAAATTTTTCAAAATGTTTTTTTTGACATTGTGCATGCAAGAGAAGTGACACATGGACAAATAAAGTGAGAACACTACATAACAGATATTTATTTGGATGTCATTTCTTAGACTATTTGTCTGATGGTAAGCATCTAATACTTTGAAACTAGTGGTAACAAAAAGCCATTAAATGTATAGATTATAATAATAAACATATATATATATATATATATATATATATAAAATATATATATTCATTATGGACTCTCTTCTTTTTTTTCTCTCTCTCTCTCATCGATTTCGACACATGAGGGTTCATACAATGAACAACCCACACACTGATTTGTGGTGAAGGCTTGTATTGGAGCATCTGCACTTTTTGACACAGTCGATAGGAAAGAATTGGTGCAGAAGGAATGCCACAAACCCAATCAACAACTGACCTCAGGAATTTTGAATTCAGAGTTTTCCCTCTCCTAGACTGGTTACCTACCCAAGGTTAAAGAGCCCAGTCTGTCCTACTATTTTACCCATAGCTGGAGGGAGAATATATGGAATATACCTTTCCCAAGGGTATTAGTGCTATGTGAAATGCAAACAGCCTGTGTCTGGATTTGAACTTGGGTCGACAATCCATTTCCCATGACTAACCTTGTGCCACCGCTTCCATTATATATATATAATATATATATATATATATATATTATATATATATACACACACACACACACACTTCAGCAAACCGTTATTTGGACAGTGATATTTTGTTGTTTTCTCTTTAGATGGAAGTGTAAATATTGCTCTGTATGAAATTAATTATCATACATTAAGCTCTCCTGAGGATTTGAAAGAATCTTCAGATATATCAATAGGTGTGCATATGTATGGGACATGCATTGTAGATATACGGAAGATAAAGAAAATGCCAAACAGAATCATCCAACTCATCTGGTCTTATATATATATATTATATATATATATATATATATAATAAACCCTCAGCATGACTAGGATATGATACATGGTCAATTTCTTAAATGGACTTTGAAAGTGAATTTTTAATCTTCCTTCTCCTAGACTGGTTGCCTAACCAAAGTTAAAGAACCTAGTCCACACTACTATTTACTCTTAACTGGAGGAAGAATAGTAGGATTCATACCTTTCCCAAGCGTATTAGCACTATGTGAAATGCAAACAGCCTTTTCAAGGTTTTGAACTCGGGTTGCTGAGTCCATTTCCTACGACCATAACCATTACATTATGAGCACCTCCACATTCTTGGCATAAGAAATAACAATGAAATGTTACTTAGAAACTTTTCCACTCCTTCCTAAATAGAAGTATCAATATCATCATGGACCACTGTTACAATGGAAACCCAATGAGTTCATGGGTATTCTAGTATATTACTAACATTTTCATTGTGTGTGTTTGTGTGTGTGTGTGAGAGAGAAAATGGTACATCATAGTGAGAATTTATTAAAGCAATATATCTAAAATGCTCTAAAAGATTAAAGCAATTTCCAGTCCAATTTGCAATTCAATGATAACACTGGTTTACAAAAAAATATTTTTTGTCTGAGGCAAGAATGTGAATAGGTGTTTTTTACTAACTTTGGGTGTGCTGAATTCAAATTTATAAACAGTTTTGCTCTATCACCTCTAGTTTTCTGTCTTTTAAATAGTCTTTTAGTATATACAGAGTATATACTGCTTATTTCAACAGTTGCAGCAGCTTATTACAGATAAACTGGATAGATAAAGGAACATTGACGGAATAATATACTTGGATGACACAAGTGTACACAATTCATAGTACCACAGACAGTTAGAAATGTGTTTTCTTAGATGATCTGCTGACTGCCAGTGCACTACTGACCAGTCACTACTAGCTGTTGATTGAGACGTTTGGCTAAGCTTAACGCCAAAATCCGTCTACTTGATAATATATTATATTGTATATATACTGTAAGCACTTACATTATTGCATAATAACTAAAAAAGAACATAAGTCACACAATATTAGAAATTAACCCTGAATGCATACGCCTTTATGTACAGATGTGTACAAAATGTACAGTATGCATATCTAAAAAAAACTAGAGGTGATGAGTACAAACAGATTTCAAATCTGAATTTAGCACCCCAAGATTAGGTTAAAACAGCTATTTTGTGCTTGCCTCAATTTCTTTGTAAACCAGTGTATTTTGTAAGGTCTCTCAGTGATGCTGATAGCTTTTGGATTTAGTGATCCTAGGATGCACATATTTGCTTTGAATGAGTCTCCGGGAAAATTTATGGTCCAACTAAAGCCAGCTAACTCCTACCTTGTAATCTATCCTGTGTAATTCAGTTCTAAGAACCTATTGAAGTATTTACAGTTAGCTTGAAAATGGTGAGGAAAAAAAAAGAAAACACTGGGACACAGGGGGTATGATTTGACCGCGTTCTTTATAGATTTTGTGGGTCAGAGACGCCAGACATATACCTATAAGCATCTGTCTGCTCTATATTTATGCTGAACATAATTCTTTAATCATCTAAATCTTGATATTACAAGAGATAAAAGTGAATGTATTAGAATGTTTTTCTCACTCCTTCCTAAATAGAAGCATCAATATCATCATGGGATGCTGTTACAATAGAAAACCACTGGGTTCACAAGTTCATCTAGTGACAATATACATTTCTAGAGACTCTGAACAAGCACCAGTTATATCAATTACATCAATAATAACAATAGCACCACAAATATCAGTTGATAAATGGGGTTAGTTTGACTGATATTTTGATAGGATTAATGAATTAGTCAACTAGTGAAACATGTGGTGCTCTCGTGGCATCATGGTATTAGCTAGCCAGACCATTGGTGAGAGCTTGATTCTAACTGGGTGCCCCATACCTCTAGCTTTTAAATGATAACTATGAGTCTACAATATACTACTGAAAATTATATTACTTTTATTGGTTTGTTTGATTTTATTGTTTAACGGCATGTCAACCGATCCAGGGTATTTTATGCCAAGTTATTAGATTGGTCTAAAAAAAAAAAAAAAAATCGTCGGGGCAGCCTAAAGAGGTATCAGCACAGTCAGCAAGGGAGTCTATCCCCTTTTCAATAGCGCTAGACCAAGGAGATTAGTTTGCATCTGAGGTGGAGCACCAACCTACCATCAGCTCCTTAACTTTTACCGCACAGATCCCGGTGCTACTCATAACGCTGAGTTGGCAAGGACCGGTATCGAACTAGGAACCTTGTGGTTTCTAGCGGCATCCGACTACCGACTGAGCTAACCGGACCCTGATTGGTCTAGTTTGTTGGATTTTATGGCATGTCAACCCTTGTTGGATTTTTTCTATGCACAGACCCTTTTGTTCTATTCATGCATGAAGGGTATCCAAAATTATCTTTTAACATAATTTTTCAAACAGAATTTTTTTTAATTTAATTTTTTTTTCTAATTTAACCCATGAATGGGATCCTAACAGATACTACCACTTCCTGTCAGAGTGGAACCTGGGAGAATGGCAATGAAGGGGTACCCCACACTCCCCAGAACTCCAAAATTGGAACTTCACCATTAGACACACATTTTATTGGAGGTGTGCATGATGTAATAATAATCGTCATGGGAAATGGACTCGGCAACCAGAGTTCAAATCCTTGACAAGGCTGTTTGGGAAAGGCATGAATCTCTCTTTTTTCCATTTTTTGAGGTGACAACATTCATAAGATATTCATAAGGGAAAAGGAAAACAAGAGAGAAGGGGGGGAGAAAAAACAGAGAGAGAGGAGAAAAAAAAAAAAAGAGAGAAGGAGAGAAAAGAAGAGAGACGAGAGAGAGAGATTTGATGGATAAGCAACACCAGAATATCCGGATTTACATTTTTGCATTTCCTCTTGGATGATTTGGACAGTCTCATTTTTAACCACAGGGGCTGTCGCAAGATGATACACGATTGTACAATTAAGGAACACGAGTATTAATGTATAGATGAGTAAAGTTGGAAATATATTTTAATGTGTTTAGCAACGCAAAGGTTTTTGGGTAACAGCGATTGGACCGTATGACCTTTTAGGACCCCTTTTTGATCTCGATTCAGAAGGACATGTTTTCCTTTTACACCGTCAATATCGGTTATTGTTAACAGACGATTTTGAAGTTTTTGTTTTAATTATAAAACTAACCCCTAACCCTAACCCCTAACAAACAACCGGATGTTGACGGTGTAAATGAAAAAACATGTCCTTCTAAAAACTTTGAATTCAAAACCCTTAGAAATTAACCTTGCATTGTATCGCTCATCTAACCAAAGGGATTTAGTTTCTTTGTTTAATGCGCATATCAACTATTTGGTTAATTAATGGCAGAGCCATCCTTGTAGAGAACAGTAGTGGTATCATAGCTGGAGGGGGAGAGTTCATAGCTTTCCCAAGGGTATTAGTCTGAATGTGAACGTAATAGATAACTGGAGTTAAACCGCTTACTACAATGTCCACAGTTCAGCATGTTAGCCTACGCCACATGTAAATCCCTTTCCAAAAAGAGGAGAAAGAAGAGAGAAAGGAAGTAATAAAAGAAGGGAAGTTTTTTTTTTTAAACAGCAAAAACAAAAGAAGGAAGAAAGAAATTAAAAGAAAGAAGAGAAAAAAATGATGAAAGGCGAAAAAAATAGGAGAGAGGGGGCGATAAACAGGAGAGAGGGGGGAACAGAGAGAGGGAGGGGACGGAGAGAGGGGGAGAAAAAAGAGAGAGGGCAAGAAAAAACAAAGAGAGAAACGAAAGAGAGGAGAGAAGAAGAAAAAAAGAGAGATAAGAGAAGGAAAAAAGGAGAGAGAAGAAAAAAGAGAAGAGAGAGAAAGAGAAGAAAAAAAGACAAAGAGAAGAAGAAAACAAAGAGAGGAGGAAGAGAGAGAGGAGAAAATAAGAGAGAGAGAGAGAGAAAGAGAGAGAGAAAAAAAAAACGAGAAGAGAGAAAAAGAGAGAGAGAAAAAAAAAGAAAAGAGAGAGAAGAGAGAAAAGAAAGAGAGAGAGAGAGAAAAGAAAGAGAGAGAAAAGAGAGAGAGAGAAAAAAAAAAGAGAAGAGAGAAAAGAAAAGAGGAGAAAGAGAGAGAAGGAGAGAGAAAGAGGAAAACAGAAAGAGA
Organism: Doryteuthis pealeii; assembly: GCA_023376005.1. Classification (NCBI taxonomy): domain Eukaryota; kingdom Metazoa; phylum Mollusca; class Cephalopoda; order Myopsida; family Loliginidae; genus Doryteuthis; species Doryteuthis pealeii. The sequence goes on along the minus strand of CM042159.1, from coordinate 83,179,616 downwards.
AGAAAAAGAAGAGAGAGAGAGAGAGAGAGAAAACAGAAAGAGACAGAAGAGAAGAGAGGAGAGAGAAAACAGAGAGAGGAGAAGAGAAAGACAGAGAGAGAGAAAACAGAGAGAGAGAAAAGAAAGAGAGCGAAAAGAAGGAGAAAAGAAAAACAGAGAGAAAGAAAAAACAGAGAGAGAGGAGAGAGGGGGAAAGAAAAAACAGAGAGAGAGAGAGAGGAGGGGAAGAAAAAACAGGAGAGGAGAGAGAGAGAGAGGAGGAGAGAGAAGAGAAGGAGGGAGAGAAAGAAACAACAGAGAGAGAGAAAAAAGAAAAAAAAGCAGAGAGAGAAAAGTAAATGGAAAGAAGAAAATAATAAGAATGTAAAAAGAAGATAGAAAGAAAAGAAAATCCTGAAAATCCATGGGAGGTTTCTAAAAGGACAGCAGAAGGATTGTTAATAAGGATATTAAGCACCTTGCCTTTGGTGTACATCTTTCAAGAGGTTGTCAACGAGACCAACATTACAAAAAAAATACAAAAAAAAAAAAAAAAGGTTCAAGACAGAAGCCAAAGCAAAAAAAAGAGGCTATATATTCAAGTATTATGAACAAAGAAAGCTACAAAGCTTTTAAAAACTAAGAGAATGAATAACAGGTGAACAGGTGTGTTCACACCCCCCCCCTTGACAGGATGAAGTTTGAGACAAGTTGAAGAAAAGAAGAATAATATGAACCAGGAATAGGGATTTTTTAGATCAAAGAAAGTGAGTTTTATTGAAAACTAAGACTGTCCTTGTAAATCTGGATACAAGGCAAAGGTGAATTTTTTATCCATATAATATTACAGCAAGAGTTATAGAGAATGGAGATATGGATTTGAAAAAATCTTTTTTTTTTTACAAAGATGTTATGTAAGGAAGCATTGAAAATAATTGATATCCAAATGAAAAAGAAATACAATATTACAAAAAGTATGAGAAGAAGAAAGAAATAGACAAAGGAAATAATAAAATAATAATAATAAGTACAAAAGATTAAAAATTTGACCATGCTGATAAATGACAGGATGCGGATAGGTATGCATCCCTGATACGATGAAAATCTAAAAGGAGCGTCAGAATTAAATCAGATCCATGCATCCCCTTGTTTTTCTTTTTTTCTTCCTCACCATTTCAACTAACTGTAAATACATTTCAATAGTTTCTTAGAAATGAATTACATAGGATTACAAAGTAGGAGTAGACGCTTAGTTTTCTCCAGATCATAAATAAAACCCTACAATTTATTAAGAAATTTTTGTTGGGACCCATCAAATTTCCTGGAAACCCATTCAAAGCAAATATGTGCATCCCGAATGCACTAAATCACAAAACCTACAGTATCACTGAATGGTTAAGTGTTACATAATCTATGCAAGATTATATTTAACCCCCATGTTATTCTGAAGGAATGGCCCTTTTCATATCATGGGCGGGACTTTCCATGGAATATTACAGAAAGGCCCCGCGAAATACGTGAAGTCACGCGGACCTGGTTGGCTCTTCAGTCTCAGCTGGATGTCAGGGCCAAGAGAAGTATAACGTGCCCTAGCTGGACTCACCTGCATACACGCGTTGTGTTAGAGAAATATGGTTTAGTTAGTACATAAAGGCTTAAATAAATAATATTGTTTTGTGGTGTTATGAATGTCTTGGCAACAGGACTGGACCTTAGAAGAATAAATTGACACAAGGACGACAACCAGCAAAAACAGAGAAACGAAATAAGGAGTCAGACGCTATGAGAAGAACGTAAGATACCAAAGATGAGCAGAAGAATGATAGAAGTAAAGAAGAGTATACAACATAAGCAAAAACTAGAATTTGTCCTAAAAAAATCAGACACAAAATTCTCTGTGATGGAGATACAAACAGACAACCAAATCACAACCAGAAAACCAGTCAGAGGGTTAATTACCAAGAAAAAAAGAACTTATCTAGTGGATTTTGCCATTGCAGCATAGAATGAAATTTTTTAAAAAGAACCAAAAAGATAGAGAAATATTTGCAAAAGAGCTGAAAAGGCTGTGGTTACAGTGATACCTATTGTATATGGTGCTCTGGAAAAGAGACTTGGGCAACTGGATCAGAGGAAAAATTGTAATACATATTGTGTATTCATATATATACTTTTAGTAATTGGTTTTACAATGTGTTAGCATTATTGGGGATTATATTGTATGGCATTTGATTTGTTTCATGTCTATATTCTATTGTATTAATTTTATTTCCCTCAAAAGGAGAAAAATTCCTCTATGTTAACATTTTCAAACAGATCTTCATATTGTTTGCTTTAAAAATGTACGGTTTCTAATGTGAGCAAAAAATCTGCATTCCATGAATAAGTGTTTAACTGTCAGGGGTGTTTGACATGTTTCACATTGTGGTTGTTGTTCTTGTTTGAGTATATATATTGAGTGTGTTAGTTTTGTATGACCAATGCATAATCGGGACATAATGTACTAAAAAGTAAGATGTGATGGAGATACAAATGGACCACCAATCCCAACCAGAAGACCAGTCCTAGTGTTAATTAACAAGAAAAAAACTTATCTAGTGGATTTTTTCATTGCAGCAGACCATGGAGTGAAAATAAAAGAAAGCAAAACGGTAGACAAATACTTGCTTAGTAAAGAGCTGAAAAGGCTGTGGTTACAGTGATACTTATTGTAGATGGTGCCCTGGAAAAGAGACTTGGTTGGTTGGTCTCTTTGTTTAACGACATATCAACCTTCATGGGTTATTTAATGCCAAAGACAAAGCCATCCTTGTAGAAGAACAGTAGTGATACTATTTACCCCATAGCTGAGGGTATGAGGGTTTCATACCTTTCCCAAGAGTATTAGTCTGAAACTGGATGTAATGGCACGAGTGGAGTTTGAACTCACTCACTACGATGTCACAGTCCAGAACATTAGCCCATATACCACAGGGACCCCCCCCCTTTCCATAGAGATAATAGTTAAGCTACTTAATAATTTACATAAGAGTCGTCAATAACAAAAATTTAGAGTAAAAAAGTTGCTATGTTGGCTATTTATTTTCAAGATGAAGATTTTCTGGTAAATTTAATGAAAATCTAAGCCTAAGTGTCTCTTGTAGCCAATTAATGCTCTATTTCAATAATAAAAATGTTTAGAGTAGGAAGAACATTGAAACTGAAAATAAAAATTAAGGAATTACAGAAAAGAAAAATAATGGAATAAGAGAAATGAAAAGAGAAAACAAGAAAATAAAATAAAACAAGTCAAGATTATTAGAGATTGAAAAAAAAAGAAAATAAGTTTAAATGAATAAATCAAGATCAATCAAGCATATCCTGGTGTCTTTGTTAGTTTCTCATTCAATTATTATTCTTTGGTCTAGTGGTTGAAGAAAATGAAATTATCTTAGAGAAAGAAAAAAAGAAAAGAAATTAGAATTCAAAAATCCACAAACATTAACTTGATAATAAAAAAGAATTTAAAAAAGGAGAATTAATATTGATGATGATGATAGTAATGAAATGAAAACAGAAGTCTAATAAATCAGTCAGACATGAATGCTAATGAAAAAACTTGAAAATAAATATAATAATAATAAAAAGAGAACCTATCAAGTGTAGCAATAACTATAACACTTTTTCTTGAATATAATAATGACTGAATTAGTCAATAGTGTTTCTATATCATAGCAAAAATGTGTCCGATAAAAGTTGCAAGATTGGGATACAAGTAATTAATTTGGTCACTTTTGATGCTCAAATGCCATTCAGTTTAGAATTTCCTGACTTTTGAACTACTTTTAAAGTAAACTAAAGTAAGCACTAATACTCTTGGAAAGGTATAAATCCAACTATTTTTCCTTCAGCTATAGGTAAATAGTAAGGTAGACTGGGCTCTTTAACCTCATGATGACAGATGACAATTAATCACACATGTGTACACAATATAAAGAGATGGTGTTAAAATCTTAAAATCTTATTAAAACCATCAATAAAAATGAATTAAAAGATTTCTTACACAAACACTTTATCAGCATTACTGCCAGTTTCATTAGATGTTCTCAATAATCAGATGTGTAATAAGATTTTTTTCCAAGTTTAATTCAGGTTATACTTATATCCTACAAATGCCAATTCTGTCACTCCTCCATTATAATAAGGTTGGGTGTGATAGTTGCAGACATTGATTGCAATATATGCCCTAAATAACCCACTATTCTTTAATATATATATATATATATATATATATATATATATATATATATATCCAAAAGTCCAGAGAAGAAATCTTCCTTACAACACAAGAGTTTTATTTTAAAAACCTGTCCAGTTTGAGAGCTCAATGTGAGTTCTTAATGTTAGAGTCACAGAGCAAATATATAAGTAAAGAAATAATAAAAGACTTAGAGATTTAGCTTTATAGTCTATTTCAGGGAGTTCCCTGAAATAGACTATAATGCTAAATCTCTAAGTCTTTTGTTATTTCTTTACTTATATACATACATACATACACAGACACACACATGGTTATTTTCATTACAAATTTGGTACATTTAGTCATTTTCACAAAGCAGATGCCCTCTAAGGTTGTCAGACTGGGCTATAACATTCACTGAACATCATTTTTTAATCATTTGAATTCTTGATATAATGATATAGAAAGCATCAATATAATCATGGACTACTGTTAAATATGAAATGCTGATTAGAATCCTTCAGTCTTTCATAAATAAAAGAATTAATATCATCATGGACCACTGTTATAATGGAAACAGAATGGGTTCAGAAACCATCTAGATCAATATATAATTTTATTTGATTCCAGAGAAGAAAAAAATGAACTATAAGCATCTGATAAAAGCCTACCATTTCTGAAGAAAATGATAATAAAACTAATAATAATGCTATATGTAAGCCGTTTATTTAATGCTCAAAAAAATAAAATAAAAAAAATAGAGAGGATATAAGAAAAAAAGAAAAAGAAAGGATATATAAATAAAAAAAAAAGAGAGAGAGGATATAAGATATGATATGACAAGACTGGGTGAGTCCCAGGGTACTCAGTGGAAAGCAATGATGCTCCATGGACAGTTTCCCAAAGATGCTGGTGACATCAAAACAGATGACTCTTGGCTGTGACTAGACAAAGGAAAACTAAAAGAGAGACTGAGAGTCGCATCATAGCAGACCAAGACCAGGCTATATAAAGAAATCAATTTACCACACATTGTCATGTGCATGCAAAAGGCTTATGCAAATGCCATCATAACAATGTATGTAAAAATCTACTGGGACCTGTGCAAAGCATACAGTGATAGAAAAAAATAATACCAACGTGAACTAGAAGCAGTGCTAGTAAATAAGAATGTAAAAACCTTCTGGGACTGTCAACAGTACAGACTGACCATCATATATATCATAAACCTGATATAATCCTTGTAAAGACGAAATACACGAGAATGTCTCGACACTGATGAGACATGCTATCCCAGATGATCTACAGATGACAATGAAAGAAATTGGAAAAATTATGATGTATGCTAAACTAAAGATTGAATGTGGTTGTATAATCTGGATTATTGACTGTTGTCCTCATCTTTACTGTTAATTGTACAACGTTTCAGCTAATGTACCCTCCAGCCTTCTTCAGGTATTTCTTCTCAGACTCAGAGCCTTCTTACATTCGAGAGCTTTCTTTTTTTACTCGGGAAGGCTGCCGAGTCCGACAAGAAATACCTGAAAAAGGCCGGAGGCACATTGGCTGAAACATTGTACAGATAACAATAAAAATGAGGACAATAGTCCGAATAATCCACATGATACAAATTATTAAGCCTCATCTCAAAAATTCAGAGAAATTGAATGTCGTTTAGCACCAAGATTATTCCCATTGTCATGGTTGCATCGGGTACCATTCTCAAGAAATTCAAGTTGTTCCTCAAAAAGTTAGGTACTTCATGACACGGTACTCTCCAAAAGCAAGCAATCCTTGGAAGGACATTATCAGAAATCTGATAGAGAATTATCTTCCCCTGCTGCTAGAGGGCGAATCGCCAATACAATGTTGGTGCCAGAATCAAACCCGGCACTTGTCTGTAGGCAGTCGACCTGGACGGAGGCGTTTTTGAACAGCATACTTTCTGAAGGCCATTTCGACAGCATACTTATCAGAAGGCTGAGGACCTAAATAGTCAACTTAAGGGGCCCCATCCACCGTCTTTTAAAAGATTGTTACTTAGGCGAGTAGCTTCCAAAAGGCATTCCCTACACTTTTTTACCTATCGTACGTACCAAAACGGACGCGTCTCTACAGAAACTCTACAACCACAGCGACCAGAATACCCCTGTTAGTGCCACTTCTCCAAAGAACAGTATTTCACCTCACAGATAAGTCTAGTAGCAAATGCCATTAAAATTTGCAACAAATTCTTGTACAATTTGTCAATACATGTATTAAATTTCCATTGTGTGTTTGTCTCCTTTCGTCCGAACAATTTGCCTACAACTGGGAGATTTAAGAGCCTTAAACCCATAATTCCTCTTAACATATTTTGAAAAAAAAAAAATTTAGTGTCCAAAGAAATTGATCTGATACTGAGTTACAAACAATGAAACTGATTAGTTGATTGATTTTAATGCCATATCAACCCATTTAGGGTTATTTTATGCCTCAAAGTTAGGGAATCACATTGATATTTACATTATTTTGTAGTTGTTTCTTAAGAGACATTTTTTGCATTCAGTCTTAACAGCAAAATTGGTAGTTGAAAATCAACACAATGCAAAGCAAAATAATAATTTACCAACAGGTTCAATAAATTAGATACGTTTTAGGTTTGTTTTGTTTTACGGCATATCAACTTCAGTGGGTCATTTAATGCCAACAAGGTTTTGAAATAAATAAATTCATTCTTGTAAAGACGAAATACACAAGAATGTCTCGTCGCTGATGAGACATGCTATCCCAGATGATCTACGGATGACAATGAAAGAAATTGGAAAAATTATGATGTATGCTAAACTAAAATTGAATGTGGTTGTATAATCTGGATTATTTAGACTGTTGTCCTCATCTTTTTTTTTTTTACTTTGTGTCATATCCTGTTCACGGCGGAGGAGCAGAATGAATACATTCACCTTCCAACCATTAATAAGTTTCTTCATTATTTTACTAAATACTTAAATCCTAAAATGTACGTCTTAAACTAGCTACAATTCAAACATCGGCCATATTTCTTTAGTCTTTCCTTCACCCAACCACTACATGATAACTGATTTGAAATTACCTGTAAAACAGTGCAGTAAAACTAAAACAAACTCTAAAAAACTTACACTTATTTGGACAGTGAATGTAAGTATTTACATTTCCATATAATTCTTTTTGTAGATTACCGCAGAATTACAGGAATTTTTCATGGTTGGGCTACAAACACCGACAATTCAAAAGAAGTTCTAATAACTAAGCCACCTTGAAGGGAAAATAATGAAGCAAAAAACAAAAAAAATATTTAAGAATATTAAAAAACAAAACAAAAAACAAATGCATCAGCCTTAATTTGCTTCTTAAACTTCTGTTTTACTACGATATTGCTAAGAGCAATTTCTTTTTTTCTTTTTTTAATTTATTTTTAGTTACCCTGCTTTTTTTTTTTATTCTCAGTCTATTACGGTCTTTTGTTTCGAGTCAGAACTTAGCTAAATCGTAGCACGTGGCATAATTTGCTAAGGTGTAATTAAATCATGCTGTGTAACAATTGTTGTTTTTTTTTTTTTACCTGGATTATAGTAATAAACCAAATAAAATAATCATGTGTATATATTTTACTCGCTGCGATGCAAAACATAAATATTATATAATTACTTAGATGGGTGACCACATAAGCAACACCAGGTATTGTTTGCAATATCTAAGTCAATTCAAGCTTAGTAAATAATAATAGTACAGGGTGGTCCGAAAGTCTTGTCACCCCTACCAAAATATAACTCCTAATTAATCAACTATAATTACAGGAAATAAGCCGCTGCAAATTAAATAGAAAATTATATCATTATTGATATTATGTATTATATAATCAAAACAAAAAATAATGAAAGTTAAAACAATGGATAGGAATAGAGGGTGACAAGACTTTCGCACCACCCTGTATATCAAAGAAAGAGCACCGTAGTTCAGCTTGCGAAGAATCCTCGTATCACACACTTGGATCCTAACTACAAACTTATCAAACAAAAATAATGACAACAATTAACGAAAACTAATAAAATCACAAAGAAAAGAACGTTTTAATTAATTCTCATAAAATTTATGAGAATTAAAAAACAACTGGGAAAAATCTGACAAAATATATTTTTTTACATTGGAAACGGAGTTGTTTGGTTTTGAAATTAGTGTTTAAAAATAGACATAAATATCAATTGGAACAATTTCGTCGTCAAATAGATTCTCATTTAAAAAGGTCTACTTACGAAAATAATCTTAATTTAAAAAAAGACCGAAATGAAGGCACTTTTGGGAGAAGAATAATTCCTTTGCCTGATCACACGTCTGAGTCCAAAAATGTGCGGCCAGACTTTCTTTTTTTTTTTTTTTTTTCTTTTCTTTCTTTTTTTTTTTAACCTTATGCTCTCAACAATTATTTGTGTACTTTTAAGTTTCATTCATTACACCTTGCGAATTCGAGCAAAAAATAAATAAATAGTTGTCGGAAAGGCCTGAGGTTCTTATCCCAAGATATTTTAGGTTGAGTCTAGCCGAGTTGATTCACTGAAGTAGAATTAAACTTCATAAAACTGTAAAGCAAAAACATAAACAAAGAAAAAAAAAAAACACAACCATAGTAAAATAAAAAAAAATAAAAAAAATAGTCACCAAGTTTTTTTGTTTTGTTTTTTTCTTTGTTCACAACTTTTCATTCAGTAATCGAGAACGTAGTAAAATAAAATAATATAAAATTCACAAGATGAAAAAGATTTATTTGATGTTCTTTTGATAAGAAATAGGAAAGATAAGTTGTTGTTGTTTTTTTTTTTAAATAAAATAATTGAAAGAATTTAAACTTCTGGATGTCATCAAGTTCGATAAAACTTTCTGCGAATACTGATTTGTTTTAATTTTACAAATAAATAAATTGATTGATTAAATTATTTAAAAAAAAAAAAAACAAAAATTAAAAAAACATTAGCTGTAGTGAATACCTAAAGTTAACTTTTATAAGGGGAAAAAAAAGTGCTTGGTCATTCGGTTTAGAGAAAATAAAATAAAAAGTCGTTGTTACACCTTTTCTTCTATTCTTAAATTTATTAATAGTTTGTTATTATTATCCAATGTTTACACTAGTTTTGCGACATCTACGACTGCAAAAGTTTTAACAAAATATAAAACAATTTTTACTTTGTAATAATAGGAAGTAGCGCCTTTTTTTTCGTACAGGTATCATATTTATTTCTAAACTTAAGGACAAAACAATTAACAATAACAAAATGAAACTAGTATCTCTTGGTCACAAACTCAGCCAGGTAAGTCACTAAACTACAATAACTTATAAAATATACTAAAGAGGAGGAAATGAAGTTAAGGATTTTACTTACTTCACTTAAATGAGGTTCATTGTGTACACTTACCTAGGGTATCAACTGGTGTTTACAGTGGTCAATAAAGACACACTTTGTTCTTTTTGGTTTGGGATGTTACTCTCCTCTTGCCTTTAAAAAAAAATCTTTCTCCTTTCTCTTGTTTCGTTCTCTCTTTCTCTCTATCTCTTTTCTCCCTTAGTTTAATTGATTGTGTTTTATTGTGAGTGGGGAGAGAAGAATAGGAAAATAAAAAGTAAAATAAAAATAGACAAGATGATAGTGAATTTAGCTATGTTCTTTGTGTATAGATTTCAGTTAACTATAAACTGGCACAAGGCTACACTATCTTAAGCTAAATTCATCAATTAATTCGCAGTCTTAGGGGAACGTGTTAAAATCGTGAAAACACTGATCTTTCTGGCAAGATAAATTTATATTTATTGTTGAAAACAAATTAAGTATGGCACAAGGTCACATTAGTTGGGAGGATAAAGATTAGACTATGACGAAATAGTAACGTCAGCTAGTTTTGTCACTATTTATGGTGTCCAGGGACACTAGCCTTGAAGTTTAAGCTAATGTGTATATCTGGACATGGTTTCTGTGACAATCAAACTCGCTACCAACAGTTTAGAACAAACACAACTGAACTATGAAAACTATGGCTACAAGGAAAGAGAAAGAAAGAGAGAAAAATCACGAAATCGAAAGAAAAAAAGGAGGGAATATAGATTAAACAAGAGAGAGAAATGGGGAAAATAACTTAATATCGAAAGAGTGAGTAGTACAATAGTTTTCAGTTAAAAAATAAATATGTTCCAACTAATGTCATTTTTTTCTCTTCTTTGTTTCAAGGTTCAATCATCACCAACACCAGCCATACGTTTATAAAACAACAACGAAAGGAATCATCAGATCTAAGAAAATAGCAAAAGAAAGTTAAGAGTAGGTTTCATCTGGGTTTTTTTTCTTTCTTTTAAAAATTCAATGTTGTGAAATGGTGGAAAACTATCCAAAAGCAAAACCTGGGCAATGTCCCCCTGATCATAAAATAAGTAGTAGTAGTAATAGTTGTTGATGTTTATATCATAAATCCACAGAAACACGACGACACACGAGTGAGCAGGAAAAGAGAGAACAAAAGAGGACAAATGACGGAGGTGGATACGAGAAACTGATAGACAGAGGGTTGGGAGAAATAGAAAAAGAAGAAGAGAAAAGAAACGGATATCAACAGGTGAAGAGAGAGGGGGAAGCGTGAGAGAGAGAGAAAGAAAATAGGAGAGAGGGGAAAACAAAACAAACAAAAAAACAACGGAAGATTATTTGACAACAGAAAGAAAATAGGAGGAGAAGGTTGTTCAAAAGAAAAGCAAAGGTATGATTCACAAGAATCAGGAGACCAAACAGCGGGCAGGTGAGTGGTGAAATGGTTCATGTGTGTAGGGGTAGGGGTTGCAAAAAGGACAGCTGAGAGTAAGATTGGCGGCAAAGAAACGAGAAATAGTATAAGAATGGAAAACCTTGGTAGTGAACGGCTTCTTAACGTTGTCTTCAATTTTGCGTATTTGTGCGACGCTTTTCTAACTAAAATCAGTGTAATATCTGCCCGATCACCAGCCTTTCTGGCTGAGAAACCAACATAATATAAAGCGTGAAGATAAGAAAGCAGAGAAAAAGAGATGGGAGAGACACGGACAAGTGCGTCTCATTATAGTGTATGTAATGAATAATAAGGTATCCTTGCAGAATTAATACAGGATAGTGAGTTCGATCCTTGCAAGGAGCTTCATATTTGCAGCCTGGTGCCAAATATACGAGGTGTGTCTGAAAAGTAACGAGACTGTTGTCACAAACAATTCATTTAAAATCCAAACAACAAACTAAATGTTTTCTCCCTCTAATGCACTTTCCCATCCTTCTCTATCATGCTGCTGGAAGGATTATTCTGGTATGGCTCACAGCTCCGTTGCTACGGACCTCTTGATGGCCTCAACGCATTCAAAACAGGTCCCCTTTATGAGCCCTTTCAGCTTGGAAAAAAAAAAAAAAAGTCCCGATTTGTCCTGCCACAACTATCGTCCCTTCCCAGTTTAGCAGTCTAGTTTAGATTTTTTTTTAAAACTCCAGGTCAAGTCAAAAAACACGAATTCCCGATGTTAAGCAGCCTACTTATTACTTAAATGAGTAAAAATTGATTAATTGATTTTAACGGCATGTCTATTTAATGTCTCGAAGTTAGGGAATTGCGTTCATTGTACAATTCTATTTACAATTTTGTGCAGTAGTTTCTTTACGAATATCTTTTAAACATCTATTTGAGCCATAAATGGAATCCTAACAGGTACTACCACACCGGGTAAGAGTGGGCCTGGGAGTAATAGCAATGTAGAGGTACTCCAAATTGCCCAGAACAGGAACCTCAACATCAGATACAGTTTAGTGTTATACCCAGACACATCTTTTGGTGGGAAGGAGTTACTCTTTGCAGGGGATACAGCCAGTAGGTCCACAATACCTTCGACTCCGATTCCTCTATTTTTGGCACCCCGACTCATATTTATGTAATTAAGTGATTATGGCCTACAAATAAATATAAAATTCACGATTTTTTTATAATCAATTTATAAGAAGCGTACACTGTATAAGTTTAAAGACTAAACTAGGGCCATATAAAGTTTTAATCAACTGGAGTTGGAGTCCGTATAGTTTTACCTACTCTGACTCCAGTGACCCCTTAACCATTTATCTACCACTGCCATCCGCAATAGCATGGTGAAATGGTTGACAAGTTAGTATCGTATCGCTGATCCTTTACTACTGAATAGAAATGTATTCATTTAATTAATTTCTATTTTGCTAACTATAACTTGATTTCGTAAGAGCTGATGATCTCTGGCGTTTTCAGGAGGGGGCGACATTTTAATCGTTGGGCAATTTGGATTAAGTGACTCCGACTCCACAATCTTAACAGTTTATTCTAAGCCACACCGACAGGGCGGGGACTGTCAAGTCACGATGAAAGTATCAGTTCCCGTAGTTAAGCAGCCTGCTCATTGATTAAATGAGGGAAAACTGACAGGAGGTACTCTGAGAGACTAAGGTGTGTCATCGTGGTATAATGCAAGCTTGTCTCGCAGATCCATTACTACTGGATAGCGAGTTCGATCTTCGCTGGATGTGCAGTAGTTTCTTTACGAATATCTTTTAAACATCTATTTGAGCCATTAATGGAATCCTAACAGGTACTACCACACCTCCTACTTGCGACCCTGTGTTACATCCTACCCGTGACGAACGGGTTGGGTAAATACACACTCTGCACACTAAGCAGTAAACAAGAAAACCAGCTGAAAAGGGGGGGGGGCTGAGGGAGACAGAAATGATAGAAAGACGGAGTGACTCATTGGATATCAAGAAAGAAAGAGTTTTTTTTTTTTTAATGGAATGGCGTCAAAATTGTTATATAATTCTTTATGGACAGATGGAGCACAGAAAAGTTTGAAAAAAAATGATGGAAAATATTTGTGCATTCCGAATACGTTACTTGAATATGAAAATAGACACTGTATGATATTTACATTTAAGCAATACACATATTTTTAAAAATAAAACTTCAAGAGTTGAACTTACGTTTGGTTTTGACTAAATTAGTCTATCATTTGTACATTTGAGTTATTGAATTATATATATATATACACACATACACACTCTCACACACACTCTCACACAGGGTGTTTATAAAGTCTTACATCAGTTTCAATATTTAAAATTTGATAACTCAAATGTACAAATAATAACTAATTTGGTCAAAACCAAATGAAAGTTCAATTCTTGAAGTTTTATTTTTTATATACGTTTTGATTATAGTCTTTCATCATGACCACCATCTTTGTAGGTACATCTTAAGTCTGTTACAGGACTTCATAGACACACACACACACACACACACACACATATATATATATATATATATATATATATATATGGTGATTGCCACTTCTTCACACAATAAGGCCATTTCTACAAGTTCGGCTGTGTGCGCGCAGTGCCCAGGCGTTCAGCTTTGTTTTTATTCACTGTCATACATATGAACCTCTTCCCCGGTTTTCTCTCGTATGCGACCGTACGTGACTGAGAAACCCTGCCACACGAGTCATATATATAGTCCGGTTTAAATGTAGGAAATGTGTCCATGACGTTCGTCATGTGCCATTCGCGTAGAGACCGCTTCAGGATGGAGTGTTCGAGCCGTTTTACCTCAAACCCCTTGCAGCTATCATAGACAAGTTTTCTTCATACTGTGCGATTCGTAGCTATTGTTTCCCACTCATGAACGTTTATTGTTGAGAGTTTTGATGTTGTTTTTGATAGCATCCCTAAAACGCTTTTTGGGCTTGTGCCTCGGACGCTTCCCACATTGCAGTTCCCGTAGAACAATTGCTTCGGGAGTCTGCAGTCTTGCATTCTGGCAAGATGCCCAGCCCAGCGCATCTGGTTACGTATAATGCACATTTCTATGCTGGACGTATTGACTTGTTGCAGGACTTCAGCGTCTGACGTGAGGGATTGCCAGCCTGCGTTTACTATCTTTCTGAGACATGTCTGATGAAACCTATCCAATTGATGTGTCGACGTTTCCGAGGAGTACAGGAGTATAGATAAGACACATGATTCGCACACACTGAACGGGTAACAAAGATTTGAAGGAATAAGGAAGAGAATGAATGCAATAATTAAAGAGAAAATGAGACATTAGACAATGGATAATTTGAATTGCAATAGAATTTCCACAGGTTCGGATAGTATAATACAAATAACCATATCATTAATTCAATCTAATCATTACCCTTTATCACTATTCTACTTTCTTTTCATCTTGTTTTTCATGGATGGATTTTAACAACATGACTACCCGTCTAGGGTTATTTAATGCCCAAAGGTTAGAGAATCGCGTTCGTTGTACGTTCAGATTTAGAATTTTTGTGTAGTTGTTTCTTAAGAGTTTTTTTTTTCTTTTTCAAGTATTTTTTTTTCTTTTTCAAGTATTTCTATCTCATACACATGACGATTTCATTAAAATCGGATAATTACCTGATTTTTGGTAATTTTTTTGCAATCGCGAATGTTACATAAAAATTGTAAACAAGCGCGTAAAACCATTGAAAAATAGACAAAATGGCGGATCGCGTCGAAATTGACCAAAACAAATCGTTTTAAATCTATTAAAAATAAACTGCATATGTAATGATATTTTCTTTTTTTTTAATGATGGTTATTATGTTACTACTTATCGATTTTGACAAAGTTTGACCTTAAATAATAGATTTAATTATTTTAATTCGCTTTTAAAATTCGTAGCAGATGACAAAATTCCCAGTGCTTAGCTTATTAGGTGTTCCAAGTTTTGATAGAATATCTTATTCTGACCACAGACTTGTTTGTGTCCCAATAAGATTTGATAAGATTATGTTACTGGTAATTCAACGCATCTTTGTTGGATAAGAAGGATTTTCGGAGCCAGCTAGAACACTAAAGCTGGAACTGACATAAGCTGTAATTGGAAATAGTTGATGGGGGAAGCTAAAGAGTTAAGTTAGTTCCTTTGCTGCTGATTATAGTAGATGGTTCAATCTAGATAGATTGCGGCGAAAATGGCGTTAGCATCTAGATTAGAAAGGGCTGTTAAATCGGGAGATAGCGTAGAGACTAACTTAGCTAAGGCAGAACTGGTATTCATAATAAAGAAGTATCAAACTCTAGTATTTAGGAGCAGATTAAAAAGAATGTCGAGTAAAGGCGACGAATATAGCAGAGGAACTAAGAGATGCTTCACAGTGACACATCACCAGTCAGACGACGTCTGACTACAGATGAAGGTATTTACAAGGAATTTCACTAAGTTCGGCGCCTATCTTGCCGAAATCCCTCATCTTGATGCGACGGAAGTGGCTGGGTGTGAGGGGCAAATAATATAGGATGAAATCCGACAACCACAGAAGAAAGTCGGGACTGACAAGACTCCTGAAATCGATGGCCTTCCCTACGAAGTATACTTGAGGCTGTCACACATGTTTGCATCCTTGCTGGTGACGATCTACAATAACTGGATGAAACAGGAGACTATTCTTCAACGTTTCACCGGGAATGCAGTAAAGTTACTTTGCAAGAACAAATTTCGTGGGCATAGAATTAGTATTTTTCGCCCTTTAACGATGCTAGATATTGACTTGAAAATCTTGACAGACCTTTTACAGACCGCCTTGCATCATCTGATTGCTTCTGAACAGTCTTGTGCTGTAAAGGAGAGGAACTATCCAAGACATTTGGCACGCAGGATCATAGAAAAAGTCAATGATAAAGCTGTACTGATCAATTTTGATCCAAGGCCTTCGATATAGTTGGCAATTATTTCTTGGAAGCCGTTTTATGTACGGCTGGATTCGAAATGAATTTTTGCTGTCTCATCCGCATCCTACATGCGTCCTCCGAAATGGTGGATGTGAACGGGGTAAGATCGAAACTCTTCACTTTATTTCGATCAATTTGTCAAGGCTGTCCACTGTCACCCGTGCTGTACATTCTGGAAACTTTTTTTTCTCGCAAATTGAGGGCGAACCTGATCCTATGCGGAATCACACTACCTGGTGATATCACGACGATGTTACTGCGCTTGTCCATGGGATTGCGATTAGATCTGTGTACAGTTCAATTTACAATTGAATTTTAATTTCTGAAAGTCTGTTGAACATCATTTTAATCTTCTAAATTACTGACATAACAAAGATAACTATGAAATATTAATTGGAATCCTTTCTAAACATAAACATCAAAATTATCTGTAGAAATGGGAGCATATTGGGTTACTAATGTTACAATGGGAATTCAATGGATCGTCTAGTACAGAGTTTTTCAACCGGTGTGCCGCGACACACAAGTGTACCGTGAAGCTTTCGTGGGTGTGCCGTGAGTATTGAGGACGGTTGATCATCCTTTTATATTTTTATTCTATTACTTTAATATTCTTTGTTTTAATTTAATATTTTTTTGTTTTAATTATGCTACACTTGTAGCACATTTTCACTATTCCTTTCCTTTTAAAATTCAAATGATAAAATAATTATATGTTTATATACTGATGGTACCTCGATCAATTCATTGCCTAGCTCACTGTGTCATGAAATGAAAAAGGTGGAAAAACTCTGGTCTAGTAGAACATAAACATTTTTTTATTTGTCTGAATTTTTTAGATAAGGCTTGATAATTTGTACTATATAGATTTTCGGACTATTGTCCTCCTCTTTATTGTTATATACACAACGTTTCAGCCTATGTCCTCTTCTGACCTTCTTTAGATGTTTCTTGTCGAAATTAGGAACCTTTATGTCCTAATCAGGAGCTTTCATTGAACTTTGATGAGTTCCGAAGTTTGACAAGAAAAACCTGAAGAAAGCCGGAGGGCACATCAGCTGAAACGTTGGGTCTATAACAATAAAGATGGGACAAAACTCCGAAAAATCTAAATAATACAAATAAAAATTGGATATAAAATTCAATCAGACAAGAATTAGTATTATTCAGGATTTACAATCTTATATAGATAAATTTAGACGATACCATACAGGTAAAGCTATCATATCACCTGAGTAAAAATAAATTATTCTCAACAGTTAAAACATTCATATTAGGTAGGTAACACCAGACTACACTCAGCAAGTAAAGGTTTCCTATCAGATAGGTTATATCAGATAACGCTCAACAGGTAAAGTTATCATATCATGTTGATTATATCAGATAACAGGAAATATTCTGTCTCAGCCAATTAAATACTAAGGTAACTCTTTATTTTTCCGGTCTCAAAGTCATAAACTTCATCCTCTCTATCCTTTAGAGTTGAAGGTTACCATGGTTTCACCTAAAGCCATAATTTGCACTTCACTTGGATTATAATGAGGTAGACTTGTAGATGACACCAGCCACACCCTTTCACCCCTGTCTACCTGAATCCAGAAGCAGGACATTGTCAAAACATCTAAGTTTAGACCCGGATGAAATATATGACCGGGGCACTGTACTTGTCACACCCAGAAAAGCTGATAGGGATGCATTTTGCATCACTGGTGCTTAAAAGTCTAAAAGGACACAGAAAAAGCATATCCATGTGTCCCAGTGTCCCCCCCCTTTCCCCTACCATTTCCAGCTAACTGTAAATACATTTCAATATTTTCTTGGAAAGGGATTGACTCTTTTCATAATTCAAATCAATTACTTAGTACATTTCCTAATTCGGTAAGTTTAAATAAAAAATCTGATAACTCTATCATATAAATTGACAAACATAAGTTATAAGTGATGCTGATAGCTATAGTTTTTGGAAATGAATTACACTGTGTGGGGTACAAGGTAGGGGTTAGACTGCTTTAGTATATACATTATAACAACAGATACACGCCTTTGTACTAACCCAGGTGAATCATATTAACCTACAAACACATAAATATACATTGTGTGGTTAGAACACCCAAAAGATCATCACTCACCTGCTGTAACGTGAACTGTTACTTCACAAGGCACATGTTACAAGAGAACATAAATAAAGAGACAAAGCTTTGTGGACTCATTACATCTGTACACCTGATAACACTGACATTTGCATAATGAGAAGAGTCACCAACCATCTGGCACCTGATTGGCTGGCTGGCTGGCTAGCTAACACCATCATGATAATAATAATGATGATTATGATGATGTTATTTTAGAGGGTTGTTCTCTTAACTAACAAAGGGATTTACTCTTTTCATAATTCAAATCAATTATTTAGTACATTTCCTAATTCGGTAAGTTTAAATAAAAAATCTTATAATTCTATCATATAAATTGACAAACATAAGTTATAAGTGATGCTGATAGCTATAGTTTCTTGGAAATGAATTACACTGTATGAGTACAAGGTAGGGGTTAGATGCTTTAGTTGTTCATAGATAAAAACTCTGCAATTCATTAAGAAACTTTATTTGGGGACTCATTTAAAACAAATCCATGTGTCCCAGGATGCAGTAAATTAAAAAGCTATCAGCATCACTACACACAATACATTTTATAATACTCTATATTGTCTTTCTGGTTTAGAATCAGAGTTGTCTATCTCATAGACTGGTTGACAACTAAGGCTAAAGAACTAAATTTGATAGATTGATGCCTTTCCGAAGAACATTAGAGTAAAGTGAACACAAATTGGTCTCAGATGAACTTGATTTGTCTATTTTCAACTTTTTTGGCAATATTGAAAATTGCTATTTCCAGGTGAGGGTAAGGGGAAAAAAAAAGTTTAATGTATATTTAGATGTTCATCAAATTTCATTTTACAGATGAATATTTTCTTTTTAAAATTTTACTATTTAAATTGTTTAAAGTAAATCATATCTATTATTATATAAGGGTTGAGTTAATACAGTTTTAAGTGGCAATCATCTGTAGGTTTTAGTTTTAATACTGACTACAGATGAAAATAATATAGAATACTTAACACAACTTAACACTTATGTCCCACCAAAGTTAATGGAATGAGAACAATCTACCCCAATGGATTAAATAAACGGTTTTGTTCAAATTTCCCTGAAGGCACCCAATTCTGCCAAGAAACACCTGAAGAAGGCCAGAGGCACATCGGACGAAACATTGTGTATATGACAATAAAAATACAAACAACAGTCTGGTTTGGTTGGTTGGGTTTTACGGCATGTCAACCCCTTGGGTTATTTTATGCCAAATACTTCTATTGGTAAAAAAAATGTTTAATGCTAACAAAGTTTTGAAATAATTTCATTTTTAATGGATAATAAAATTTTGTTTATAAACTCATGTTTTCTATTTAACCCATGGATGGGACCTTAACAAGTACTACCACTCCGGGTCAGAGTGGACCAGGGAGCAATGGTGATGAAGGGGTGCTCCACATTCCCCAAACCTCCAAAACTGGAACCTCACCATCAGATAGAGTTTAACATCATTCCCAGGACATGTAGACCCGCAGCCACCGCCTTCTAGCACCCATATGATAAAAAGGGTTGGGGCTTGCCATAAGGGCAATCATATAGGTACTAGGGCTTGACGTGACCAGCCGATTGATCGGAGGGGGCCTCTTTGACTGCCCGTCTAGCCCAAGATAGGGTCAAAGTGGAGAATTGCAAGTCATGGACTGTTCATCCACCTGGGTTCTATCCTTAAGCATCACAGGTCGCCACCCACTGCAAACAGGTGGCCCCATTGGGGGAGTCTTACCCCTCTGCAGAGGTGCATTCTAACGCCCCAGCCGATAGGGCGGAACAACAGTCTGAAGAATCTACATAATCCAAATTACCAAATGGCAATATCTTGATTAGAGATTCTGAAGTATCACCAAACAATCATCTCTTGAATGTCACCAATGTGTGGGGTCATCACTTTCACAACAATCAAACAAGTAAAGTAAATTCTTCATGTTCAATGAAGGTTTTTCTTTTTTTTTTATAAACAGAGTGGCCCACAAAATACTGAAACACAGAGATGCTGATAGATATGGGTCCTGCATCACTGATGCAGAAAAATCATATCCATGCATCCCAGTGTTTTTTTTCTTCTCCCACCATTTCCAGCTAACTGCAAATACATTTCAATATTTTCTTGAAACAAATTACACTGTATGGGGTACAAGGTAGAAGTTAAATGGCTTTAGTTGTTCAGAGATCTAGACTCTGCAATTTATTAAGAAACTTTAGTTGGGACCCATTAAATTTTCTGGGGACTCATTCAAATCTAATCCATGTGTTCCAGGACGCACTAAATTAAAAAGCTATCATCACTGGAAACATTTTTAAAAATTCATAATTTTCTTGTTTCTAATTTAATTTTTATATAATTTTTCAGATATCATAAGTAACCTTAGCAAATTGAAAATATCAAGTTACTATGTGAAAAAACAAATTAAAATAATAGAATTTCACTATTCCACTGAGAGGTTTATAATTTCAACAAAAATAATTTTTTGGTGGTAGAATAATTTAGAATTCAAAGAGCCTCCCCATTTGCCTGCTTTGTCTGTCTGACTTCTTTTTGGCGGAATTATTTAAAGGAGTGTGTATATTTGAATAAGCTTAATTGCTATAGCGCAAGAATTATATTCATGCAGAGATAAGAGGATTGGCCCCAGAAACCTTGAGCAAAGTCATAGAAAGTACAACTTTGTATCCATGAAAATGAAGGTAATCTATAAGATATCGTTTTTTCAAATGGATAAAAATATATTATTTTGGACTATATTTTAAGACTGAAAAGACTAAATGATTAATTTTCTTTATATATTAGTCTTTTATGGTCCGACCTGTATAAACATCAGATCACCCAGATTTTCTTGGAAACAAATTACACTGTATGGGGTACAAGGTAGAGGTTAGATGGCTTTAGTTGTTCATAGATCAAGACTCTGCAGTTTATTAAGAAACTTTAGTTGGGACCCATCAAATTTTCTGGGGACTCATTCAAATCTAATCCATGTGTTCCAGGATGCACTAAATTAAAAAGCTATCAACATCACTGGAAACATTTTAAAAATGCATAAAAATATTTTTTCTGGACTATATTTTAAGACTGAAAATACTAAATTATTCATTTTCTTTATATATTAGTCTTTTATGGGCCATCCTGTATAAACATCAGATCACCCAGATTTTCTTGGAAACAAATTACACTGTATGGGGTACAAGGTAGAGGTTAGATGGCTTTAGTTGTTCATAGATCAAGACTCTGCAGTTTATTAAGAAACTTTAGTTGGGACCCATCAAATTTTCTGGGGACTCATTCAAATCTAATCCATGTGTTCCAGGATGCACTAAATTAAAAAGCTATCAACATCACTGGAAACATTTTAAAAATGCATAAAAATATTTTTTCTGGACTATATTTTAAGACTGAAAATACTAAATGATTCATTTTCTTTATATATTAGTCTTTTATGGGGTATCCTATATAAACATCAGATCACCCAGATCGGTCATCTCTTCCAAGAATCTAGATTTGGTTTCTCTCATGTTCTTTTTTCCCAAAATTAAGTAAGTAAAGTCATCGGGGTGACCAAAAGTCAATATCAGCCAGACAGCGAGGGAGTCTATTCCCTTTTTACTAGCGCTACACCAAGGAAATTTATTTTTAGCTTTGAGGTGGAGCACCACACCTATCATCAGCTTCTCACTTTACCACACAGATCCCTGTGCTACTCATATGCTGAGTTGGTGAGAGCCAGTATCGAACCAGAACCTTGCAACTCCCAGGTGGATGCTTTACCGACTGAGCTAAACTGGCCATGTTCTACTTTTTCCCAAAATTAAGTAAGTAAAGTCATCGGGGTGACCAAAAGTCAATATCAGCCAGACAGCGAGGGAGTCTATTCCCTTTTTACTAGCGCTACACCAAGGAAATTTATTTTTAGCGTTTGAGGTGGAGCACCACACCTATCATCAGCTTCTCACTTTACCGCATAGATCCCTGTGCTACTCATATGCTGAGTTGGTGAGAGCCAGTATCGAACCAGGAACCTTGCGGCTCCCAGGTGGATGCTTTACCGACTGAGCTAAACTGGCCCTATCACCATTAAAAGGCCATGAATGAGATTAAGGAGAATGCTTCAAATAACATGCTCAGAATTGCGGAGACATGGAATAAACTGCCTGCATCTGTTGTAGGCTGCCGGAGCACTGAATCTTTCAAAGCCTCCATGCTTCCTGTAGTCCGCCAACACTATACCTGATGCCACTCCCCACATACACATGCACACACATACATGCATATTACTACTGTGAACTGTTCATGTTCCTGACACAACATTATTCTGTGTGCTTGACATGAGACTTTGATGAGTTGTGGTGCACCTGAGCACTGTACACAATAAAAAAATTTCATTATTAAATTTCATTATTAAAAGACTTTGCAGATTTTCTGGAAAGTCAAAAGGATAAATGCATGAGGTCTTAAGTGGAGTAATTTGAAGGGGACTGAGGCGTCATTGCCCTTAATAAGCTTTTATCATTAATATTAAATGATTGGTTACTTTCCAGAAGGATTTTTGTATCTCAACTGCAAAATAAAGAATACTACATGTAATGATGCTACTTGTAAGAGTGATCTCAAAAAGTCAGTGATTCCAAGACTGAGGTGGAGCGCTACAGCTACCATCAGCTGCACACTTTACAGTACCAAACAGCATCACCAACTATTGGTAGGTGGACATCAAAAACTGTAAAATAATCACCTCTTTAAGAAAAAAACAGTTGCTACAACAGACCAATTTATTTACTTCAATTAGTCTTGTTCTATTTTCAGTGTAATGGTTATTGTCATAGGAAATGGCAACACAAGTTCAAATCCTGGACCAGGCTGTTTGTATTTCACATTACACTAATACGCTTGGGAAAAGTATACATCCAACTATTCTCCTTCTAGCCATGGGTAAATAATAGGACAGACTGAGCTTTTTAACCTTGGTATGACAACTGATCTAGGAGAAGGAAAACTGATTTCAAACCTGTTAAACTCTGCTTGAAATTTGACCATGTAACATATTCTATTCATGTGGGTTGGGTAAATACATACTATATTAGAATTGGGTAAATACATACTATATTAGAATTGGGTAAATACATACTATATAGAATTGGGTAAATACATATATTAGAATTGGGTAAATACATACTATATTAGAATTGGGTAAATACATACTATTAGAATTGGGTAGAATTGGGTAAATACATACTATATTAGAATTTCCCTGAAGTCACTTATTTTCCAGTTTCAAATTCACTCAAGTATTTTGCAGTCTATTTCTGACCTAGTAACATAGTTATTGTTGATTTAAAAATTGACTTTTGTATTTTTTTTAAATTAAAAAAGACAGGTTTTTCAAAAAGGAAAGTGTGAATAATGAATGTAGTTATGACACAGAGAGAGATTAGTATTGGTAAAGCTATAAAAAAACAAAAGCTTACGAGGCATGATGACTTTAATTTTAGACTTTGGACATAGAAAAGAAAATGAAGGTAGTAGTCTCCAGTCTTATTCTAAAGTTTGTGAAAATGTGTCAGTCAGCTCCAGAGACCTAGTTCTAATTAATAAATCCATTGCCAATAAACTGAAATAAAACCTAAACACGGGCGGACACATGGAGCAACAGATATAGTCGTTGAGTTAATATAGTTCTAAGAAGAGAGGGTTATTTAATATAAGTCCAACATAAACAAAGGGGAACCACTCTTGATTGATCAATTATTTATTTATTTATTGATCTACTAGGAAAAAAGAAGACAGGGTTAGGGTTAGTTTAATGGGAAAATAAATAAATAATTTATCAGTCAAGAGTGGTTCCCCTTTGATCATGTTAGACTTATAGGAAGTAACCAAAGAGAGACAGCACCCTGCAGCAGCTCAGCAACCCAGTCGTCTTGGACTTTCCCCTGCCACTGGACCAACTATGGGACTGCCAAGATAGTGGACTAGGATCTGTACAGCCTCTTTCCACTTAAAACATCTCATACATACTTTCACTTTCACAGTTCTAAGTGACAATCATCAGTAGGTTGTGGGTTCAATTCTGATCACGGGCAATAATATAGAATACCTAACACAGCTTAACAATTGTACCCGGTCATGGTTAGTGGAATGAGAATAGTCTACCCCAGTGGATTAGAATAAAGGTTTCAGTTCAAAGTTCCATAAAGGCTCCTGATTATGACATGAACGTTCCTAAAACAAGAAACACCTGAAGAAGGCTGTAGGACACATCGACCAAAACATTGTGTATATAACAATAAAGATGAGAACAACAGCCTGAAAAATCCAAATAATACCCGCCCTGTCGGCTGGGGCATTAGAATGCACCAACTGCACCTCTGCAGAGGGGTAAGACTCCCCCAATGGGGCCACCTGTTGGCCGTGGGTAGGCGACCCGTAATGCTTAAGGATAGAGCCCAGGTGGATGAGCAGTTCATGACATGCAATACCCCACTTTGGTCCTATCTTGGGCTAGACGGGCGGTCGGAGAGACCCCCTCCGATCAATCGGCTGGTCACGTCAAGCCCTAGAACCTATATGATTTTCCCAACCCTATTGTCTTTATGCAAGCCCCAACCCCTTTTTATCATATGGGTGCTAGAAGGCAGTGACTGAGGGTCTACATGTCCTGGGAATGACGTTAAACTCTATCTGATAGTGAGGTTCTAGTTTTGGAGGTTTGGGGAATGTGGAGCACCCCTTCATCACCATTGCTCCCTGGTCCACTCTGACCCGGAGTGGTAGTACTTGTTAGGGTTCTAATTAAATAGAAAAATGTATTTATAAAAAAATTGTATTATCCATTAAGAATTGATTTATTTCAAAACTTTATCGGCATTAAATGACCCACTGAGGTTGATATGCTGTAAAACAAACCAAGCAAAACCAAATAATACAAACTAATTAAAAGAATAAAGTAAATTATTTAATTAAATCAAGTGTTTTGCTCCCAACAGGTGTTTATTTACTTTATCCGAGCACTTTTAGGCAGTATTAGGATTAGGGAAGTTCAAGTACCCTGTTGATTCTGGTACAATCTATAGGATTAGGGAAGTTCAAGTAACCTGTTGTCATATTTGGGAAGCCTAGAATTTGCCAAGTATGGGAACAAGTGCCCTAAGCTATTGATTGAGATTTTAATCATTTTGTGAATGTGGATTTATGTCAGACTTAGTGCATACCAAATAAATCAATAAATGATGTAATTAACCAATGTTCTCTATATTACACTTATGAAATTTCAGTCTGTGGTTGATCTTAAGTGTTAAGGTTCTAATTTACTAATGATACCACATACTGAGGTTTATTGCTTTGTTGTTATTTTGTTGAATTTCTAGGTTCTAAATTTTTATTTATTTATCTAGTTTCTTTCTTTTATTTTCTGGTGTGTTGTTTTCTTATATATATATATATATATATATATATATATATATATATTATATATATTGCAGTCTTCCAGAAAATGAAAATACATACATTGGATTCACCTCAACCACATTGTCACATCGTCTAACCCTCCATTTAACAGATAATAGCTCCAACTCACAACACCTAAAATTACATTCATGCCCCCACTCTAATTACCGAAATATTATAACGGAAAATACACACATTCTGCACAAAGAAAAAAAAATAAACAAAAACTCCAAATACTAGCAGCTCTATACATAAAACAATACAAACCATCCTTAAAGAAAATTAATTTCCAATGCAGTACACACATTTTAAAATGCCTATAACACCTTTCTCATTAATTCTTCTCCTTCCAGCCTCCACATTAATATATATATATATATATATATATATATATATATATATGTGTGTGTGTGTGTGTGTGTAACTATAGTATTGCTTTACTATGTATATATATATATATATAGCAATAGCATATGGTTATCACTAGCTCACCTGGTGAGTTAGTGGTGGAACAAGTTTTTGTGGTATTATTAATCGAGTGCTCAATATCAGTTTTAAAGCTACTATATATATATATATATATATATATATATATATAAGAATAAATATGTATTACTATATATATATTATTTCTAAAGTACAACAGTATAAAAAAAAAACTTCCGGCTTTATAGTTTGTAATTACACAATAAAAACTTTTGCCTGGAGAAAAAAAATATATATAAAAAAGAAAAGATCAAATCATATGCACTTCCTGAAAAAAAATCAGATGGTACAATAATGCCCAAAAGAAAAGAATACTGTAAGAGTTGGATAAGTTAAATATACTAAAGTGCTCAATACAAAAAGTAGAGCTAATGAATAATGAGTCAGAGAATATCTACCTAGGTTTCTCCAAACGGATCATCAAGATAATTCTGACTTTTATATATATATATATATATATATATATAATCCAAAAGTCCAAAGAAGAAATCTTCCTTACGACACAAGAGTTTTATTTTAAAAACCTGTCGCAGTTTGAGAGCTCAATGTGTGCTCTTAAATATATAAGTAAAGAAATAACAAAAGACTTAGAGATTTAGCTTTATAGTCTATTTCAGGGAGCTTAGACAAAGTGTCTAACTCTCTCAACTCATCAGATGCGACTTCTGATCTGATGAGTCGGGAGAGTTAGACCTTTTGTCTAAGCTCCTTGAAATAGACTATAATGCAAAATCTCTAAGTCTTTTGTTATTTCTTTACTTATATATTGCATGGAAATAATTCTGTGACCCTGGGTTCCATACCTCTTAGGTATTCATCAGCATAATGAATATGAATACTGAAGAGGGTCATAGAATTAGTTTCCTACAATATATATTCTTGCTGTTGAGGATCATCTAATATGATCATCTGGAGTGACAAATCAATGTACATGGTTTCCAGTGTGTAAACAGACAGAGCAATATAGATGAATAAATGAAGAAAACACTATAGATTTGCTACATGTAATGATTTATTTCATATTGCAACAAGCTTAGCTCATAACAGCATCTTCAGACATACTTTTGCATTATGTCTGAATATGCTGTTATGAGCCAAGCTTGTTACAGTCAAAATAAATCATTACATGTATCAAATTTAAGTTGTTTTTTTCATCTCTCTCTCTCTCACTCTATATATATATATAATATATATATATATCTGTTAGAGACATCTAATGAAATAGACTCCAACAGTTACTTCCCTTAGATCATTGTTTATATTTGAATGTTTGAACACAGCGTCTGTGACGCTCTCAGCTCAGTTTATGTTTTTATCGTCTGCGAGTTCAGAAGCATTTTCTAACTCAGTTTAAAAAATCCCTCTTGTTAAATTTTACAATAACCTTGGTTTGCATTCATTATTTCCATTCAACATATTTTTATCTGTACATCAAGACATAACAATATCCATGAAGAAAGATGGATATTACATCTTGATAAATGAACTTAAATTACAACAGCCAAAATCATTAGGTTTTTTAACCCTCAGACACTCTAATTCATTAAAATTTAAAAAACTCATTACCTTTTATAGACTAATTTTCCTCTATAAGTGATATCTTTCAGAGAGAAAGAAAAATCTATATTTGAAATTATCTATAAACACCTGCAAAGTCATAATCTAAAATTCAAGTTACGTTCACACATGAAGCCAAACCCTTGGCATTCCAAAGTCTTTCAGTCTTGAAATGTAAACAGTCATGAAATAAACACACTATGATGATGGCACAAGTCAAAAAACTGGTGGAGATTGACAAATTTATAAACGTTTTTTTAATAACATTTATGTGTCTATTCTTTCATTCATAATATATATATATATGTAAAGTAAAGTCGTCAGGGTGGCCTAATGTCGGTATCAGCCAGACAGCGAGGGAGTCTATCCTCTTTTCACTAGCGCTAGACCAAGGAGATTATTTTTAGCATCTGAGGTGGAGCGCCACACCTACCATCAGCTCCTCACTTTACCGCACAGATCCCTGTGTTACTCATAACGCTGAGTTGGCGAGGGCCGGTATCGAACTAGGAACTTTGTGGCTTCTAGCCGAACGCTCTACCGACTGAGCTAAACCGGCCCTATATATATATATATATATATATATATATATATATATATATATGAAGTGTTGTATTACCTTACAAGGTAATCTCCCACCCAACTTCCCAAAATACTAAATGCAAAAACATATACATTGCAAATGGTACATATATATATATATATATATATATATATATAAATAAATTGGCTTTTCAAGTACATATTAAGCACTTTCCAATATCTGTTATCCTCCACATTCGCTTTCTTTTTCAAATAGTCAAAATTGTAACTTGTACATTTTTTCTTTTCTTTTATTATTCTGTTGACTTTCCCCTAAAACTTCTAAAGATATATATATATATATATAACCATACGAGTAAAAAGGGCTAGGCATACAGGACACTGCTGGAGAAGCAAGGATGAGCTCGTAAGCGATGTACTACTGTGGAAGCGAGCACATGGGCACGTTTATGTGGGCCGCCCAGCCAGGACCTACATTGATCAACTATGTAAGGATGCTGGCTGCTGCGCGGAGAAGCTCCCAGAGTCGATGAATGATAATGGAAGGTTGGCAAGAGATCGTCATGGATATCCGTGCAAATTGCACGACATGATGATGATGATGATATATATATATGTCTACGTATGTTTGATATTTTGGGGAGTTGGGTGGAAGATTACCAATGTATGGTAATACAACACTTCACACCTTAAAAGGACTATATTTTGTAGTTTGATCTTTTGAATAGAAACATGTATTATTATTATTATTATTATTATTAACAACCATATTCAACCAATGCAAAAAAAAAAAAGTAAAAAAAAAACTCTATACTGCTATAGTATATTTCAAGTTTAAAATTACAGTATCAATAACATAAACTTACTCAGAAGCAATACAGTCAATCAGTGGCGTGTCCTGAAAAAAATGCTGAGGTAAGTAAATATGATCTTATAGGTGGCATTAAAGTTAATTAACAGCAATTAAATTTAATTAAATGAATTACATTACCTCTCAAATATCAACTGAATTTTTTTAATGTTTTGTATATTACTTACAATTAACCTCTGCATAAAAGGGATGGAGCACTCTCTGGCGGCCTTTACATATAGGGGGGCATCTCAGGCACCAAGCAATAAACCCAGCCCTGCCCCTTTAAATCGAGGGAGAAGGTGTTGCCTGATGAGTAGCACAGGGATCTGGGTGGTAAAGTGAGCAGCTGATGATAAGTGTGGCGCTCCACCTCAGATGCCAAAAACAATCTCTTTGGTCTAGCATTAGTGAAAAGGTGGAAAGAGGATAGACCCTTTGCTGTCTGGCCGATACCAACTTTAGGCCTCCCCGACGACTTTACTTTTATTTTTATTTTTTTTACTTACTTATATTTACAGAGGCGAATGAAAAAATAGATTAATAATATTATTTACCAAATTATGGCTTACTAAACTTTTTTTTCATGGAGGTGCTTATGTGTAATGGTTATCATTATAGGAAATGGACACAGCAACACAAGTTCAATTCCTGGACAGGGCTGTTTGCATTTCACATAACGCTAATACTCTTGAGAAAGGTATGAATCCAACTATTCTTTCTCCAGCTAAGTGATCTGCAGTCGCCAGTGATTTTAACTGAGAGGAGAGATCGACAATATCATTTCTAATTGTGACTAACATTTTATTACCCTTTTTACCTTTCAGTGAGATTTTTAATTCTAATTTTTATCAAAAGATATAAAAGAATGTAATACACATGAGAAAATTTTCAGGATACGGAAAAATATTGAAAAAAATTTGACAACTAACAAAAGATGGAAACAGAGGCAATATATACATTTCATCAATAGGCACCCTGTCCTAGTTTGGTTTCATTTCATATCAACCTTTATGGGTTATTAAATGCCAAAGCTATCCTTGTAGAAGAATAGTAGTGGTACTATTTAACCCATAGCTAGGGGGATGAGGTTTCATAATTTTCTCAAGGGTATTAGTCAGGAATTCAAGGTAATAGTGTGACTGGTGTCCGAACTTGTTTACTATGATGTCACATTCCAGTATGTTAGCCACTACACCATGGGGACTTCCCCATCTCTGTCCAGTTATTAGTGAGCTAGGTTAGCAGATCATTGTTAGTGGGCTTGATTCTCACTGGGTGCCACACATTTATGGCCATGGCAGACCAGGAATCTAAATGGTGGCAGGTAAGTTAAAAAATAAATAAATAAAAAGAAATAATTTATATCAAGATAATTAAAATAATTTCAGACACACACACAAACACACAGAGGACCTTCCAGGATTGATGGCTGATAGGGACTGGCGGTGGAGAAGAGTTATGAAGGTACATGCTGTCAGAATGATTTGATGATGATGGCCATGATAGATCAGAGATCTTAATGGGGACAGGTAAGATTTTTTTAAATTAATTTAAAAAAAGGTAATTTATAAAAAGATAATAAAAATAATTTCACACACACACACACACACACACACACACACACACACACGTCAATAGATCCATTTGAATAAATGTAAAATATAAAATGGTTTTCTTGATTTTAAAAACAGAAAATAATAATTTACTTACCCAACATTTTTGACTGATAATAATCAAGGACAGATAAAATACCATTTTTGTAATTCTCTTAGAAACTTCCAAAATTCAAAAAAAATATTCCAAACCACTTACCTACAAAAAATAGAAATAAACATTAAAATGATTTTATACAAAACGTTTAA
The DNA here is from genome assembly GCA_023376005.1 of Doryteuthis pealeii. NCBI lineage: Eukaryota > Metazoa > Mollusca > Cephalopoda > Myopsida > Loliginidae > Doryteuthis > Doryteuthis pealeii. Next base: position 83,148,746 of record CM042159.1, on the reverse strand, counting down.
TGGCAAAAGAGCATGAAATTAATTATTTTAATACTACTATCTCATAATAGTTTTTACATTTAATATATGAAATCTATATAAAAAACAAACAAAAAAAAAATATGCATTAATTCCCAAACAAAAATCTTTCTAGACTACAATCAGCTCTTCACAATGAATGAACTAGAGGATTCCTTAGCAAATGCTCACTACGAGCTATTGGCGCGGATGAGATACACTAAGAATTCCTGAAGAATCTCCCTGGAAAATCAAGAGAGTATTTGCTGTCCATTTACAACAATATATGGACAACAGGTAATGTCATTGCACTATGGAAACAGGCAATCGTAATCTCCACAACCAAAAACCAAAACTCCTCTTTCAGCAGATCCAACAAACTATCGACCCATTACCTTGACAAGTTGCATTTGTAAAACCCTAGAAAGGATGATAAATGTCAGACTAACATTGTACTTGGAATATATATACATATATATATATATATATATATATATATATATATATATGAGAGAATGGGAAATGAATCCGACAATATGAGGAAAAAATGAGTAAAGAAAAGAAATGTAGATGGATAAAAATGAATTTTATCGATATTACTTTTAATCGATATCACTTACACATGTGTTTTGGTCTGTTTATCAAAATGTATACGGATTTACATTATTATTATTAAAAATAATCAGAGGAGTTGAAATGATGATGATAATAACAATAGGAAAAATGCATAAAATGTTCCGTACACAGATTTTGCCGACCTTCATCAGAGTGTTATTTTTATTTTTTAATTTTTTTTTTATTCTACTTGATAAGTATGCTGAGTTGGCGAGGGCTGGTATCGAACTAGGAACCTTGTGGTTTCTAACGTTCGACATCCTCCAAAATTAAGCCCTAGTGTTATATTTTGGAGTGAAAATTAATATAAGGCCTGTCTTATTTTCGGGGAAACGCGGTAGTTCTACTCTTTAGTGTTCCATAAATCCCATGCAATTTACAACTTACCCTTTTTCCTTCTTCTTCTTTTTCTTACTATTATTTCTTGTGAGTTTTTCACACCAGATGTAACTGATGGTTTTTCATTGGAGTCTGAGTAACAGCAAGAAGTTGTTCGGCTGGCACACATCTAGACAGTAATCTAGACATTAGATATCATCACTTTCTTATACGAGTTGATCAGAGCACCTCATGTGATATAATGGTTAGTGAATTAAATTAACTCACCATTGGTCGTGAGTTCAATTCTCACTGGGTGCCCCATATTTCTGGCCTTGTACCACATCTAAGCTAAGCTTAGTAAATAACTATATGAGTTGATCACTTAGGCAGTTTGTTCTAAGACTAAAGTTCTAAGTGCATTATCTGCAGAGAAGCAAGACCCTCCCACCACCACCACTACCAAAAAGGGAATTTTCAATAAAAGAGCATAATTGTATAACCACAGACATCAACAGTTGCTTTTAGATTCTCCTTTAAAGTGCAATGAAAAAGTCAACTGTAAATTTGCAAAATACATCTCTAAGATGCGGTTGGATGCATTATCAGTGATATTCTTCTTTAGTTCATTGGGGGGTTTTGGGTCTTTCAACATCATACTCCCCTCGCTAATGTTACAATGAGAATTCATTTTATCAATAAAAAGGAAAATGCAGATTCTTTGTAGTGCATTATTCCTATCATGAACACAAAGCAAATTTTCTGCAACTAGCTTTGTAAATGTGTTAGTTATTTTGCCTATTTCATCTGTAATAGTTTTTTTTTTTTTTTTTTTTGGGGGGGGGGTGATAAAATGGAAATAAGATAAATAAAAAAAAAAAACAACCCTGAATTAATTATAGTGAAATGCAGTGATAGTCAAGAGACTTATGGTAGTCAGAAATCTTGCTGACTTTCAGTTTCACTTTATATAGAAGGAAAGAAAGTGGTTTTATAAAAGGTCTGCAAATTCAATTTCAACTTGATTTTATTTTTGCCTCTGCTGCAGAACTTGATATTTTTAAAAGCACTAAAGTGTTAAAATGACATTTTCTTCTGATTCTAAAATATTTGTAAACATCATTACCAAATTTCACCACAAACTTTTTGGAACATGGACCAGGATTATTTTTGGATGAATATTGTCTGTCTCTTAAATTACTTTCTTGGACATTACTGGATTTGGAAATCTGAAACATTTATTTACTCAACTCTTTTGCCATGAGCAAGATACGACACAAGGTTAATTTTTAAGCAGAGTACAACTGGTTTGAATTCATAGGTTTTCTTCTTCTAGACTAGTTGCTATACAAATGTTAATAGAACCAAGTCTACTCTACTATTTACCTATAGTTGGGAGAGAAGAGATGGATTCAAGAGTAGTAGTAGTAGTAGTATCATGTCACTCTTCCTTGCTTGGCAAACATTTAAATTTCTAAACTATTGTATTTGATGACATCTAAGTCTCCCCCATCACATTTAATATTATCTATCTTCTATGCAATGTAACACACATACACAATAGTTTTCCTTCTCCTAGATTGATTGCCATACTAAGTCTATTTAATATGATGAGAATAGTTGGATTCATACCTTTCCCAAGAGTATTACTAATATCGTTGGGAAAGGTACGAATCTATCTGTTTTCATGACACTAATACTATTAGTGCCATGTTAAATACACATAGCCTTGTCTTGAATTTGAACTTAGGTCACTGAGTTTATTTCCTACGATGATAACCATTACGCCACAAACACCTGAAGTATTCAATTCCTGTCTGAACTTGGTCAAACAGCATATCTTATTATAATGGAGATTGTGTGTTTGTCTGTCTGTAACCGAAACTATATCACTACTCAAGTCACAATTTCCTTTGTTATTTACATCACATTCTCCTCGATTTTATTTTTATTTAAACCTCAATTAGTAATAAAATTGTTTTACATTATTAATACTGTTGACCACATCTACATACTAATAACATGCAATTGTATTTATATATACAACAAAATAGCGGTTTACAGAGTGAATGGGAAGGCTAATTTGCATATTGATCTTAAAAATTTGATTTTAATAAATATATGCTTAGTATTATTGATTTCTAATTGTTTGGTTTTATCTTATTGAATATGAGCAAAAATTTCGGGGATAAATCTTAAAAGAAATCAATTAACAAGTAATTACTAATATTATTCTTTACTTTCTATTTTAACTAAATAGTTAAATTAGGAAAAGTAACCAATGAAAGACGGGAGTGATGGAAAATGATGGAAGAGTTAGTTTCAAAGTTGTTCTATTTTTCAATCATACCCCCGTCAGTTTCAAATCTTTTTATTTGCATTCTTATTCAGTTTCATTAGCCTTTCTAATTTAACATGATATTTTATTAGATTAAAACTTAATACTTGCACCCGGAGGGTGCATATATTTGCTAGTAACATTAAAAGACAATAACACAGTTGGTTCCAATATACCATATTTTATGTTGTATAAGCAATTCCTCTGTTTACATTTAATATTACAGTATTATACAATTAGACTTGGTACACATACGGATAGACTAATACTGGATCAAACACTGTAGCTAGGTCGCATAAGGGAAATTGAGATGAGATATATTTTTTTTACAATTTTGGGTGAAAAGGCGGGTTTCTATACAGGGCTGGTGCAAGATGATTGGTAATTTATGAGGAAGTGCATCCCGGTCTCCTGCCTCAGAAATTGCTACCCGGTGACTATTAAATTAACGTCCCCAGCTATGTCGTCTCGGTGGTGTTACTTGAAAGAAAACAATCAACTTAGGGCGTTAAATGTATTTTAGAGGAGGGGGGGCTTCTCTTTTTTGATATGAACAAATGGAGATGGGTGGATAGAATATAAACAAAGTAAAAAAATGAACAAATTGAGGTAGATAGATAGATATCCATCTTCATATCTAAACAAGAATTACAACAAATTTCTATAAATAAACAAGAATTACGACAAATTTCTCTAAATAAATTTCTAAACAAATTACGATAAATAAATAAGAATTACGACAAAAAAAGAGAAGCCCCCCCCTCTAAAATACATTTAACGACCTAAGTTGGTTGTTTTCTTTCAAGTAACACCACCGAGACGACATAGCTGGGGATGTTATTTTAATAGTCACCGGGTAGCAATTTCTGAGGCAGGAGACCGGGACACACTTCCTCATAAATTACCAATCATCTTGCACCAGCCCTGTATAGAAACCCGCCTTTTCTCCCAAAATTGTAAAAAAATATATCTCATCTCAATTTCCCATAGCTGGGGACATTATTTTAATAGTCACCGGATAGCAATTTCTGAGGCAGGAGACCGGGATGCACTTCCTCATAAATTACCAGATGATTTAGTGCCCTAGGCAACCCTTTAAATGCATGCCCCACCCTCCCCTGAAAGTTTTGATAATCTAATGTAGGTACAGCAACTAATTACCACATTGTTACTAATTCTCAAAACAACATTGATAACATATTTTTCATCTTGTGGTTTTATTACTTCATCCATGCAAATAATTAATTATTGTTATTATATTAAGATAAAACAGTTTTTATTTTGTTTTAGGGTAATCTTTACAAAATGACATGTCGTAAGCATTTAGCTTGCTCCAGTAACCAACTATTATAAAATCATTATTATTATATACAAGAGTCCACAGCAGTTTTTCCCTTCATTTTTAATTTTATCCAAGTTTGACCTGAATTTGTGGTGCCCCTAGATGTTGGCACCCTAAGCGATCGCCTAGTTTACTTAACTCTTAACATCCTATACCGCCTCATTCCACCCGGCTAGAAGTCACATTTGTTTTCCTAATCCACCCCAAACAATAGCCTTTGTTTAAATGTAATATTAAAACATATTTAGAAGTCTTTGATTTAAGGGAAACAATAGGTAATTTTAAATGAAAAGGTTATTTTTAGCCATTTATTGATATATCCTTATAGGAATGGGGCTCTGGACTTAGAAAATTCTCAACAGGATGTTAAGAGTTAAAAGGTAACTCGGCCCTTGTTCTATATAACATCAGATATGATAAATCTGTACATACTATGTCTGAGTGGTCTCTACTATTTACATATTAGTAAACATTCTCATTATATATATATATATATATATATAAGTCTAACCCAGCAAAAATGGCACATCATAGCAAGATTATTATTAGAGCAATACACTTAAAAGACTCTAGCTTAGAAAATATTGCAGTTTCCAATACAATTTACTAATAATTTTATGAAGTGTAAATTAACAGTTTTAGTGTAATTTTTTAATCATCAGAATTTTCATATATAATGGAGTTAAGTATGAAATGCTATTAAATTTGGAGGCACATAGTGTAATGGTTACCGCTGTATGAAATGGACACGGCAAGACAAGTTTAAGTCCTAGATGCAGCTGTTTGTAGTACTAATACCCTTGGGAAAGGTACAAATCCAACTATTCTCCCTTCAGCTATGAGTAAATAGTAGGACAGACTGGGATTTTTAACATTGGTATGGCAACTGGTCTAGGAGAAGGAAAACTGAATTCAAACCAAAGAGGCTCTCTTCTTATAAGTCAAAAACTACTTTGCAGTACTAATACCCTTGGGAAAGGTACAAATCCAACTATTCTCCCTTCAGCTATGAGTAAATAGTAGGGCAGACTGGGATTTTTAACATTGGTATGGCAACTGGTCTAGGAGAAGGAAAACTGATTTCAAACCAAAGAGGCTCTCTTCTTATAAGTCAAAAACTACTTTGAGAGCTCCCCCTTGCCTCTCCTCCAAAAATTAAAATCCTTCACTCCTTCCTAAATAGAAGCATTAATAACATCATGGACTGCTGTTACAATAAGAATTCATTTTATGCAAACCAGATGAATTTTAATGACTTATAATCAATTTCTAATCAACTAAGTAATAAGTTCTCTGACTAATTAAGTTTATGGTTTTGAAAAGAAGTTTTCACTGCAGAGTATTAAAAAAAAAACAACATTGCTGAATCTGATTGTAAAGATGAATCCATATGAACAGGTTACATTTTAAGAAACTCAAAGGGGATTTTTTTTTCTTTTTATAATAACTAATTTAATTCACTGACTTAATATTAAATCGATTGAGTCATTTTTATAAATTAATATTCAAGCTAAAATAATTCTCAACTTATTATTACAGTACATTTTTTAATTATAGATTAAATACAACACAAACAGAAAGAAAAATAATTTGGAATTTCACCAATTTTAATTAAATAAATGAATTATTTAAAAAAAAAAATGATATTACAATACTTTTAATTAGTATTCCGACTTCATGAACTTTCTGGGATGATTTATTTTAGTCTACAAAAGTATAGTAAAATATACTTATTTGCTCACTGTCATAGACTAAAGGCCTGGATAAATTGCAATAAGTAAAGTAAAGTCAGCAGGGCGGCCTAATGTCGGTATCAGCCAAACAGCAAGAGAATCTATCCCCTTTTCACTAGCGCTAGACCAAGGAGATTGTTTTTGCATCTGAGGTGGAGTGCCACATAAACCATATTTACTGCACAGATCCCTGTGCTACTCATACGCCGAGTTGGCAAGGGCCGGTATCGAACCAAGAACCTTGCAATTCTAGGCAAGTGCTCTACTGACTAAGCTAAACTGCCCCTGATAAACTAAAAGTTTTGATTAAAGAAAAATATTTAAAAATTATTATCATTTTTAATGATATTTGATAATAGTTTGTGTAATCAAGAAATAAAGATTAGGAATGAGGTACACAGCTTTATTAGATGAGGAAAGCATTTAACAAGAATTTATAATTTGAGGAAGGAAATTACAAGGCATTGTGAGATTAGGAAGGCATTTACAAGGCGTTGTGAGATTAGGAAGGCATTTACAAGGCATTGTGAGATTAGGAAGGCATTTACAAGGCGTTGTGAGATTAGGAAGGCATTTACAAGGCATTGTGAGATTAGGAAGGCATTTACAAGGCATTGTTGCGAGATTAGGAAGGCATTTACAAGCATTATGAAATGAGGGAGCCAGTTATAAGACCATATAAGATGAGGATGTTACATTTAAAAAGCATTCTGAGTTAGGAAAGCATTTATAAGACATTGTGAAGTGAGGAAGGCATTTACAAAATGTTGTGAGATGAGAAAAGCATTTACAAGTCCTTGTGAGATTAGGAAGTTATTCAATTCCTTCCTCATTCACTGGAATAATAGTACTGAATTCTAAATGGATCATTTTGCAGAAAATTAATGTTTCATTTATTGTTCACTTCTGTCATGGTAAATACAACTTCAGCTCAGATTGAAGAAAAACGAACCAAAAACATAATGATAGAAATAATGAAATTGCCCCCAAAAAGATGAAGAAAACATGTCAATAAGGTTGTGGTAGAGAAAAGAAAGTTACAGAAAATCAGAAAAAAATATTAAAAAAAGACAAACAAAAATACAAAAAGATGGTAAAGACAAAACGTTGTGTGAGTGACGGCAGTTTCTGTTAAAATAAATAACAAAGTTAAAGATATTTTTCAATGTAAATGTATTTCTATCCATCATTTTAAATTGCTTACTCCAAAGTGACACAGAGAAATGAAAAGAAGAAAACATTTCTTAAAAATTTTGACGTAATCAATAATGATAGATATTCTCCGAGGCATTTTCCAATTTCCATAACATCAAATTTTATTTTTCCCCCATAAATTGTAATGAACCAATACATTTATAATCATTATATGGTCCAAAATTCAATTAAAAGATCTATATGCATTTTAGTGAAAAAAAATATTAGCTCTGGTCTACCAACAATGTTAGCAGTTTATAATAAGGGTATTTACAGCCAGCAAGACTCTACAATGTTTTTTTTTTTTTTTTCCATTTGCAATATATATGCAGTTTATGAACACATTGTAACAGTAGCTTAGCAAGGAAGTCTCCAAACTGTGTATTTATGTGTGTATATAGTTATCTTATTATAATGGAGATTGTGTGCTTTTCTGTCTGTAAACGAAACTATATTACTACTCATATCACTATTCCCTTAGTTATTGACATCACATTTTCCATGATTGTATTTTTATTTAAACCTCAATTATTAATAAAAATTGTTTTATATTATTAATACTGTTAACCATGTTTACATACTGACAACATGCAATTATATTTATATATACAACAAAATAGTGGTTTACAGTGTGAATGGGAAGGCTAATTTGTATATTGATATTAAAAATGTGATTTTATTAAATATGTGCTTAGTATTATTGGTTTCTAACTGTTTGGCTTTATTTTAATGAATATAATAAAAAATCTCTTCAATGAATCTTAAATTAACAAGAAAAATAACTGTCATTTTATTATTTACTTCCTCTTTAAACTAAATACTTAAATTAGAAAAAATAACAATGAAAGACGAGAGTGATGGAAGAGTACGTTTCAGTTGTTCTATTTTTTATTATACTCCCTCTGTTTCAAATCTTTTTATCGGTATTTAGTTTCATTAGCCTTTCTAATTTAATATAATATTTTATTACATTAAACTTAAATACTTGCACCCGGAGGGTGCATATATTTGCTAGTTTATATAATATCTCATCCACAGGGAGCGATGTTAATACACGAATAGCAAAGGCATGGTCGGCCACAAACAAATTATCAGTCATATGGAGGTTTGATCTCCTGACAAGCTAAAACGACAGTTCTTCCAGGCTGTGGTTGTCTCAGTGCTGCTATATGGCTGCACCACTTGGACACTAATGAAGCATCTTAAGAATAAGCTAGATGGAAGCTGCACAAGAATGCTGCGTGCAGTATTGAACAAGTCGTGGAAGCAGCACCCCACGAGGAGACAAACTATCTCACAAACTATCCGAGTGAGACGGACAAGGCATGCAGGACACTGCTGGAGAAGCAAGGACGAGCTCATAAGCGACGTCCTCCTGTGAAAGCCAGCACATGGACATGCAGGTGTAGGGCGCCCGGCAAGGACCTACATTGACCAAATATGCGAGGATGCTGATTGCTCCACAGAGGACCACCCAGGTGCAATGAATGATAGGGAAGGTTGGCAAGAGATTGTCATGGATATCCGTGCTAATTGCGCGACATGATGATGATGATATAGTTATTTACTAAGCTTCACTTAGATGTGGCACAAGGCTGAATGTATGGGGCACACAGTGAGGCTAGAACTCACTAGTCATGATTTCAGTTGGTAGAGTGTCGGACTAAGAACCACAAGGTTCAGTTCAATACTGGCCTTTGCCAACTCAGTGTACGAGTAGCACAGGGATCTGTGCGGTAAAGTAAGGAGTTGATGGTAAGTGTGGTGCTCTATCTAAGACGCCAAAACAATCTCCTTGGTCTAGTGCTAGTGAAAAAGGGATAGACTCCCTTGCTGTCTGGCTGATACTGATTTTAGGCCACCCTGAAAACTTTACTTTTTACTTACACCACAAGAGGTGCCAATGCCTATGTGTATATGTGTATATATATATGTACACACACATTCATATATATCCAAGGCTGATCATTACCCTGTCAGCAGGGATTAGAATACATTGATTGTATGCCCTGCAGAGGGGTAATATCCCACCCCCACTGCCACATTAAACTGTATGTGATGGTGAGGCTTCAGTTCTGGAAAGTATGGAGTACCCCTTCATTGCCATTACTCCCAGGCCGACTCTGACCTAGTTATGGTCCCATCTATGGGTCAAATAAATCTGTTTAATAAATTATTTGTAATTCAATAGGATCATGTGCAAAAAAAAAAAAAACAAAAATAAAAAACAACTAAGCAAATATGAACACAATAAACACAATTCCCTAACCTCTAGGCACAAAATAATCCTAGCCAGGTTGAAATGCCATTAAAATCAATCAATCAATCAATATTGGACATATAGTTTGTAGCTGAATTTTGATTTGAAATTTTTTTCTGTAGAATGTTTAAGTTATGCAAGTAATACTCAATAATGAATTAAGTGCAGTGACAAGGAAGACTATATGAAAAAATGGGTGCCATTATAGTATGTGGCCTACCTTTTTGATTCTGTTATAGTATGTGGCCTACCCGGTTTGAATGTCCTACCTCAGTAAGAGTATATTTATAGATATAAGTAGTAAGCAAGTTATTGAAACTAATTATTTTTCACATATATTCAATTTCAAGAAATGCAATTCAATTATAAGCTGTATATAGTAATTAAGAATAATTAAAAATAATTTCTCCATAATTTACATGAATCAGAGATCTATTTAATTCTAAAATATTCTAAAATTCTGAAATAGGGTTAGGGTTAGCAGTTATTATTATAACCTAATGATATGCTTTTTATGGTAGGTCACATACTATAAGAGAGATATGATTTCATAGGCCACATTCAAAAGGTAGGCCACATACTATAATGATACCAAAAAATGATTATATAAAATGCATGTTTTTTCCACCATTAGGCTATAGACTACTACATGCAAAATTGACATTGGCTTATCGCCACTTACTTTTCTTTGGGATGCCACAGAGATCAGACACGTAAATTCTTTCTCTGTCTAAGAACCCAGTATCCTCATTTTAGTTGTTATAGTTGTAAACTAACAAAGATTACTAAATGAGAAATAACCATATGGAAGTTGGAAATGGAATGGAATCTTTATACCATTAACAAAATACAATACTCGCCAGTGTGAAGAAAGTAAACCACTGCTAGTGGTATAAGACTACTCAGTCAGCATAATACTCCTGTATTTATGAGGATTGGACATACCCATTAATATTCATAGGTAGGGTATATAACAAGAAATTTCTAGTCATATGATTATCAAATCACAGCCAAGTACTTAAACTGGCCCAGGGGTCATCACCTATCACTCACACATATTTTTCTAACTTGTAGAACTGTTTAACTAACAAAGATTACTAAATGAGAAATAACCATATGGAAGTTGGAAATGGAATTAAATCTTTATACCATTAACAAAATACAATACTCGCCAGTGTGAAGAAAGTAACCACTGCTAGTGATATAAGACTACACAGTCAGCATAATACTCCTATATTTATGAGGATTGGGACATACCCATTAATATTCATAGGTAGGGTATATAATAATAATCAAAAATTTCAGCCATTATACTCTCCAGCTTTCTACAGTTGCCTGTCATATTCAATAACATTAGCAGAATGTTAAACTGAACCTTTTATTCAATCTGCAAGAGTAGACTGTCCCCATTATGTTGTCTATGCGAGGGGATACCTAGTATTAGTTAATTTGTACTTATGAAGCCACTTTTTCATTATCAAATCAGCTATCAAATATTTTATTACTAGCAGGACCTGTGGATATACTACAATATGATAATTTAATTATTACAATATTTGATATGTTTACTTAATTTTTTTTTCATCTTTTCATTATGTTCATTTGAAACAGATAATGTTATCACTTCTGTGCGCTCACCTCCTCTCTATCTTTCCCCCTCCTCTTCTTTCTTTCTCATATTTTTTCTGTGTAGCATGTCTTTTTTCTCTTTCTTTCTTTATAATAAAAACAGAATGGTCCATTATTTAGCTGAGGTGATGATACTCCCAAGAATTAGAATTTGGCAGATAAGCAATACCAGATAATCAGGATTAACATTTTTGAATTTCATCTTGGATGATTTGGACAGTTTCATTTTTAACCAGAAAGTGTTGCAAGATGATAATGGTTGTACTTTTAAGGAACATGAGTATTAATATATAGATTTTTTGACTCAAGTTAAATGTCTAATAACAAACTCTCAAAAACATACCAGGTTATGCTATGGTTGACTAAGTTACCTCTCCTTTTTTTTTTTCAAATAATCATTTTCTATAAATATCTTTTCCTCTAAAAGTATTTGCTTTGTTTGGTTAATCATATAATTTTATTATTTTCTAAAATTGGGCGGGTAATATTAACCTAAATTAAAAATCTAAAAAAAGAAGTTTTTAAGTTTTTTTTTGAAGCTGAAAAACCAATAATCAATTCCCTATTAGTAGCTCAACACATGACACAGATGATCTAAGTGCATATAGGAAGGGAGAGAGAACCATCTGTCTCGTGTAATGATTCCCAATCTGAACATAGTTTAAAACTTTCACCAATAATTCCTGAACATTCAGTTAAAATCAAGCCCAAAAAGGCAGAGCCTTAGATGTATGGACAGAGAGACATTAGTGAATTATAATATATAAAAATTGAGCGACAGATCCTACCTAAAAACATTCTGAGCCAGATCTGAATATAGTTTTAAATCTTCCCAGAAATAACCTTGATAATTCCTGAACATTTAGTTAAAATCAAGCCAAAAAGGAACAGACAGACAGACAGACATTAGTGAATTATAATATATAAAAATTGAGCGACAGATCCTACCTAAAAAACATTCTGAGCCAGATCTGAATATAATTTAAAACCTTCCCAGAGATGACCCTAATTATTACTGAACATTTAGTTAAAATCAACCCCAAAAAGGGACAGACAGACAACATTAGTGAATTATAATATATAAAAAGTGAGTGACAGATCCCACCTAAAAACATTATGAGCCAGATCTGAATATAGTTTAAAACCTTCCCAGAGATAACCTTGATAATTCCTGAACATTTAGTTAAAATCAAGCCAAAAAGGGACAGACAGACAGACATTAGTGAATTATAATATATAAAAAGTGAGTAACAGATCCTACCTAAAAAACATTCTGAGCCAGATCTGAATATAGTTTAAAACCTTCCCAGAGATAACCTTGATAATTCCTGAACATTCAGTTAAAATCAAACCAAAAATGGCAGAGCCTTAGATGTATGGACAGACAGACATTTAGTGAATTATAATATATATAAATTGAGCAACAAATCCCACCTAAAAGTCATTTTGAGCCAGATCTGAATATAGTTTAAAACCTTCCCAGAGATGACCCCAATAATTCCTGAACATTCAGTTAAAATCAAACCAAAAATGGCAGAGCCTTAGATGTATGGACAGACAGACAGAAATTTAGTGAATTTTCATCAGATTTATATCTTTTTATCTTCATTTATTATGTAACATTCAACAGACAAAAAATCATTTTCTCTTTTTTAATATTTTCTCTATTTATTTATTTCATCAACAAATGTACACTGTCTCCAACAATGTTTCCAGGGTTCTTAGATTCCTTTTGTAATGACACATCATGTGAATATATCCATTGTCTGTTTAACCAGTTAGTGTAAGACTACTTCCTGCTCATGACTTCCTGTTTTTCTACCATCCAACTTATCTCTTCAAATAGAACCAAACTGCAGTAACAATAGACCACATGATGCAAAGTGCACTCTTAGAATGCAGTAACAACTTTCATGCTGTAGGTGATAGCTCAGTGTTTAGCTTATTGATTGGGAAACCACAGGGTTATTGGTTGAAATATAGGAAACAAGAACTAATTATTATCATTATTCAGGGAATACAAAAATATTTAGATTTAATCATGACAGGGTTTATAAAATTTTGCATACATAAGAATTCAAACATACCAAATCATATCTAAGATTTGATCAAAAAGTATCAAGACTAAAACCTCAATTTAAAATTTGAATTAAGATGTGTGCACAGCTGAGCAACCTACTTAAATATGATGATGTATAATAATCAAGATTACTGTCTAGTTGTGTGCACCACTGGGCAACATATGATAAACTGATGATGTCTAGAGGTCTAGATTACTGTGTGTATTGGCATTTTACCGTGTCTCACAGTGCCTCAAAATACACGGCACTATTAGGACTTGTACAGTCGTGTATCAGGGGTTGTCACGTTGTCTTGTTTATCTAGTAGTTGCCGTTTCTATTCAGCAAATTCTTCCACACTTCTTCACGTGGTCAGGGAAAGATATCACCTTACAAGACAAGTGGTTCTTTGTTGTGGTCAATTAACTTTCTATCTCCACGGGGTATCTTTGGGCAGGGGTCTCTCATTCATAAAAGGTCTCGTAGTATTTCTTTGACATAGTAAAATAAAGATGAGGACAGTACTTCTTACTTTTCATCAATTTATTCACTTAATGCAAGTTATTGAGAGAGAGAGAGAGAGTCGATTTCCTTAAGTTTTTAGTAACGTTCCTACTGTCAGCACCAATTATCAGGCTTCACACATCAGCGACACCAGTCTCGGCAAATTCTGCCAACCCCACTGCCCCACCAACTGTTGCAAAATCTAAGGTTCCCTCATTATATAGAAATGGGTGTGGAGCTTTCTAGAACTTTTAGAATTTTTAGAATGTTCTGTTTTACCAAATTGCACGTGTCAATTAAGAGGTCAACGGGTCAACCATCCTTTCTTCTGACGAACCGATTAAAATAAATTTTAATAGCAAAATCCTAGACTTCCTGGCTACGAATCGACTCACAGGTGATAATGAGAATTTCATATTCTTCTTGCTTGCCCACTCCCGTAAGGTCTGAGAATCATGCTATATCCTATTAAGGTTTCTCTGTGTCTGGCACAAGGCCACAAATATGGTGTTCCCGGATAGGGCGCGCCATTATGCTACAATTGCCTAGTTGTGTGTACAGCTAAGCAAATTATAATGATAAACTGATCATGACTAGAGGTATATATATATATATATATATATATATGTTAGAGAGACATACGGAGAGACTTGCACACACAGGAGAGAGAGAGAGAGAAGAAGGTGTTTGATAAATCAATATCTATCCAGCTTGTCTCACAGACCAAACTCTTCACTAGTATCATGAAATTAATTCTCACTGGGTGCCTAACAATTGAAGCTTGATGAAATAGAAAATATGTATATTTCTATCTACAAAGAAATTGGCTGTGGGTCATTCGCTGCTGTTACAAAAAGATGTGAGACTGCCAATAAAATTTCAATGTATTAATATAAAAATATATTAAATAAGTATTATTGAAAAAATGAATGTCATAGAGAGACAGAAAGAGAGAGAGAGAGAGAGAGAGAGAGACTCTGCCCATGGCAGGCAGGTTAGTTAAATACAAAGTAGACTACACTACTCTCTCTCTCTCTCTCTACTTAAACCTCTCTTCCTTTCTTTGCATGACTTCATGTTCTTTTTTCCTATCCCTTCCAACTTATTCTTGATTTGCTTGAGTGATCTTGTTAGTGTTACCAACTGCATTACTAAGAATGAGTTGCAATAAAAAAAAGCAAATAAAAATTTATGATGCAAGAAAATGCTTGTCAATATTAATAATAATGATAATTGGCAATGCTTTATCTAAAGATAAAAAAATAATTGTTGATAAAAGAAATGATTTGACATCAATAAAACTCCTACCTTCATATTATTTGTAAAGTCAGCAAATTGGCCTATTGTTGGTAGCAGCTGGACAGCCAGAGAGTCTATCCCCTTTTCACTAGCACAGGACCAGAGAGATTGTTTTTTTTGCATCAGAGTTGGAACACCACACCAACCACTGTTACATAATTGTTAGTACCCTAACACTTATGTACAATTAGTGTAGAAACAAAAATGGCTGTTATAAGTTGCAGCCGGCGCCTTGAAGGATTGAGAGACACGGCTTGACCTCATTCTGATCCTCCTTCCCGTGAGAATCGGTGGAGAAGGCCCTCTTCCGGTTTAGATTAGAAAGAGTTAGTTTTTAGTTAGATTGGCCGAACCACGGAGCAAGTAAGTCACGTTAAGCGCACTGTCGACTCAATCTGCAGTGGTCTAGTGGGGAAGTCTTGGGTTATTTATCCAAAAACTACCAATGACCCAGGGTTTCTGATAAAGAGAAACCCCCAACAGGAGACCAGACATGAAATCCCAAGACGAAGTCAAGACACTAGAAGAAGAACATAAGATACCAAAGATGAGCAGAAGAATAATAGAAGTAAAGAGAGTATACAACATATACGTTTATTGGTATACAACACCATTAGCTCTCCAAGCAAAGTATAGTACAGTTTAATCTCAATTTTCGTTGTTTGACTTTAACAGATTTAAGTTATTTTGCAATCATGTGCTGAGTTGGTGAGGGTCGGTATCAAACCGAAAACCTTGTGGTTCCTTGGCGAATGCTCTACTGACAGAGATAAACCAGCCAATTTTATGATTTAGAGTAACTAGAATTTTCGTTTTAACAGAGTTTAGCAGAAGAGTCAATCTATGAAAAGGTCTTGTGCTTTAAATTTTGCCTACCAAATTTTTGTATCTGTGAAAATAATTAAATTTTTCCAGCTGTTGGTTTTGCAACATGTCAGCCCGTGTTGAGTTATTTTATAATAAAGTCAGTTTGATAATTATAATCTCTAATTATATATGATGCAAAGATATATCTCCAGAATTAGGTAAACTCATTATATCTATACTTGCATGCATTTTAAGGTAATTTAAAAATTTTTAAAAAAACACCTAACATCGCCCGAGGTTACTGTAGACTGAATGTTGTGTTTAAACACAATAAAAATGAGGACAGTCCAAAATATAAAAATTATTCTCTTTATACTTAGTTGCAATTTCCAGCCATTGGTTGGTTGGTTTTATGGCATATCAACCCTTGTTGGGTTATTTTATACTAAAAAAGCCAGTTTAATAATTATAGCCTCCGGTTATATATGATACAAAAATGAAGAAACAAAATGAAGAAACAACTGATTTAAAAAATCTGATAAAATGTGAAAAATATAAATAGAAAAATAGATAAACTGACACAAACAAATGATTCAGTTAATTGAATCATTTGTTTATGTTGGTTTATCTATTTTTCTATTTATTTTCACATGATACAAAAATATATCTCCAAAATCATTTTAAACAGGTAAAGACTTCATACTTAGTTACAATATCAATGTATTAATAAAGTTTACTGTCCTTTTTAAATAGCTACACACTTTATAGTTAGTTACAATGTTTTAAGAGCCAGTGTGAATTATATTAATTTAATATAAAGTTTGTTTCTTTATAGTACCATTGAAGCATTGTGTGTATGTGTAATATAAAGATTTTGAAGGCAATTTACAATGCAATATGTGTTGAATTTATTTAACTTTTGTTTTTTTTTTCAAAACTAAATATTTTCGGAAGTAAATTCCATCTTCAGAGTTATTGAAAGTACTAGGTGATTTTTTTATAGTACTTATCCCACGGCGATATTGTAATCTTCTGTTGTTTAAGAAGTTGATGAACGCCGTATATTTGAAAATTTTTCCGTGATGTTAACTCGGCTCGGCTGTTCCCGCGCCGAGTTAACATCATGGAATTAGCCGATTTAACATCATGGAAAAAATTTTCAAATATACGGCGTTCATCAACTTCTTAAACAACAGAAGATTACAATATCGCCGTGGGATAAGTACTATAAAAAAATCACCTAGTACTTTCAATACTTTCAACAACTCTGAAGATGGAATTTTACTTCCGAAAATATTTAGTTTTGAAAAAAAAAAACAAAAGTTAAATAAATTCAACACATATTGCATTGTAAATTGCCTTCAAAATCTTTATATTAATTTAATATAATTCAAAATCATGTTAAACATTATCTCAAACAGAAGTACTTGACTCACAGAGGTGACTCCAACAGATAGTATCACTCTAGGTCAGAGTGGGTCAAAGAGTAATGGTAATGAAGGAGTGACTCCACACAACTCCAGAACTGAAGCCTCACCAACAGATGTAGTTTGGTATTATACTAAGAACAAGAATCTTAAAGAGCACAGATTGGTATACTAATTTTGCAAACCATTGTGAGATAATTAAGTCTTTGAAAGAATGGCTATATTCTTCATAAATATAACCTTATTTCATATTTGATTTTGTGTCTAAGAACTGTCTATTCAAGAGTTCCAAGAAACATAAAAATCATACACAATGGATGAATCCGAAATATCTGAGAATAGAAACGTGAACACACACGCACGCAATGATTTCCAACAGATTATTACTGGCTGGCTGGGAGGAAAGAGGACTCTCTGATTATGGTACTAAATTTGCCCAAACTTGATTAAAGATTTAACAGCTGCCATCTCCCAGAGTTGAATCATTTAAACTACTATTAAGCGTCTTATCACAGACACTTCAACTTTTATGTCCACAGAGGCAGGAGACATTTGAGACTAATTTACAAGTTACCACCTGGAATTTAGACATAGAGATAACTTATAATGGTAATCAATCATTTGCAGCAAAAGCAAAAACAAATCTAACTTACTTTGAACGTACCGAGCGAACGGTTGCGTCACAAAGTTATAATTAAGAGGAACAAGAGAAGCAAATAAAACAATGATGATAAAGTTCATTCATTCAGAAATCTCTAAATGTCTGCTATATTGACCAATGCAATCTTTGACATAAACGAAAACAGGTTATATCTAGAAGTTACAATAAAGATTTATTTCTCTTGAGGGTCAATAAAATATTAATTACAACTTGCAAGGAACTTACAGAAGTAATTGCTAATTTTTGTTATTATATTTATTTTATTATAATTATATATAATTATTATTATATTAGTAATTGCTAATTTTTATTATTATTATATTTATTTTATTATAACTATATATAATTATTATTATATTAGTAATTGCTAATTTTTATTATTATTATATTTATTTTATTATAACTATATATAATTAATATATATATTATTATAATTATATATAATTAATATATATATTATTATAATTATATATAATTATTATTATATTTATTTGCATTATCATTTATCTTATCATTTTTATTATCATTATATTAGTAATTGCTAATTTTTATTATTATTATATTTATTTTATTATAATTATATATAATTAATATATATTCTTAATCTTTAATCTTTTCATTATGCTTGATTCAAAGAGATTAGCGTTATCGCTTCTGCGCACTCACCCTCTCTTACTATCTTTCCCCTATTCTCTTTCTTTCTTATTATATTTTTCTGTGTAGCATGTCCTTCGTTTGAATTGAATGTAGAGTACCAAATTGTAAATTTATATCTGACAGTAGGTAACTACAGTTTAAACTCAATTTTCGTAGTTTGACTTTTACTGATTTGAATATTCAGCAAGTTTGCCATCAATAATGAAATGGAAAGTTTTTGAGTTTAGCAGTTTGCTGTAGAAAATAAGAAGTGATGAATACAGATGAGAAAAAAAAAAGTTTAATAATAAAAGCACAAAATTAATTATTAATCAATTCTATCATTTATTAACATGAATAGACCTGCAAGTGTGTGGCATAATGGTTATAAGAAGTGCATATAGCATATTGGGTATGAGAAGTGCATATAGCATATTGGGTATGAGAAGTGCATATAGCATATTGGGTATGAGAAGTGCATATAGCATACTGGGTATGAGAAGTGCACATAGCATACTGGGTATGAGAAGTGCACGTTGCATACTGGGTATGAGAAGTGCACGTTGCATACTGGGTATGAGAAGTGCACGTAGCATATTGGTTTTGAGAAGTGCATATAGCATAACAGTTATAAGAAGTGCATGTGGCATATTGGATCATGAGAAGTGTATGTAGCATATTGGATCATGAGAAGTGTATGTGGCATATTGCTTATTGTAGGAAATTGAGTTGACAAACCAAGATCAAATATTTGATAAGAACTGTTTGCATTTAACTTCTTGTTAAAGTCATTGGCATTAGCAAGGCATGAATCCTTCTCTTCTCTGAGACTGGTTGCCCACCAAGGCAACAGAACTCAGTCTGTCCTACTACTTTACCTATAGCATATAAGTGGTGGAAGATAGATAATATTAAATGTAATGGAGGCAACTTACATGCCATCAAATACAATTTTTTTTAGAAATTTAAATGTTTTCCAGGAGAAAAAAAAAAAAGACATTATACTACTATCACTACACTTGAATCTATCTTTTCTCTCCCAGCTACGGGTAAAAAGTAGGCCAGACTGGGCTCATTAACATTTGTAAGGCAACTGGTTTAGAAAAAGGGAAAACACTAAATTCAAAACCAGGGAGATGGGATTAGCAACTCCACACATAAAAATTTACTTGCTGTTGAAACTTGCAGCCACCATCAAAGATGGGGTGTGGCTGTGGGAATATACACTTCAAGGATTCTGCAGAATGCAGTTACCCCATAAATATATATATATAGTGAACATGAATTGCATCAGAGAATAAATGTACTCTATTACCTCATCTATGTCTTTCTCGGTCTCTCTTTATGTTAGCCTACATAGTTGATACTGTAATTTAAAATTTACTAAACATGTAGGGAGTATTGTTACATAGCCCTTCTTTACCGGCACTAAATAGGTATATGTTATATACTTCTCTTACTTCTTACTCTGTCGTCTATTCTTCTGGCCGTCTTTGCTTGTGATCATCTATCATCTATCTATCATCTATCTTGGTCTGGTATATCTTCTAAGATCTCGTCTGGTCTTCTATTGAGGATTCCGGGTCTGGTTTCTGTTGCTAGGGATTTCTTGTTATCAGAAGCCCTGTGTCATTGTTAGCTTTTAGTAATAAACACAAGACTTTGATTTACGATGATGTTACTTTATTCGTAGATCCCCAGACCAGACAATGCGCGTGGATCCCTACATCTTGCTAGCTTGGCTTCTAACTTCTAACTGACTAACTGAGTTGCTTACTCCTTAAACCGGAAGGGGGCCTTCTATTGCCTTCCGGTTCTCACGATCATCCCCAGAACGCAAGGTCAGAGTGAGGTCAAATGCTGTCACTCACCCTCAAGGCCATCAGCTGCACTAATATGATTTCTACACTATTGTCATAATCATTAGGTATCTAATGATTATGTAACAGTATTGCTTTACTTTTTTTTACGTGTATCCTAAATATGGTTAATTGTATTAAGAGTAATGTTTGGGGGGGGGTGGAGCTGGAAGTTTTTCCATTGGCTCCTATCTCCAACAAATGTGGAGTGCCAACAGTATTTCCTTTCCGGGGGAAAGTGTTGGCAAAAGAAAGTTATTAAGAAAAACAGTTTTCTCCGCCATTAATATATATATGAAATTTAATTTGTATTTTAAGGTGTCCATCAAATATTGGGGGGGGGGGGGGGTAAAGAGAAGAAGGATTTTTAGTAAGTTAGAGAAATAAGAAACTCAGAGTGAATTACAACTTGGGGTCTGAGGAACATTGGTCTAATCTGTATTTTATTTAAATTCTCATTATATATATATATATATATATATATATATACACACAAACAAATTTCATTAAACAAACAGAATCCTTATCATATACACCTATATATATGTGTGTGTGTGTGTGTGTGTGTATTTATATATATATATGTGTGTGTGTGTGTCTGTATATATATATATATATTTATATATGTCTGTGTGTTTGTATATATGTATTTATATATATATATGTGTGTGTGTATATACATATATATGTGTGTGTCTGTGTGTGCGTGTATATATATATATATATATATGTTTTGTTAAATTCTACTGCCAATTTTTGTCGGACGAGTTTTTGTTCGATCCTTTTTAATTGTCTGGTCATCTTTTTAATATCTGGGTGGAATTGGTGTAGCAATCCACCAAAGGTTTTTTTTCGTGAGCGCTTTCTGCACATCCTTGTGCCATCATCAGGTGTGGAACTGGATTTCTACACCAATTCCACCCAGATATTAAAAAGATGGCCAGACAGTTAGAAAGGATCAAACAAAAACTTATCTGACAAGAATTGTCAGTAGAGTTTAACAAAACATCTTTAAAAGAAAAAATGCTGACAAATATACTTATTTGATATATATATATATATATATATATATATATATATATATATATATATGTGTGTGTGGTGTGTGTGTGTGTGTGTGTGTGTGCATATATATATGAAGTTTATTCTTAACTGAGTATTGATTATCTTTTTTTAAAAATGTATTCTTCTTCAAAAGATGATATCAGTTGATATCTATAAACATCATTCTTTCCCCTATATAGCATAAGTAAAGTAAAGTCGACGAGGCGGCCTAAAGTCTATCCCCTTTTCAATAGCGCTAGACCAAGGAGATTGTTTTTAGCATCTGAGGTGGAGCGCCACACCTACCATCAGCTCCTTACATTACCACACAGATCCCTGTGCTACTTATACGCTGAGTTGGAGGTGACTGGTATCGAACTAGGAACCTTGTGGTTTCAAGCCGAACGCTCTACCAACTGAGCTAAAGGATAGTAAAAATAGATAAAATAAACTCCCCTTACTCATTCTACTATAATTGTCAATACTCTGAGTACAATAAGCTAAGTGGAAATAAGAGGTGCTCGTAACATATCAGTTATTGTCATAGGGAATAGACTTGGCTACCAGAGTTCAAATCCTGGATCATACCCAATATTAAAGGACACTAAGGAGAAACACAAGGATTCTTCACTGAGGATCACGCTCTGCTCAACACAAAGGATCTCCGCTGGGCTCATTAACCTTTGTAAGGCAACTGGTTTAGAAAAAGGGAAAACACTAAATTCAAAACCAGGGAGAAGCCAAATGGATGGCCACAAATATCGTAACACAAGTTTGCATTTCATAGTACTAATACACTTGGGAAAGGTATGAATCCAAATGAATAAATAGTTGGGCAGATTGGGCACTTTATGTGGCTCTGGTATGTCAACCAGTCTTGGAGAAGGAAAACTCTGAATGAATACACCGCTTAAAAATTGGCCTCGTGTTGCATTCTGCTTGTTAGGGGTTGCTAAGTGCAATAAACGGAGTATAAAGAACACTTGAAAAAAAACATTATTAAATAATAATAAATTAATAAACATATTATTGTACAAAGAACACTAGAAAATCAGATCTGAATATTTACATATCTTCAATTGAATTCTTTTTATTCAATAACTTTTTTCTTCTCTTGATTTGTGACAAAAATTATTATTTCTGAATATCTAAAACTCTTTTTTTATATAAAGAAAATTAGAATAATTTATAGGGATCAGCATTTTTTTTTATATAAAGAAAATTAGAATATTTTATAGGGATCAGCATTTTTTTTAGTATAAAGAAAATTAGAATAATTTATAGGGATCAACATTTTTTTTAATATAAAGAAAATTAGAATAATTTATAGGGATCAACATTTTTTTTAATATAAAGAAAATTAGAATAATTTATAGGGATCAGAATTTTTTTTTAATATAAAGAAAATTAGAATAATAATTTATAAGGATCAGCATTAAGAGCTGCAGGGCCTAATTGGAAAAACTTTTGAAAAGTCCCAATTTCACAACCAAGGTCTATAGTATCTTACGGGCATTAATAAAGTTCATTATAGACTTTATATCTATACAGATAGATAATTAGATAGATATAACCATAACCCAGCAAAAACAGCAAATCATATTGAGATTTTTATTACAGTGATATACTTAAAATATTCTAACTTAGAGAATTACCAGTTGAATTTGAAAAAAGAAAAATGTTTTGCTTTTTTTTTCCATAAATATAAACCCTGCATTGTTTTGAATTGTTTTATAGTAAAAATTATTTTAATCCTGCAAAAATATTTGTTCTTAGGTTATTCAAAATGGCAGCAAATCAAATAGAGTACTCCAGGCTTGAACAGAGGTCTGTCATCAAATCTTTGGTGGCTGAGAAGTGCAAACCATGTGAAATTTACCGAGGAATGTGTGATGTGTACAGAGAAACATGTTTTAGTCAAAAAATATTTACAAATCGGTGGCTAAACATAGGTTTGCCACTATAAGTCCGAGTCAAAAAGACAATTCATAGAGTGGAGACATACTGACTCTCCATGTAAAGTTCTGGGCCCAGTGGTGAGTTAAAGAAGGTCATGCTGACAATCTTATTGGGTTGGTTTGTTTTATGGCATATCAACCTCAGTGGGTCATTTAATGCCAACAAAATTTTGAAATAAAATTCATTCTTAATAGATACTCAATTTTTTCATAAACTCATATTTTTCTATTTAATCCATAGATGGGACCCTAACAGGTACCACCACTCCGGGTCAGAGTGGACCAGCGAGCAATGGTGATGAAGGGGTCCTCCACATTCCCCAGAACTGGAACCTCACCATCAGATAGAGTTTAACGTCATACCCAGGATGTGAAGACCCTCAGCCACTGCCTTCTAACACCCATTTGATGAAATATGGCTAGGGGTTGCCATAAGGGCAATAGGGTTGGGACAATCATATAGGTGCTAAGGCTTGACATGGCCAGCCGATTGATTGGAGGGGTTCTCTCCAAGTGCCAGTCTAGCCTAAGTAAGGGTCTAAGTGGAGTGTTGCATGTCATGGACTGCTCATCCCTCAGGAGACAATCTTCTTGGACTTGAAAGGAACCATCACTATTAATTTCTTTAAAAGAAGTGCAACTATAAACAATACTTCCTATTGCCAAGTCCTTAGGTAAAATTCACCTTATTTATTGAATGGCCCTCGTATAAAAAGCAATGTTTGTGTGTGCGAGTTTTTTTAATGTATGTAAAAAATTTTGCAGATTGCCTGTATATTATATTCAGGTTCTAGGCAGAGGCCTGAAGAGTAACACTTTGATCTTATACAGAGCGCACAGATACTACACTGATCCAAAACAGAAGTGTTAATTCATAAATAAATAATTCTTTTTTCACAGATACTATGCAAGTACTAATATAAACAAAAATACTGCCATAATTATTTATGTATAACATAGGGGCCGGGTTAGCTCAGTTGGTAGAGCATTCGGCTTGAAACCACAAGGTTCCTAGTTCGATACCGGTCCCCGCCAACTCAGCGTATGAGTAGCACAGGGATCTGTGCGGTAAAGTAAGGAGCTGGTGGTAGGTGTGGCGCTCCACCCCAGATGCTAAAAAATCTCCTTGGTCTAGCACTATTGAAAAGGGGATAGACTCCCTTGCCGACTGGCTGATACCGACTTTAGGCCGCCCCGTAGACTTTACTTTTATATATCATATATCTTATTATAATGGAGATTGTGTGTTTTTTCTGTCTGTAACCGAAACTATATTCTTACTCAAGTCACAATTCTCTTAGTTATTGACATCACATTCTCCATGATTTTATTTTTTTATTTAACCTCAATTATTAATAAAATTGTCATACATTATTAATACTGTTAACTATGTCTACATACTGACAACATGCAATTATATTTATATATACAACAAAATAGCGGTTTACAGTGTAAACGGGAAGGCTAATTTGCATATTAATATTAAAAAAATCGAATTTAATACATATGTGCTTAGTATTATTGATTTCTAACTGTTTGGTTTTATTTTAATGAATATAAGCAAAAATCTCTTCAATGAATTTTAGATGAAATCCATTAACAAGATAAAATAACTGTCATTTTATTCTTTACTTCCTCTTATAACTAAATACTTAAATTAGAAAAAATAACAATGAAAGACGAGAGTGATGGAAGAGCAAGTTTCAGTTGTTCCATTTTTTATTATACTCCCCCTGTTTCAAATCTTTTTATCTGTATTCTTATTTAGTTTCATTAGCCTTTCTAATTTAATACAATATTTTATTACATTAAAACTTAATGTTTCAGTTGTTCCATTTTTTATTATACTCCCCCTGTTTCAAATCTTTTTATCTGTATTCTTATTTAGTTTCATTAGCCTTTCTAATTTAATACAATATCTTATTACATTAAAACTTAAATACTTGCCCCCGGAGTGTGCATATATTTGCTAGTATATATAATATATCATATTACATTTTTGTATTAGACTCATGTATGACATGCACCCTAAATTTTTTGCTATGAAATTCTGAAGAAAACAAAAAAAAAAACAAACAAGAAATAAACTATTTTGTATATAATACACATTGAATTTGTAGCAGCTAAATCTAACATTTTTCAACTCTTTATTTGGTTCATATAGACTAAAAATAAAAAATCTATCCAGTTTGTTTATGTTTGTATTTAGAACAAACACACAGACATATTTACACAAAAATGCAACAGGCTTGTGGCTAAAATAAGTTCACACTAAGAGAAACAAAATTATAAACAAACACACATTCTAGTAGCTATTTTTCAGTAGATTAAAAAAACAGAGGTATTTGCTACACATTAGTTAGTTCAGATCATAGATATAATTCACATTTGGTCATATACCATCCTGAATATAGGGATGCTATATAGATTTATATAGATGGGCCGGGTTAGCTCAGTCGGTAGAGCGTTCGGCTAGAAATCACAAGGTTCGGCTAGAAATCACAGATACTATGCAAGTACTAATATAAACAAAAATACTGCCATAATTATTTATGTATAACATAGGGGCCGGGTTAGCTCAGTTGGTAGAGCGTTCGGCTAGAAATCACAAGGTTCCTAGTTCGATACCGGCCCTCGCCAATTCAGCGTTATGAGTAGCACAGGCATCTGTGTGGTAAAGTAAGGAGCTGATGGTAGGTGTTGCGCTCCACCTCAGATGCTAAAAACAATCCCCTTGGTCTAGTGCTAGTGAAAAGAGGATAAACTCCCTCGCTGATTGGCTGATACCGAAATTAGGCCGCCCCGACGACTTTACTTTTTTTTATATAGATTGATAAAAATTTAATATTTAGTTTGTGTGCATAATATTCGCCACTAACTTTTAGGCTTAAGAATATAGAAAAAAAAAAAAAATGGCATCTTATACACAAATAATTAGTGAACGATTCTTCTTTTTTTTTTTAAAGAATTGAATTAAATAGATTGATACGAAATCATTTTAAATATGCTATTAATTCAGAGGCATTCCTCTTATTTTGTGTTTTCATTCAATTCTATAGAAGAAAAATAAGCTAGTTATTATTTAATTCTTATTTCTATTTTTTTCGCTATTTTTATCACTATTATTATTATTATTATTATTATTATCATCTCTTACACTTACAACTACCAAAAACTCTGATTATATATAAAAAAAGAAAAGTAAAGAAATAAGGAAAGAGAGAAACAGTAGCCGTATATCCCACAAAGATAGTTTGATACTTTTTTGTGCTTATAACTGACATGAAACTCTTAAAATAAACATTTAAAAATTGGTAAAAAAAAAAAAAATTTTTTTCTCTTCCTCTGATGTAAACTCTGAATTACAGGAAATAATTTTCCAAAGTCTACGGCTTTAGAATTCAAGAATTCTGTTAGCTATTGTTTGTATTCTATACCTATTTCCTTTTCCAAGCATCCCAATGACAAGCAATTTTCAAATACGTGGAATCCATGGACTTTGCCAAATTCTTTCTTTTTCTAACTTGTATAAAAATTCATGAAAAATCTGTAAAAGCAGGGAAAAACATCAAAAAGAAAGAAGAAAAAAAAAAAAAAGAGAGTGAAGCAACGCTAGAACTTTAATCTTTTCCTTCAATATAAGATGCAAAAATTTTAAACAGGCTGTTAGTGTCGAGAAATAGCAACATCTTTTTTTTTTTTCTTGGAGGGGAATTAGCACAAAGAAAAATATAAAGAGGAATAAAATGAAGAAAAGATTTTTGCAGCCAAACTAACCCATATAAAAATTCTTAAAATCTTTGCATCAGACAAGATAGGAATATTAGAAAAAAAAAATGAGGGGGAGAAAAAAAAAAAAAAAGAAGGAATACAAATCAAAGAATAAGGAGTCTAAATTTTTATTTTTATTTCTAACCTGCTGCCAAAAATAAATATGTAAAAAGAGATGGATGCTAGTTAAGTAATTTTATGGAGAAAAAAAAAAAAACAAAAAAAAAAAATCTGATAAAAATCAAAAAGTTATTCATCTTTGAAATATAAAAAAATATCCTTATAGTAAGTTAAGAAAAAATTAAGAAAAGAGTGAAAAAAATATATATATAAGAAGAACTATGCTCCTTTTTGAGTAGTCTTTCTTTTATTTTTGTGCTTGTTTACACCTCGTAGTAATATGATGTGTGTTCAAAAAGTATCAAGGCTGAAGTTGCATTTACCAAGACAGAAATAAACAATGAAGGAAATGTTAATTTTCCTCAAAATTACCCCCTAGGCATTCAACTAACTTATTCCAGTGAGTTTTCCATTGGTCAAAGCACCTCTAAAACTCCTTTTTGATATAATATGAAGCTGCACCTCTGTATTTCTTTTAATGTCCTTCACATCTTCAAATATTAATCTTGAAATGAATTTTCAGTTTAGAAAACAATAAAAAAAAGTTGCATGGGGCTAACTCTTGTAAGTAGGTATTTACCCAACCCGTTCACCACAGGTAGGATGTGACACAAGGTCACAAGTACGGGGCATCAAGCAAGGATAGAACTCACGATTCAGTAGTAATGGATTGACAAGATTAGCTTGCTAACCATTTGCACCATGATGGAACTCCCATTACCTAACTCATTTGCCATGGATAAGATGTGGCACAAGGTTGAACGTATGGGGCATCCAGTAAAGATTGGACTCACTATTCAATAGTAATGGATTTACAAGACTAGCTTGTTAACCATTTATACCATGATGAGACTCCCTTTACCCCCCCCCATTTGCCATTGATAGGATTTGAGACAAGGTCGCAAGTATGTGGCATCTAGCAAGGATTGAACTCACTATTCAGTAATAATGGATTTACGAGACTAGCTTGCTAACTATCACACCATGATGAAATGCCTACTAAGTCTGATGAATATATAGTGAGTGTTGCACTTGCACAATCCTGTGTTTTGCCAAAGAATGCAATTAAAAAGTATTGAGAATTGGCAGTGACTCATCTAAATGGTATTCCGGATTTCTAGTAGTTCAGATTAAAAGGGCAGTAAGAGTAACCTAAAGCATAACTTTTTTTGACCTTATTGTTTTGATGCAAGTATCATTGGGGAACAACAAAGATAGGGTAAATGGGCCAGGCCTTGGCGTGTTTACCAAAACTTTTCTTTTTTCTGAATGACTTTTGCATCAGGAAAATAAGATCTAAAAAAGCTATGCTTAGTGTTAAGCTTACCACACTTATTATCTGGACTATAGATATCATTTTATTATATATATATATATATATATATTTACGAACCCCTCTGCACAAGCAGGATGTGACACAAAGTCAATTTCTTAAGCGGAATTCAACAGGGTTGAATTCAGAGTTTTCCTTCTCCTAGACCAGTTGCCTAACCAAGAGCCCAGTCTGCCCTACTATTTAGCCATAGATGGAGGGAGAGAAGGATTCATACCTTTCCCAAGAGTATTAGCACTAAGTGAAATGCAATTACCACACCCAGGATTTGAACTCGGGGCGACGAGTCCATTTCCCATGACTTTAACCATTACACCACGCACTTCATTTTATTATATAAGTTGCTCAACCATGAACACATATCTATTAAAATTTTAAAGTCTAGAGTTTCAGCTTTGATAGTTTTTTTTATTTATCACACTCCATAGACATAATAGTAGGGACTGGAAAAAAAAAATCGGATACTACGAGTTTTAAAAATTGAATTAAGAATAATTAAATCTATTATTTAAGGTTAAACTTTGTCTAAATCGATAAGTAGTAGCATAATAAGCATCATTAAAAAAAGAAAAATATAATTACATATGCAGTTTATTTTTAAAAGATTTAAAACTATTTATTTTGGTCAATTTCGACGCGATCCGCCATTTTGGCTGTTTTTCAATGGTTTTAGGTGCATAATAGTCTTAAATTGTTTAAATTACTTAAATAAAATATTGTTATAATCAATTTCTAAGGATTTTCTCTACTTCAGGTCAAATGCAGTTGAGAAGAAGGCATTCATAAGTGACGTTCTCCTCTGGACACCTACACATAGACACACCAGTGTAGGCTGACCAGCAATAAAACCTACATCAATAAGCTCTGTGCAGATTCTGAATGCTGTACAGAAGACCTGCTAGGAGTGATGAACAATAGGAACAGGCAGTGAAAGAGGGTCATGGGTATCCATGATGCCAACACATGATGATGATGATGATTAATTTTTTTTAACTAGTCTTTCAGATGATTGTGATTGAAACTCATCTCTTGAGAACTGGCACTGACTCATCTCTAGACCAGTGCTTCTCAACCTTTTTCGGCTTATGGACCATTTTTTTATTCAAAAAATTCCCATGGACCAATTCTACTTTTCTTGAATGTTGCTGCGAGCGGCTGGCACACGTGTTAAAGTAAGACAAGACAATTCATTTTCTGCCGATCATCGACGTGCGCTTAAATAAAGATTTTCAACTAGGGAGGGTCATTATAAGAAGCGCTAAATTAGTTAAATTTTTGTGAAATGGCTAAAACATTTTTGTGGCTTCGAACTCTCTGTGGACCACTAGAAATGTTCTGTAGACCACAGATGGTCCAGCTGGACCACGTTGAGAATCACTGCTCTAGACAACAGTCTAGACTTACCCATTTCATAAAAAAAGTTGCTCAGCTGTGCATCTTCATTTAAATTCTAAGATTTAGTCTCGATCCTTTTTGATCAGACCTCATAGTCACATTAAACTTCATCATCATCATCATCATCAGGTCGCGCTGTTGACATGGATATCCATGACAATCTCTCTCCATCTGTCCCTATCGCTCATCATTCTCGGGAGGTCATCTGTGCAGCATCCTGTATCCGCACAGAGCTGATCAATGTATGTCTTTGCTGGTCGGCTCCACACTGGCGTGCCCATATGCTGGCTTCCACAGGAGGACTTCGCTTATAAGTTCGTCCTTGCTTTTCCAGCAGTGTCCCGCGTGTCTTGTCCGTCTTACTCGGATGGTTTGGGTGATATGTGGCAGGTGGCCGTACAGCTGCTTTCTCGTGGGGTGCTGTTTTTCACAACTTGTTCAGGATCACCCGCAGCATTCTTGTGCAGCTCCCATCTAGTTTATTCTCTAGTCGTCTCGTTAGGGTCCAGGTGATGCAGCCATACAGCAGCATTGACACGACAACAGCCTGGAAGAACTATCTTTAACTTGTCTGTGAGATTGGATTTCCATATGACCGATAATTTATTTATAGCGGCTCATGCTTTTCCTATATGTGCATTAATGCCGTTTTCTGTGGAGATGTTACTGCCTAAGTATCTAAATTGTTCTACTGAGTTTAGGAGTTTGCCATCGATGGTGGAGATTTCGCTTTTGTTTTTGAAAGACATGAACTCAGTTTTATCAGAGTTTACATATAGGCCAACATTTCGTGCTGCCTTTTATTTCTGACAGGAAGTATTTTGTCATTAGAAATTTCTGACTAGTTTTTCATTATACTGTAATACAAATTTTTTTTTGTTTCTATTCATAAGTTCGGTCTTTTATCTCATTATTTATACTGTCATTAGAAAATTATAAGACCAACTTGAAAAAAAAGTTACGCCCCCGACATAAGGCCCCCCCCTTATGTCGGGGGGGTTAAAAAATAAGTGACCTGAAAAAAATGAGAAAGTTTTGAAATAAAATAAATAATGCATTATAAAGATCATTCATTGATAAATAAACACTGAAAATTTCATTAAAATCTGATATTTCCCTGAATTTTGGTAAATTATTTTCTGTAGGGGGGCTAAAGTCATTTTGTCAAAAACGCATTTTAGACTCATTTTGCCAGTACCTAAATTATACTGTAATACATATTTTGTTCCTGGATAGTAGGTATTTACTCAACTGTTCCCCACAGGTAGGATGGGATACAAGGTTGCAAG
Organism: Doryteuthis pealeii; assembly: GCA_023376005.1. Classification (NCBI taxonomy): domain Eukaryota; kingdom Metazoa; phylum Mollusca; class Cephalopoda; order Myopsida; family Loliginidae; genus Doryteuthis; species Doryteuthis pealeii. Next base: position 83,117,157 of record CM042159.1, on the reverse strand, counting down.
TATGGGACATCCAGTGAGGACTTTTTAGTAGTAATGGATATGTGAGACTAGCTTGCTAACCATTATACCACGATGGGACATCTTGTTCGTAGATAGTTGTAAAAGTATAGAAAATAACCATTATTCCCTTTGAACTGTGGGCATTAACCTATTTTCTATATAAAAACTGTCAAATTTGCATATTTTCATTCATATAAGATCTGAATGAAATAGCATATAAATCAAAATTTACATATATTGTTATCAAAAGTTGAATATAAATGTTGTAGAAAATTCTCTATAAGCAACTCGGCACTGAATCTACCTGAAATGTTCTGAAAAGTAGGTAAATTTGAGAATTTCATTAATCAGGTGACAAAAGAAAAGTTTGAAGAGAAAATAGGGATTTTCTATTTATCTTAGGCATAAGCAATTGGAAAATAATACTTTCTGTCTAGGAACAAGGAAAAGTTTTAAAATTTGTTTATACTACTTAACAATTATAGCTTTAAATAACTGTAATTAATATTGATAATTTATACATAACTAGCAAATATATGCGCCCTCCGGGTGCAAGTATTTAAGTTTTAATATAATAAAATATCACATTAAATTAGAAAGGCTAATGAAACTGAATAAGAATGCAGATAAAGAGATTTGAAACAGAAGGGGTATGATTGAAAAATAGAACAACTTTGAAACTAACTCTTCCATCATTTTCCATTACTCCCTTCTTTCATTGGTAAATTTTCCTAATTTAAATATTTAGTTAAAATAGGAAGTAAAGAATAAAATTACAGTTATTTCTTCTTGTTAATGGATTTCTTTTAAGATTTATCCATGAGATTTTTGCTAATATTCATTAAGATAAAATCAAACAATTAGAAATCAGTAATACTAAGCACATATTTATTAAAATCAGATTTTCTATATCAATATGCAAATTAGTCTTCTCATTCACACTGTAAACCACTATTTTGTAGTATATATAAATATAATTGCATGTTTTTAGTATGTAGATATTGTCAACAGTATTAATAATGTAAAACAATTTTATTAATAATTGAGGTTTAAATAAAAATAAAATTCTGTTGAATGTGACGTAAATAACTAAGAGAATTGTGACTTGAGTAGTGATATAGTTTTGGTTACAGACAGAAAAACACACAATCTCCATTATAATAAGATTATATGGTTTTTGAGTAACTATTCTTATTTAATGATAATTATTTGTTTGTACAGTTATGATTTCAAGCATTCCTACTAACACTAATAATTTTTATACAGTTATAAGATTTAAAATACCTAATAGTAATATATTTCAAACTGATCTATTTGACCTATAGATAGTACACTAACGGGTACTGTTGTATACCTCTTTCTTTACTTACTTCTATTCTTCTTCTAACGTCTCTTCTGTCTAGGAACAAGGAAAAGTTTTAAAATTTGTTTATACTACTTATATGAGGGTGTTGCATACCCTTCTTTACTTCTTCTTGCGTCCTTGATATCTTAAATTCTTCTAGGTCTCTTCTACGTCTTGGTGGTCGGTCACACTTAACTCATTCCTTCTTCTTTTTCAGTCTTGTTACCAAGACCTTCACCAAACACAAAACTGTGTTATTTTCTTAAGCTTTTATTTCCTTAACTAAACATTTCATGCAACTAACATCTGACTAACATAGCACGCGTATGCAGTGAGTTCCAGTTAAGGCAGGACATCTCTGCCTGACGTCTAACTGAAACTGAGGACCCAACCAGGTCCCACATGACTTCATGTATTTCGTGGGCTTTCTGTACTATTCCATGGAAAGTCCCGCCCGTGATATGAAAAGGGCCATCCCTTTAGAAATACAGGGGATTGACAATAATCTTATGCAACTGCATAGATTATGTAACAAGGGTAATCCCAAATATTGTTATATACTACTTTTATGAGGGTTTGTTACATAATCTATGCGGTTGCATAAGATTATTGTCAGTCCCCTGTATTTCTAAAGGGATGACTTTCCATGGAATAGTACAGAAAGCCCACGAAATACGTGAAGTCACGTGGGACCTGGTTGGGTCCTCAGTTTCAGTTTAGACGTCAGGTAGAGAAGATGTCCTGCCTTAATTGAAACTCACACTGCATACGCGCGCTATGTTAGTCAAATATTTAGTTACATGAAATGTTTAGTTAAGTAAATAAAAGCTTAAGAAAATAACACAGTTTTGTGTTTGGTGAATGTCTTGGTAACAAGACTGATATAGAAGAAGAAATGAGTTAAGTGCGACCGACCACCAAGACGAAGAGATGTTAGAAGAGACACTAGAAGAACAGAAGAAGAATAGAAGAAGTAAGTAAAGAGGTATACAACAGGTTATCCCAAAGGTAATGTCTCTAGAGCACTGGAGATGGTGGAAAACTGTTTGTGTGACTATTGGCAACACTGTTGTGTTTGTTGTGCTGGTGCCTGTCCCTGCAAACACCTCACTGCTCCGCTCAGTCCTGGCTTGGCAGTCATTTCTGATAGAGCTCCTGATTGACGCTAAGTATGAAGTTCACGCCGTTATTCAGTTTTAGAATCTAAAAGGCATTAAACCGATTGAAATTCATTACCAATTAATGGAAATGTATGGTAAGTTGTGCATGGATGTCAAAAACGTCTGCAACTGGTGTAGGGAGTTTGCAACGACGATGAGGTTCAACACTTCCTCAACGACATGGTGGTGAGCTGCTATGACATGGGCATACAAAAGCTGCCACAGTGCCTACAAAAACCCATAGACTGAAATGGTGATTATGTAGAAAAACAGATACATATTCAAACTTTAAAATGATGTAAAAATCATTGACAATAAACAAACGTTTCTGTGATTTCTAAATATTTTGGAGACCTTACTTTTGGGATTGCCCTTGTATTTCTTAGTGAAGAACTGTATTATATTTTTTTTTAATCATTTAAAAAAAATCCTTTTGTTGTTTTATGCCATTAAATAAACAGCATAGATCACAAATAAGAAATAAGGCGCCAGTGAGATCTGAACTTGCATCCCTTAGCCTTGGAAGTCTGTTTTTCTATAACAGTGATAATACCATTTTGGCCATAAAGGCCACACTCAAACAGACCATATATAGTGTAGATAAAATATTTATAAAAATGAAAGATAAGAAAAGAAAAAATTTTAAAGGGAGAAAATATCAAAATGGTGAATAGCAGTGAGGCAGACAAAACAAAATGGAGTAGATAAAATGGTGTAGATTTTATTTTTTACACAATGCTTTTAGTTTTGAATATGAAAAATAAAAAAATAAAAATTTTGCACAAATATATAAAAACTTATAAAATGGCAATAGAAAGATAAGGAATTTGATAAAAAAAAAAAAAACAGAATTTGCCCAAAGGGATCAGTGAATTTTTAAATTATTTCATCTGAAAGATATTGATATGATATTGAAAAATAACCAAATAACACAGACATCAGGATGTTAAAACCAAGTAACCAATGGGCATTCATTCTATCTCAGCTCTCGGATATTGACAAAGTTCTTAAAGATGATCCAAGATAACAAAAGGGAACTAGTGATGTTTTATGAAGCATAAAATAAAAAAAGTTAAAAAAGGAAAACAGATTATTCTTTGTAAGGAGATTTAAATTTGATTTTTTTTTTGTGAGAAAGCTGGAAGGAACTGGGCAAACATACACAAGGAAACAAATGTTTAGTTAAAACTAAAATAAATTTAAAGAAATAAAGCAACCATTTTAATCTTTGTTTTTCTTTATACAGGGTCTGTCAGAATGATCTTCCAGATTTTAAATTGCTACTACACATCTTTGTCATTTCAGTTGCCAGGTGTGGAATGGTGAACATTGCGTGTTTTACAATTGAAACTCATCTCACAAATATGGTGACATACTATGACTGGCATGCTTACCAGATCTATCCCCTTTGAGATTATTTATTCTAGAGATTACCTGAAGACTCAAGTCTTTAACTCTTTGCCTACCAAATTTACCCCATAGCCGCACCAAATTTTCATGGTATTTTTTACCTGTATATTTTTATGCTTGATATTTTAAAGTTCACTATCTGTTAACTTCTGAACTCATTCTATTCAAATAAAATCCTATTGTTATTGGAATCTGAGTTCTTCTCCACAATTATAATGAACTAACCATCAGTTTTGGTATGTGGCCTACAGTAGGATTGTGATGATGGGAGTGTCACTGTGAGCGGCTTAAAGTAGGCAAAGAGTTAAACATGGCTGAAAACAATTGATCAGTTAGAAAAATAATTAACACAGCTCCTACCCCAGCTATGGTTACCGGAATGAGAACAGGATACCCCCGTGGACTAAATAAAGGGTTAGGTTCAAAGTTCCGTGATGGCTCCCGATTACGACAAGAAAGTTCCCGAGTTCGAAAAGAAGGTTCCCAAGTCCGACAAGAAATACCTGAAGAAGGCCGAAGGGCATATCGGCCGAAACGTTGTACAAATAACAATGAAAATGGGGACAATAGTCCAAATAATGCAGATAATAACAACTGATCAATTGAAAAATTTTGTTCATCATGAAATTGTAGCAATACTAGAAGCAGTGACTAGGCAAGCAGTGCAGAACTTCAGAATGAGGCTTCAGAAGTGTATGTGAGGCAAACATTTGGATGAAATAGTCATTAAAACAAAATAATGACAATAACAAGAAATGGGCAAATATTGTTCTTTCTTATAGTAAAACTAAATTTTAAATAGAATCTATGTTGCCTTTTTATTTATTTATATTCCAATGTGGGTGGGGGAATCATTCTACCAGACCTTGTACATTTTATTCAAGTGTATTTATTTCTGTATTCAGAAATCTGGTCAATATTTTTTAGAGTTAATATTATTACTACTTACTGTTTGGGATGAGGATCTAATTTTCAATATCTATATCTTATTTGTGCAGATTCTACCAGTCTGGTAGAATCTCTCTCTCTGTCTGTCTGTCTCTCTCTCTCTCTCTATGTCAATCTATCTATCTATGTCAATATCTCTCTATCTGCCTATGCCACTGTTTCTTCGATCCAAGTATTTTTCAATGGGTGTGTATAAAATTCAATCTGGTTTACAGTTATATATTACCCCAAATAGTTATCATCTGAAGATATTTCATATTTGCATGAATACATTTCCATGTATATTAACTATATGCACACACACACTCATATATATATATATGTATATATATATATATATATACACACGTGTGTGTGTGTGTGTGTGTGTGTGTGTGCCTATGTGCACACATGCACATATATGTATTTTTGTTTTGGTCTGTGTTTATTGGTATAAAAGATTATGTATCTAAAATAATCCATTTAAATGTACATACAAACTCACACACTTAGTTCAATAGTTTTTTTTCTTCTCATTTTTTCATATTTGTGGTGATCTAGTCTGGTTGATTGGTCTTATGACATATAAACCCTTGTCGGGTTATCTAATACCAAATAAATTCTTTCTTTTCCTCTCTTTTTTCAACAAATTATTTGAATCATTTGTAAACAATTATAGCTTCAAGTAACTATTCTTAATACTAATAATTTGTTCACAGTTATATGGTTTCAAGTAACTATTCCAATTTAATAATAATAATAATAATAGGTTAAATCCTACTTAACAAACATAAATTCCATCATCGTATGTTACCCTGCCAAAAGAAAAAAAATACTAAAAATCAAGGAATTAACCGATTTAATAAAATTTTGTAAACAAATAAAACAATTTGCCCAATAGTTATGTGGTAGTCCTATTTCATATGAATAATTTTCAAACAGTTCTTTGATCGATAAATGAGACTCTAAAAGGTACTAGATCTCAAAGACAAAGTAGATCTGGGTATAATGACAATGATGGTGTAATTTTACACTCTCAAGTGCTTCAGAACAGGAGTCTCACCACTGGATGCAGTTTGGTGTCATACTCAAGACTTTTTTTTTTGGGGGGGGGGTCTTACCCCTCCCCAAGGGAAACAGTTGATAATTGGTGTAAATAGCAATTAATCTTTTGGTTTGGTTTCTTTGTTTCATGGCATATCAACCTTCATGGGCTATTTAATGCCAAAGCCATCCTTGTAGAAGAACAACAGTGGTACTATTTAACCAATCGCTAGGGGGATGAGAGGGTCATATTCACTTAAGTAAAGAATTTTAAGTCATCTAGGTTTTATACTGACAAAGAGAAATATAACTTAATTTCATCCCTTTCCCAAGTGTATTTGTCCAAAACTGAATATAATAAGATGACTGCAGTTTGAACTCACTTACTACAATGTTGCAGTCCAGCACGTTAACCACTACACCAAAGGGATTGATTGTTTGATAAAGATATCATAAATCATAAGATTAAAAAAAAAAAAAAGAAGAATACTTATTTCAAACTATTTTACTAGGGTGTATCAAAAGAATATTAATTTATAATTAATTATATATACTTTTGAAGCTTATATAATAAAGCAGCATATGATACCTTTGATAATTATAGGCATTATATTGGAGAGAGAGAGAGAGAGAGAGAGTCATTTACCCATAAAATGATTGAACTAGTTTTGTGCAATGTGATCAGATATTTTTTTTATCTCTCTTTCCATTTCACAAATTCTATAAAGCAACTACAACAGCTTTGATAGACAGTCTTAAAAAAAAACACTTAAAAATTGTCCAAATCTGGTTAAATCGAACTTAACGGACCTAAATCCCACCATCGTATGTCACTCCACTGAAAGAAAAAAAAATACCAAAAATCAGGGAATTAACCGAATTTAATGAAATTTTCAGTGTTGATATATTAATGAATAAAAGATATAATGCACCAGTTATTTTATTTAAAACCTTTTACATTTTTTCAGGTCAGTTAACTTGGAACCACATATCTTTGAGGCATAACACAGATTCCCAAAGATATGTGGCTGAAAGTTAAATGACCTGACAAAATGTAAAAGGTTTTAAATAAAATAACTCGTAGTACCTGTTAGGATCCCATCTAGATCTTTTCAGACATTATTAGTACTAGTACAAAATAAAAAACAACCTCCGGGCGATGTAAAAATAGATTTTTGAAACATATTGCCTGAGAGGTGGAGTTAAAAATTCAATGTCAGCGAGTTTATACCCTAAGTAAGTAAAATCATCATATTCATTAAAGGATTAAAAAATAAAACAATTTGAAATGTAAACTTTAAATATGTATTAAAATAAAACAAACTATATATATAGATATATAATACCAGTTATGTATTTATTAAAACAATGAGAACTGTTAATGTTACATGTTCAAATTTTCAGTGTATTTATTCTGTTATTCCATTATTAATAGATTAAACAAGAATACTTGAAACCATATAACTATGTGATAACAGACGATGAGATTAACAGGTTTTAATTCAGAGTTTTCCTTCTCCTAGAGTGGTTGCCTAACCAAGGTTAAAGAGCCCAGTCCTTCTGTAGTTTGATGCATACCTTTCCCAAGGGTATTAGCACTATGTGAAATGCAAACAGCCCTGTTCAAGATTTGAACTCAGGTCATTGGGTCCTATGATAGTAATCATTACACTACAATCTCCTTTTTGACATACCATTTTTTTTTTGCTTGTTTTTAAAATATTTTTAATTCATTTATTAAAGTGATATCTTTCAGGCTGGCTTAACTTCATTTGAACAGTATGAATAAACTTATAAATATGTAAATAAAATAAATATGAGCCTGTCTCATAACATTGTGCTAAGTTGAACTAAATAAACAATTATATGTAAATGGATATCTATAAAAACCAGAACAGTCTATAAATTTGGCACAGGAGTCTTAACACAAAAATTTAAAGCATAATTTTTCGTTTTTTTTTCTTTCTTTCTTTCTTTCTTTTTATTTTTCTAATTTTGTTGATATTTAAATTTTTTAAAGTAACCTGGTTCTGAGGCAGATACTAGTGGTGCTATTTAACCCATAGCTGATGAGAGGGATATTAGTTCAACAGTAAATGTGACAGTGCCACAAGAGTTCAAACTTGCTTATTAAGATTAAGGCATAATTTTTCGTTTTTTTTTTTCTTCCTTCCTTTTTAATATTTTTTTAATATTTTAAAATTCTAAAATAATCTGGTTCTGAGGCAGATGCAAGTGGTGCTATTTAATCCATAGCTGGTGGGGGTGATTATTAGTTCAATAGTAAATGTTATAATGTGACAGGAGTTTGAACTTGCTTATTAAGATTTCGCAGCCCAGCATATTAACCACTATGCCACAGGGATGAGGGAGTTCCTACCTTTTCCAGTTTGCCACAGGTAGGATATGACAAGGTATAGTGCACCAGCAAGGATCAAACTCACTATTCAGCAATAAGGAATCTCTAAGACTAGCTTGCTGACTATTACACCACATTGGGATGCTGCAAACCATCCGAGTAAGATGGACAAGACACGCGGGACACTACTGGAGAAGCAAGGACGAACTCATAAGCAACGTCCTCCAGTGAAAACCAGCACATGGACACGCCAGTGTGGGCCGACCAGCAAAGACATACATTGGTCAGCTCTGTGCGGATACAGGATGCTGCATAGAGGACCTCCCGAGAATAATGAGTGATAGGGACGGATGGAGAGAGATTGTCATGGATATCCATGCTGACAGCGCGATATGATGATGACATAAAATAATTTCTAATTATAGAATAATGAAGAACTGATTATGACCTAAACTGCCTGATGGAAGACTCCAGTTTGAGTGGGAGTTGTTAGGGTCCCGATCTATGGGTCAAATAGATCTTCTAGACTGATTGCCCACCAAGATTAGAGAGCTTAGTCTGCCCTACTATTTTACTTATTGCATAGAAATGGTAGATGATATATATTAAATGTAATGGAGGTGACTTATATGCCATTACAATAGTTTAGAAATTGAAATGTTTTTTTTGGAGAAGAAAAGGGACATAATGCTACTACTACTACTACTAAGGTCCGCTCAGTCGGTTTTTTACAAAACAAGGTTCCTAGTTTGATTCCGGTCCTCGCCAAGTGAATGAGTAGCTCTGTGCAGTAAAGTAAGGAGCTGATGGTAGGTGTGGTCCACTTCAGACGCCAAAACAATCTAGCAATTGAAAAGGGGATAGATTCCCTCGCTGACTGGCTGATACCGACAACGACTTTACTTTTACTTTCTACTACTACTACTACTCTTGAATACATCTCTTCTCTCCCAGTTATGAATAAATAGTAAGGCAGACTGGGCTTTTTAGCCTTGGTACAGTAACTGGCATTGATGTGCCCATGAGCAGGTTTCCACTGGAGAATGTCATTATAAATTTGTCCTTGCTTCTCCAGCAATGTCCAGTATGTCTTATTCATCTCACTTGGATGGTTTATGTGATAGGGGGCAAGTGGCTGCACAGTTGTTTTCTAGTGGGGTGTTGTAATGGTTGCTGTATTTGACTGCAGTCTAAGTGGCAGCATGTCTCTCCAATTCTCCAGGACTCTACTCAGTATTCTACTTAATTTCAAAAGTGCCATGGTCTGGAGAGTTCCAATCCTGCCACTGGTCTCCGATTCCTCCTCTTTTACACACCCTTTGAAATTCTTCCAATGATGATCATCAACAATTAAAGTAAGTAAAAGTCAGTGGGGTAGCCTAATGTCGGTATCAGCCAGACAGTGAGGGAGTCTATCCCCTTTTCACTGGCTATTTTCTGAGGTGGAGCACCACACCTACCATCAGCCTCTTTCTTTGCCACACAGATCCCTGTGCTACTCATATGCTGAGTTGGCGAGAGCCAGTATCCAACCAGGAACCTTATGATTCCTAGGTGGACGCTCTACTAACTGAGCTAAACTGATTGGTAAATGCTGGATTTTTTCAAAAACTTCAGTTTTTAGTATCATTTTTTTCCCGAAAAAAAAAAAATAACATTTGTATTTTTATTATTTATTTAATTACTTTGACTTGTCTAACCATCAATAGTTACTTTTTCTTTTAAACCTCAGTCGTTTGTGGATGTTTGTTTAGCAGAAGTCAAACTGGTTTGAGAACGACTTGTGTTGACATAATTTTTGGTTTTTAATATTTATTTATTTGCTTAGGATAAGTGCAAACTTTGTAAACATATTAAATTTCATTTTCCTATTACAGCCCGAAGGTTTCCTTACATTAATTCTTTATATTTGAAATTAAGTTATATTTCTCTTTGTCAGTAGAAAATGTAGAACACTTTAGATTTTTTACTTAAGTGAATTAAATCGCACACCAAAAAAATACTAATTAACAATTACAGCAACCAAAAATACTTGAAAGTCATACCAGCGTATGTTTTCAGTTAGAAACACAGAAAACTCGCAAAGAACATAATCATTATGTTCTTTGCCAGTTTTCTGAGGACTTTGCATATCTATTAATGATAGAGATTCGGTCTCTATTTGTCTGTACCCGAAACCATGTCACTGCTTACGTCACAAGAATTAAGTAAGTTTATCAGTGGGTATTTAATTTATAGTCAGTATCATTACTACATAAAAATTATTAAAATTCTATGAAAAATCAATTGTCAAATTTTCATGAAAATTTTTATACTTATTCACCTTTAGATGAATTTATGTATAAAATAGTTTTATCCAAAAATATATTAGGGGAAATATGTTATAATACATTAATAATTTGAAGGCAATTACAATGTGTATAAAAAATAAAAACAAAAAGATGTTATTTTTGTCTTATCGATTTAAAAGAAAACTTTATCTTCAGAGACGAATATCAGAAAATATTTATGATATTCGTCTCTGAAGATAAAGTTTTCTTTGAAATCGATAAGACAAAAATAACATCTTTTTGTTTTTATTTTTTACACGCATTGTAATTGCCTTCAAATTATTAATATATTATAACATACTTAACAATGCTTCAAGCAAAAATTATTTTAGGGAATTTTTTTTTTTACTAGGTCGCCCCCCCCCCCACACATCTATTTGATTTTTTTTCTCTAAAAATAAAGGTTGTGCAGAGAGCCTTCTAGGAGTGATGGGCATGGGCGGCTGATAGAGATGAATGGCAAGGAAGAGACATGGAAATTCATCCTATCAACACAACGTGATAATGATTTATTACCAAATTCTATTTCATTGAAAAATATATATATTTCAACACCTTTTTAACCAAAATTGAAATTGCATAAATATAAATTTGGATTGGTTTCTTTCTTTCTTTCTGTTTTACGGCATATCAACCTCGGTGGGTCATTTAATGCTAACAAAGTTGTGAAATAAATTCATTCATAATGCATAATACAATTTTGTTTATAAACTCATGTTTTTCTATTCAACCCATAGATGGGACCCTAACAGGTACTACCACTCTGGGTCAGAGTGGACTAGGGAGCAATGGTGATGAAAGGGTGCTCCACATTCCCCAAACCTCCAAAACGGGAACCTCACCATCAGATAGAGTTTAACGTCATTCCCAGGACATGTAGACCCGCAGCCACCGCCTTCTAGCGCCCATGTGATAAAAAGGGATTGGGGCTTGCCATAAGGGCAATAGGGTTGGGAAAATCATATAGGTGCTAGGGCTTAAAGTGACCAGCCGATTGATCGGAGGAGGCCTCTCTGACCGCCCGTCTAGGGCCAAAGTGGAGTATTTCAAGTTATGAACTGCTCATCCACCTGGGTTCTATCCGTAAGCATCACGGGTCACCATCCATGGCCAATAGGTGGCCCTATTGGGTGAGTTTTACCCCTCTGCAGAGGTGCATTCTAACACCCCAGCTGACAGGGCGGTGGACTGGTTTCAATTGGGAAATCATCTGCCTAGGAACTCCAAGGTTCCAGGTTTGATATTGGCCCTTGCCAACTCAGCGCATGAGTAACACAGCTTGGATCTGTGTAGTAAAGTGCGGAGCTTATGGTAGGTGTGGCACACCACCTCAGACACAAAATAATCTCCCTGGTCTAGCACTAGGGACTAGGGAAAAGACTCCCGGCTGATACCAACACCAGGCCACTCCACCTAGTTTACTTTTTTTTTCTTTTTTTTTTTTTTACTGTTCTTCAAAAAGGCATTAGATAACCCACAAAGGTTGATATGCCATTAAACAAAGAAACCTAACTTCTAAAACCTTCAATATGATGTGCCATTTGTGTTGGATTACAGTTACATACAATTAAACATAATGAGAATTTTATAACATATATATATATATATATATATATATATATATATATATATATATACACACACACATACATACATATATATATATATATATATATACATACATATGTTTTCCATAATTATGAGCCAGTATTCATAAAAAAAACTATTTTTAATAGTCAAGGTTTCCATATCAGGATTACTGCAAGGCTATGTTAAATTTCTTTATGATATGATTTAATCAAAGGATAGATTTCATTGTGACCCTATTTTCACATTGATACTAAAAATAATCTGAATGATTCACTTGAATCAAAAGGAGATGAAAGAAAAAGAAAAGTGACTTGTAAAGACACAAGATGCAACATACATTCTTCACAAAGAACATGTTAAAAACAATACAAAAGAAGATAATAGTCTAAAAAAAAATACATATGGAATAATCATTTTTTCCCCCCATAACTGATCCAGAATGTAGCAAGAAAGAAAGCATAAGTTTAGATTTGGTTTGGTTCCTTTGTTTAATGGCATATCAACCTTCATGGATTATTGAATACCAAAGCCATCTTTGTAGAAGAGCAGCAGTAGTGGTACTATTATATATTTACCAACCCCTCCGCACGAGCAGGATGCAACACAAGGTCAATTTCTTAAGCGGAGTTCAACAGGTTTGAATTCAGAGTTTTCCTTCTCCTAGACCGGTTACCTAACCAAGGTTAAAGAGCCCAATCTGCCCTACTATTTACCCATAGCTGGAGGGAGAGTAGAATTCATACCTTTCCCAAGGGTATTAGCACTAAGTGAAATGCAATTACCACGTCCAGGATTTGAACTCGAGGCGACGAGTCCATTTCCCATGACTTTAACCATTACACCATGCGCTTCCTAGTAGTGGTACTATTATGGCACTCAGGAATACTCCATTCATGGATGCAACACAAGGTCAATTTCTTAAGCGGAGTTCAACAGGTTTGAATTCAGAGTTTTCCTTCTCCTAGACCGGTTACTTAACCAAGGTTAAAGAGCTCAATCTGCCCTACTATTTACTCATAGCTGGAGGGAGAGTAGAATTCATACCTTTCCCAAGGGTATTATCACTAAGTGAAATGCAATTACCACGTCCAGGATTTGAACTTGGGGCGACGAGTCCATTTCCCATGCCTTTAACCATTACACCATGCGCTTCCTAGTAGTGGTACTATTATGGCACTCAGGAATACTCCATTCATGCATTTGGGTGATTCCATTCCTTGAGTCCTGATGGGCTGCTTGGTATCTATGGTGTTATGGTGCTTGATAAATAAACTACCAATCTGCAGTAGGCTTGCTACAATGCAAGATCTGTATTGAGTTACAGCTTGCTTGTTGTCTTGTCTGCTAATTTGACGGTAATTGGAATATTGCTTCTACAGTGAGTACAATGTTTATTCTACAGGAGTCAAGGGGGTATCAACCAGAAAAAGTTTTGGAACTACTGATCTAGATATTTGAATTTATTTTTTCTTAGAAAGAAACAATTTTTGTTTTTTTAATCACATTGTGTTTCTGTCCGCAAATCTCAGTAAAATATTGGCAAAAATATTTCTGAGAAAACAAAAACGAAAAAAAATAAAAACATTCAAAGCAGAGGGAATCATTAAAAAAAAAATCTCTTTTAAAAAAAATCTTTTCAGATTATTTATTGATTTGTCATTTTTCTATTACTTTTTATTTTATTTTTCTTCTTAATGAAATACTTTGATAAAGTAAACTTGTGTCTTCTTCCCATGATTCTTTATTAAATTCTACTTTGATCATTATTCTGGGGGAGATATATTACAATAACCTCAAAGTTTTATATGAAGCGTTTCCACAACCCCATAAACTAGTGATTCAGTGGAGGCTAAGTGACAGCAGGTCTCCAGGATTCTTCTTGGTCTCCTAGATGATCTTAAGAATGCTGTTGTTTGAATGTTTTCGATTTTTACTCGAATTTCCAGTTCCTCCACACCCTTTTCAAAACCCTTTTGTACCGTACCCAGGGCGCCGATTTACGATTGGTACGATCTTTACCTTCACTTTTCACAGTTCTTTCAGCTCTGATTATTATTATTCACTCCTTTTGAGTTTTCACATCAGCGTTAGCTGACGGTCTTTCACTGGAGTCTGAGTGACAGCAAGTCTCCTCAGGTCTCCAGGACTCTTCTGAGTATTCTGGCAGATTGCAGTAGTGCAGTGTTCTGAATGGTTTCAATCCTTCCTCTGATTTCCAAACTTTCTAAACCCTTTTCCAATCCTTTTGGGACTGTTCCAAATGCACCAACTACAATTGGTATCACTTTCACTTTCATATTCCATAACTTTTTCAGTTCTCTGGCAAGGTCCAGATATTTGGCCATTTTTCCATTTTCCTTTAGCTTCACCCTGTGATCTGCTAGCACTGCAAAATCCACCAGTTGAGAAGTTCTTTATTTTTTGTTTATCAATACTAGGTCTGGTCTTCTTGCTGTGATAAGGCAATATACCATTTTGTTGTATGGTCAAAATTTAATTTTTTGCATAATTCCCAGTGGATCACCTTCCCAAACCAGTCATGTCTAGTTTTGTATTCTCGTTGTGCTAGTTTGCTACATTCGCAGAGTATATGGTTTACAGTTTCATCTCTATTACCGCAAAGTCTACATTTACTATTTTGTTGTTGTTGTTATTATTATTATTATTATTATTATTATTATTATTATTATTATTATTATTATTATTATATTCAAGTAATTTTATAGTTTCCTGGTTTGGCAGTTGAATTCCATCCATTGATTTTCTTTCACACCGTTTTATTAAAGCATAGCACATTTTTCAATTCCAATTCCATTCCTATATCCTGGCTATATATTCTAATAGTTTGTACTAGTGTTTGCAATTCTTTTTCATTTTTTGCAAAAATTTGTATGTCATCCATGTACATAAGGAGGTTTATCTTTTCTTTATTATTATTATTATTATTATATTATTATTATTATTATTATTATTATTATTATTTATTATTATTACGAACGTCGACATTGTTTGGTTCTATAATTCATCCTCCATTAAGTTTGTTTTTCGAATAATATATTGCGTCTGGTCTTTTTAAGCATTCAATTAAAGCTGTAATTGAGAATATATCCCCATTTGTCAAGTTTGAGTGTTTAATAATTAGTAATACGTTTTTTGTTTCTTGTTTGCTCACCCATTTCATGATTAATTAACTTGCCTTTGCTCACACTGTCACAAGACAATAGCAAAGTCAATGTCTGGCTTGCTAATGTCGTCTGGTTCTTCGTCAGAACCACAATCGTTTATTCTTTCATCAATTCATCTCTCACTCGTGTATATATATATATATATTAATATATATATATATATATATATATATATATATATATATATATATATGAGTATGAAAAGGTGGAATGAAAACATCACACAATGCTGTTGAGGTGAAAACAATTTATAATATAATCATAGCTGATACTGATCAATATTTCGATTTTACAGAAATCATCATCAGAGCTCGGAGTGAATGAGCTCTGATGATGATTTTTGTAAAAAATATTGATCAGTATCAGCTATGATTATATTATAAATTGTTTTCTTCTTAACAGCATTGTGTGAAGTTTTCATTCCACTTTTTCATACACATATTCGGATTCATTTCTTTTCTTTACTTTATATATATATATTATTATATATATTATATATATATATATGTGTGTGTGTGGTGTGTGTGTGTGTTTGTGTGTGTGTGTGTGTGGGTGTGTATGTGTGAGTGTGAGAGAGAGTTCTTAGGGTGTCGTGAATGCTTTGCATATTTGTGTTATAAAAAAGAAAAAATACTGTTGTTTAAGGATGAATAGATGCTGAATCTAAGTGTTCAAATAGACTAATATTTAAGAGACACTGTTGACTTACCAGATGTGTTCGAATTAATAATATACATGATAGTATGTAGTATTTTTATTTTTGCATTTTCTATAACACCTTATTATAATTGTGTGTTTGTTTGTCTGTAACCGAAACTATATTACTACTCAATTCACAGTTCCCTTAGTTATTTACATCACATTCTCCATGATTTTATTTTTATTTAAACCTCAATGAATAATAAAATTGTTTTACATTATTAAGACTGTTGACCATATCTACATACTAATAATATGCAATTGTATTTATATATACAACAAAATAGTGGTTTACAGTGTGAATGGGAAGGCTAATTTGCATATTGATCTTAAAAATTGATTTTAATACATATATGCTAAGTATTATTGATTTCTAATTGTTTGGTTTTATCTTATTGAATATGAGCAAAAATCTCTGGGATAAATCTTAAAAGAAATTCATTAAGAAGAAGAAATAATTGTAATATTATCCTTTACTTCCTATTTTAAGTAAAGAGTTAAATTAGGAAAATTTACCAATGAAAGACGGGAGTAATGGAAAATGATGGAAGAGTTAGTTTCAAAGCTGTTCTATTTTTCGATAATACCCCCTCTGTTCTAAATCTTTTTATCTGCTTTCTTTTTTAGTTTTATTAGCCTTTCTAATTTAACATGATATTTTATTATATTAAAACTTAAAAACTCGCACCCGGAGGGTGCATAAATTTGCTAATATATATATATATGAACAAATTTTTACTGTGTCACTTACCACCTGACCCTAATTGATCCCTTAATTTTCGCTCTCCTTTTATTTATTTAAAAAAAATTAATCTGAACACCGCGTGCATTAACACCAATGCAAGTTTGTTTGATTATCATGTTTTTTTAAATACAAATTTAACGTCATAACATTACATCACGTGAACACGATCCACGTCACATAAACGTTAAACAAGCCACAGTTAAAAAAAAAACAATTTTTAGCTTTATATTTCCCATCGCGTGAAAACACTTCACGTTTATATAAACGCAAAAAATTACTGGTTTTTAAAATCTCAACCATTTCACGACTGGTTTTTAAGATCTCAACCATTGGACTCATCTGATGATTGGATTACCATGAAACTTCAAGTTATGAGTAATATTACCATAATATTACCATTGATTATATATATATATATATATATATATATATATATATATATATATATGCTATTTCCTCTTTTTGCTCCGACCCACATTATATTCCTTCGACTTCTTCCAACTTATTCTTTCTGCTCGTATCGTTTTCAGCTTTACTACATCTTACTAACATCCTTAAACCCTATCCATTAATGCTATTGCCTGCAGTAATTGTTTGGTTTGGTCTGCTTAGTTCGTATAATGATTTTGATGGCATAGGAACCCCGTTTGGATTATTTAATGCCGAAATTTGATCCATGCGTAAATGTTTGATTGTACTCAAATTCATACCTTGGTTTGGTTAAATTTGGTTTATTTATTTAACGGCATATCAACCCAGTTAGGTTTATTTAATGTCCAAATTAGATTAATTTCTAAATGTCTGATAGTAATCATGACTATATTTAGGTATCGTATAATTTTATTTGGTTGCTGTTTGGTTTGGTTTGTTTTGTTTTGTTTTACGGCATATCAACCTCAGTGGGTCATTTAATGCCGATAAAGTTTTGAAATAAATCAATTCTTAATTGATAATACAATTTTGTTTATAAACTCATGTTTTTCTATTTAACCCATAGATGGGACCCTAACAGGTACTACCACTCCGGGTCAGAGTGGACCAGGGAGCAATGGTGATAAAGGGGTGCTCCACATTCCTCAAACCTCCAAAACTGGAACCTCACCATCAGATAGAGTTTAACGTCATTCCCAGGACATGTAGACCCGCAGCTACCGCCTTCTAGCACCCATATGATAAAAAGGAATGGGGCTTGCCATGAGGGAAATAGGGTTGGGAAAATCATATAGGTGCTAGGGCTTGACGTGACCAGCCGATTGATCGGAGGGGGCCTCTCCGACCGCCCGTCTAGCCCAAGATAGGGCCAAAGTGGAGTATTGCATTTTGGTTGCTGTGTATAACGGCATATTAACCCCTTATGTGTTATTTAATGCCGAAATTTGATTAATTTCAAAATTTATGATAGTAATAATGATTATATTTTGGTATGGCATGGTTTGATTTGGTTTATTTGTTTAACGGCATATAAAATCCTTACGGATTATTTAATGTCAACATTAGATTCATTTGTAAATGTTTAATTGTGATCATAATTATTTTCTATTGCAGTTATTTGTCAATAATCATTTGTTTGCACAGTTATATGATATCAATCATTCCTATTAATACATATAATCTACACATAGTTATATGGGTTCACGTACGACAATTCAATCTTAATCCTTTTTTAAATCAGATTCTATTAGACCCATACATTGAACCGAAACCGGTACTACCACTCTGAATCAGAGAAAACCTGCAAAATAAAGATCATGTTAGGGTACCCACACTCCCAGAGTTCCATAACTGAGGCTTCAGCACAGATTATTGTCATACTCAGGACATTTCTATTTGCGGGGCCGGGGGGGGGGGTACGATTTTTTTCAATAGTAATAAGTGTTGCTTTATATATTCTGGCTGGACTTGACCCGGGAGTAATAGCAATGAAAGGGTATTCCATACTCACTCCCGGAACTAAAAATAAATAGAACTTCACCACCAGGGAAAATTAAGTGCCATTCAAGGACCCCCATGTTGTGTGCGGGGGGGGGAGATATTACCCCTATTACAGCAGTAATAGTCGTAGCTTTATTTTCCCATTATTCTGTCTCTGTTTCCTTCTTTATAAGTGATTGTGTAATCTTGGTTTATCGGTTGATTCTATTTAATGGCATATCAACTCCTATGGGCTACTTAAAGCCGGAGTATATATTTTTGTACACATGCTTCTGAAGGGAATAGTAAGTTGTAACCCTCTGCAGAGGTGCAGTCGGTGTATTCTACTGCCCCAGCCCAGCCGACAGGGTGGTTGTCTGATCTTCGTGCTGTTCGTTAATAACTTCTTACATATGAAATGCAAATAATGCTAAAGGGGACAATGAATCCCCATGGAAGAGATCTCTTTTTGTTATAACTTTTTAGGCTTTATCCATTTGCTATTAAATACACTTTTCGGTTTTTCCTCTGATTCGTGACCGAGTTGATTGTTTGCTCGGAGATGCTGAACAATTGCTAACCATTGCAATATCCACTTCTACAGCATAATGACATGCACCATTCTGTAGGTAGATGACATGAGCATTGATAGATTTTTTTTCTATGTTCTCTTTCCTTAGTATTTCTTGACTGATGAACAGTGGATCATTCGTGCCTCTAGTTCCATTTCAACATTCGGACCTAGACACCAATAGGCACCCAGCCCAGATCCGTTTTGAAAGGAACTGAATTTTGCTTTTCACAGGTTGTTAGTAAACAAAATCAACAGCCGGCCGATAAAAATCAATACATTTTTATACTAAAATAGTTTTTGATTTTAATTTTTTATAATTAGTTATTTCTTGTTGTGGTTTTAGCATATGTGAAAAAGTTAATTTTGCACTTCAGATAAACTAATATTTATTTAAAAAAAAAACAAACTTAAAACGAAAGAAATGTTTAATTATTTCCCATGTGCCTACGGATATTTAATAAAAATGAGTTATTACATGTTATTGTTAGTGTATGTTAAAAATTATTTTCCAACCAATAACACTGGTTTACAAAGAAATTGAGGCAAGCACAAAAATAGCTGTTTTAACCTAATTTGGAGATGCTGAATTCAGATTTGAAATCTGTATGTACTCATCACCTCTAGTTTTTTTTAGATATTCATACTGTACATTTTGTACACATACTGTACATAAAGGCGTATATGCATTCAGGGTTAATTTCTAATATTGTGTGACTTATGTCTTCTTTTTTTAGTTATTATGCAATAAATGTAAGTGATAGCATTACATTATATATAATATATATATATATATATATATATATTATATATTATAATTAAACGGATTTTGGCAGTTAAGCGTAGCCAACTCGTCCAATCAAAGCCAGTAGTACCTGGCCAGTAGTGCACTGACAGTCAGCAGATCATCTACAAAAACACATTTCTAACTGTCTGTGGTACTATGAACTGTGTACATTGCGTCATCCAAGTATATTTATTCCGTCAATGTTCTTTATCTATCCAGTTTTATCTGTAATAAGCTGCTGCAACTGTTAAAATAAGCACGTATATATGCTGTATATACTAAAATGATACTATTTAAAAGGCAGAAAACTAGAGGTGATAGAGCAAAACTGTTTATGAATTTGAATTCAGCACACTCAAATTAGTAAAAGTAGACACCTATTCACTTCTGGCCTCAGACAAAAAATATTTTTTTGTAAACCAGTGTAATTAACTAATATTGTTATTGACATTAACAATATTATTTCAGATAGAAATCCACGTAGAGACATATGAAAAATAAATTTTACAAATAGTGTAATACCATTTTTGATCAACATCCTTTTATTAACCTAAAATATTTTGTAAAAACAATTTTTATTTAAATAAACATATCTGCATTTCTCTTCTGATTAGATAAAACTATTTTAATATAAAAACATGTCTTTCGTTTAAAGTTTTATAATTAAACAAAAACAAAACAAAATCAAAAACAACAATAACAATATTAGTTTGAAATTAAAAAGTATTTATTTAAAAAAGATTTTCCTAGTGTTAGGGTTAGATTTAGGGTTAGGGTTAGGGTTAACTACAAAAAGTGCATCTGAAATCGTCTGTTAACAAACAACCGGATTTTGACGGTGAAAAGCAAAACGTGTTTTTTTGAATCTAGGTCTCATCTGGGGTGCTTATTGGTGTCTTGGTCCCAACATTCCATTTGTCCAATTTTTTAGTTTGTTTATTGGATCGGTAAACCTATCAATGGGTTTAATAGAAACAATGAATTAAAAATGCACATAAAAATGTCAGTTCCTATCAGGAATGAATAAAACTATTCACAGGGCAACTTGTACATGAATTTCCATCATTAGAATATAGTATTTTGTTTTCATGCACTTAACATTATAAAGGGGAATTTTATATATATATATATATAATATATATTATATATATTTATATATATACATATATAAGAAATTTGAAAAAAATAAGTGTTCAAAAATAAGATGAATTTATTTATCGACGCTTAAACGTTTCGGTTTCTTTAAACCTTCATCAGGATGTATTATGGGTGAGAAATTGATGGATGTTTTATAGATGAATGATTTAAAAAAAAATTAATATTGTCGT
>CM042159.1:83052246-83095666 GCA_023376005.1 Doryteuthis pealeii | reverse complement strand
AAGAGAGATGCGAGAAGGAAATACTCTGAATTAAAACCTGTTAATCTCATCGTCTGTTTGCACATAGTTATATGGTTTCAAGTATTCTTGTTTAATCTATTAATAATGGGGAATAAGATAATACACTGAAAATTTGAACATGTAACATTAGACAGTCCTCATTGTTTTAATAAATACATGACTGGTATTATATATCTATATATTTATTTTGTTTTATTTTAATACATATTTAAAGTTTACATTTCAAATTGTTTTATTTTTTTAATCCTTTAATGAATATGATGATTTTACTTACTTAGGGTATAAACTCGCTGACATTGAATTTTTAACTCACACCTCTCAGGCAATATGTTTCAAAAATCTATTTTTACATCCCGAGGTTGTTTTTTATTTTGTACTAGTACTAATAATGTCTGAACAGATCTAGATGGGATCCTAACAGGTACTACGAATTATTTTATTAAAACCTTTTACATTTTTTCAGGTCATTTAACTTTCAGCCACATATCTTTGGGAATCTGTGTTATGCCTCAAAGATACGGTTCCAAGTTAACTGACCTGAAAAAATGTAAAGGTTTAAATAAAATAACTGGTGCATTATATCTTTTATTCATTAATATATCAACACTGAAAATTTCATTAAATTCGGTTAATTCCCCTGATTTTTGGTATTTTTTACTTTCAGTGGAGTGACATACGATGGTGGGATTTAGGTCCGTTAAGTTCGATTTAACCAGATTTGGACAATTTTAAGTGTTTTTTTTTAAGACTGTCTATCAAAGCTGTTGTAGTTGCTTTATAGAATTTGTGAAATGGAAAGAGAGATAAAAAAATATCTGATCCATTGCACAAAACTAGTTCAATCATTTTATGGGTAAATGACCTCTCTCCTCTCTCTCTCTCAAATAATGCCTATAATTATCAAAGGTCATATGCTGCTTTTTATATAAGCTTCAAAAGGATATATAATTAATTATAAATTAATATTCTTTTGATACACCCTAGTAAAATAGTTTGAAATAATATTCTTCTTTTTTTTTTTTTAATCTTATGATTTATGATATCTTTATCAAACAATCAATCCCTTTGGTGTAGGGTTAACGTGCTGGACTGCAACATTGTAGTAAGTGAGTTCAAACTGCAGTCATCTTATTATATTCAGTTTTGGACAAATACACTTGGGAAAGGGATGAAATTAAGTTATATTTCTCTTTGTCAGTATAAAACCTAGATGACTTAAAATTCTTTACTTAAGTGAATATGACCCTCTCATCCCCCTAGCGATTGGTTAAATAGTACCACTGTTGTTCTTCTACAAGGATGGCTTTGGCATTAAATAGCCCATGAAGGTTGATATGCCATGAAACAAAGAAACCAAACCAAAAGATTAATTGCTATTTACACCAATTATCAACTGTTTCCCTTGGGGGGGGTCTTACCCCCCCCCCCGAAAAAAAAGTCTTGAGTATGACACCAAACTGCATCCAGTGGTGAGACTCCTGTTCTGAAGCACTTGAGAGTGTAAAATTACACCATCATTGTCATTATACCCAGATCTACTTTGTCTTTGAGATCTAGTACCTTTTAGAGTCTCATTTATCGATCAAAGAACTGTTTGAAAATTATTCATATGAAATAGGACTACACATAACTATTGGAAAATTGTTTTATTTGTTTACAAAATTTTATTAAATCGGTTAATTCCTTGAATTTTTAGTATTTTTTTTTCTTTTGGCAGGGTAACATATGATGATGGAATTTATGTTTGTTAGTAGGATTTAACCTATTATATTATTATTATTATTATTAAATTGGAATAGTTACTTGAACCATATAACTGTGAACAAATTATTAGTATTAAGAATAGTTACTTGAAGCTATAATTGTTTACAAATGATTCAAATAATTGTTGAAAAAAAGAAAGAAAGAAAGAATTTTTTTGGTATTAGATAACCCGACAAGGGTTTATATGTCATAAGACCAATCAACCAGACTAGATCACCACAAATATGAAAAAATGAGAAGAAAAAAAACTATTGAACTAAGTGTGTGAGTTTGTATGTACATTTAAATGGATTATTTTAGATACATAATCTTTTATACCAATAAACACAGACCAAAACAAAAATACATATATGTGCATGTGTGCACATAGGCACACACACACACACCACACACACACACACGTGTGTATATATATATATACATATATATACATTGAGTGTGTGTGGTGTGCATATAGTTTAATACATGGAAATGTATTCATGCAATATGAAATTATTCAGATGATAACTATTTGGGGTAATATATATAACTGTAAACCAGATTGAATTTTATACAACCCATTGAAAAATACTTGGATCGAAGAAACAGTGGCATAGGCAGATAGAGAGATTGACAGAGAGAGAGAGAGAGAGAGAGAGAGAAGAGAGATTCTACCAGACTGGTAGAATCTGCACAAATAAGATATAGATATTGAAAATTGATCCTCATCCCAAACAGTAAGTAGTAATATATTAACTCTAAAAAATATTGACCAGATTTCTGAATACAGAAATAAATACACTTGAATAAAATGTACGGTCTGGTAGAATGATTCCCCCACCCACATTGGAATATAAATAAATAAAAAGGCAACATAGATTCTATTTAAAATTTAGTTTTACTATAAGAAAGAACAATATTTGCCCATTTCTTGTTATTGTCATTATTTTGTTTTAATGACTATTTCATCCAAATGTTTGCCTCACATAAACTTCTGAAGCCTCATTCTGAAGTTCTGCACTGCTTGCCTAGTCACTGCTTCTAGTATTGCTACAATTTCATGATGAACAAAATTTTTCAATTGATTAGTTGTTATTATCTGCATTATTTGGACTATTGTCCCCATTTTCATTGTTATTTGTACAACGTTTCGGCCGATATGCCCTTCGGCCTTCTTCAGGAATTTCTTGTCGGACTCGGGAACCTTCTTTTCGAACTCGGGAACTTTCTTGTCGTAATCGGAAGCCATCACGGAACTTTGAACCTAACCCTTTATTTAGTCCACGGGGGTATCCTGTTCTCATTCCAGTAACCATAGCTGGGGTAGGAGCTGTGTTAATTATTTTTCTAACTGATCAATTGTTTTCAGCCATGTTTAACTCTTTGCCTACTTTAAGCCACTCACAGTGGCACTCCCATCATCACAATCCTACTGTAGGCCACATACCAAAACTGATGGTTAGTTCATTATAATTGTGGAGAAGAACTCAGATTCCAATAACAATAGGATTTTATTTGAATAGAATGAGTTCAGAAGTTAACAGATAGTGAACTTTAAAATATCAAGCATAAAAATATACAGGTAAAAAATACCATGAAAATTTGGTGCGACCGTGGGGTAAATTTGGTAGGCAAAGAGTTAAAGACTTGAGTCTTCAGGTAATCTCTAGAATAAATAATCTCAAAGGGGATAGATCTGGTAAGCATACCAGTCATAGTATGTCACCATATTTGTGAGATGAGTTTCAAATGTAAAACACGCAATGTTCACCATTCCACACCTAGCAACTGAAATGACAAAGATGTGTAGTAGCAATTTTAAATCTGGAAGATCATTCTGACAGACCCTGTATAAAGAAAAACAAAGATTAAAATGGTTGCTTTATTTTTTTAAATTTATTTTAGTTTTAACTAAACATTTGTTTCCTTGTGTATGTTTGCCCAGTTCCTTCCAGCTTTCTCACAAAAAAAAAAATCAAATTTAAATCTCCTTACAAAGAATAATCTGTTTTCCTTTTTTAATTTTTTTATTTCATGCTTTATAAAACATCACTAGTTCCCTTTTGTTATCTTGGATCATCTTTAAGAACTTTGTCAATATCCGAGAGCTGAGATAGAATGAATGCCCATTGGTTACTTGGTTTTAACATCCTGATGTCTGTGTTCTTTGGTTATTTTTCAATATCATATCAATATCTTTCAGATGAAATAATTTAAAAATTCACTGATCCCTTTGGGCAAATTCTGTTGTTTTTTATCAAATTTCTTATCTTTCTATTGCCATTTTATAAGTTTTTATATATTTGTGCAGAATTTTTATCTTTTATTTTTCATATTCAAAACTAAAAGCATTGTGTAAAAAATAAAATCTACACCATTTTATCTACTCCATTTTGTTTTGTCTGCCTCACTGCTATTCACCATTTTGATATTTTCTCCCTTTAAAAATTTTTTTCTTCTTATCTTTCATTTTTATAAATATTTTATCTACACTATATATGGTCTGTTTGAGTGTGGCCTTTATGGCCAAAATGGTATTATCACTGTTATAGAAAAACAGACTTCCAAGGCTAAGGGATGCAAGTTCAGATCTCACTGGCGCCTTATTTCTTATTTGTGATCTATGCTGTTTATTTAATGGCATAAAATAACAAAAAGATTTTTTTAAATGATTAAAAAGAAATATAATACAGTTCTTCACTAAGAAATACAAGGGCAATCCCAAAATTAAGGTCTCCAAAATATTTAGAAATCACAGAAACGTTTATTGTTTGTTGTCAATGATGTTTCCATCATTTTAAAGTTTGAATATGTATCTGTTTTTCTACATAATCACCATTTCAGTCTATGGGTTTTTGTAGGCACTGTGGCAGCTTTTGTATGCCCATGTCATAGCAGCTCACCACCATGTCGTTGAGGAAGTGTTAAACCTCATCGTCATTGCAAACTCCCTACACCAGTTGCAGATGTTTTTGACATCCATGCACAACTTACCATACATTTCCATTAATTGGTAATGAATTTCAATCGGTTTAATGCCTTTTACATTCTAAAACTGAATAACTGCATGAACTTCATACTTAGTGTCAATCAGGAGCTCTATCCAAAATGACTGCCAAGCCAGGACTGAGCAGAGCAGTGAGGTGTGTGCAGGTACAGGCACCTGCACAACAAACACAACAGTGTTGCCAATAGTGCTCTAGAGACATTACCTTTGGGATTACCCTTGTTACATAATCTATGCGGTTGCATAAGATTATTGTCAATCCCCTGTATTTCTAAAGGGATGGCCCTTTCATATCACGGGCAGGACTTTCCATGGAATAGTACAGAAAGCCCGCGAAATACATGAAGTCACTTGGGACCTGGTTGGGTCCTCAGTTTCAGTTAGACGTCAGGCAGAGAAGATGTCCTGCCTTAACTGGAACTCACTGCATACGCGCACTATGTTAGTGAGATGTGAGTTACATGAAATGTTTAGTTAAGGAAATAAAAGCTTAAGAAAATAACACGGTCTTGTAGTTGGTGAATGTCTTGGTAACAAGACTGATCTAGAAGAAGGAATGAGTTAAGTGCGACCGACCACCAAGACGAAGTCAAGACATAGAAGAGACCTAGAAGAATTTAAGATATCAAGGACGCAAGAAGAAGTAAAGAAGGGTATGCAACACCCTCATATAAGTAGTATAAACAAATTTTTAAACTTTTCCTTGTTCCTAGACAGAAGAGACGCCAGAAGAAGAATAGAAGTAAGTAAAGAAAGAGGTATACAACAGTACCCGTTAGTGTACTATCTATAGGTCAAATAGATCAGTTTGAAATATATTACTATTAGGTATTTTAAATCTTATAACTGTATAAAAATTATTAGTGTTAGTAGGAATGCTTGAAATCATAACTGTGCAAACAAATAATTATCATTAAATAGGAATAGTTACTCAAAAACCATATAATCTTATTATAATGGAGATTGTGTGTTTTTCTGTCTGTAACCGAAACTATATCACTACTCAAGTCACAATTCTCTAGTTTTTATGTCACATTCAACAGAATTTTATTTTATTTAAACCTCAATTATTAATAAAATGTTTTACATTATTAATACTGTTGACAAATATCTACATACTAAAAACATGCAATTAATTTTATATATACTTACAAATAGTGGTTTACAGTGTGAATGGGAAGACTAATTTGCATATTGATATAGAAAATCTGATTTTAATAAATATGTGCTTAGTATTACTGATTTCTAATTGTTTGGTTTATCTTAATGAATATTAGCAAAAATCTCATGGATAAATCTTAAAAGAAATCCATTAACAAGAAGAAATAACTGTAATTTTATTCTTTACTTTCCTATTTTAACTAAATATTTAAATTAGGAAAATTTACCAATGAAAGAAGGGAGTAATGGAAAATGATGGAAGAGTTAGTTTCAAAGTTGTTCTATTTTTCAATCATACCCCCTCTGTTTCAAATCTCTTTATCTGCATTCTTATTCAGTTTCATTAGCCTTTCTAATTTAATGTGATATTTTATTATATTAAAACTTAAATACTTGCACCCGGAGGGTGCATATATTTGCTAGTTATGTATAAATTATTAATATTAATTACAGTTATTTAAAGCTATAATTGTTAAGTAGTATAAACAAATTTTAAAACTTTTCCTTGTTCTTAGACAGAAAGTGTTATTTTCCAATTGCTTATCCCTAAAATAAATGGAAAATCCCTATTTTCTCTTCAAACTTTTCTTTTGATTAATGATTAATGAAATTCTCAAATTTACCTACTTTTCAGAACATTTCAGGTAGATTCAGTGCCGAGTTGCTTATAGAAAATTTTCTACAACATTTATATTCAACTTTTGATAACAATATATGTAAATTTTGATTTATATGTTATTTCATTCAGATCTTATATGAATGAAAATTTGCCAGTTTTTATATAGAAAATAGGTTAATGTCCACATCCAGGTCATAGAATCAAAGTTCAAAGGGAATAATGGTTATTTTCTATACTTTTACAACTATCTACAAACAAGATGTCCCATCGTGGTATAATGGTTAGCAAGCTAGTCTCGCATATCCATTACTACTAAAAAGTCCTCACTGGATGTCCCATACTTGCAACCTTGTATCCCATCCTACCTGTGGGGAACAGTGGAGTAAATACCTACTATCCAGGAACAAAATATGTATTACAGTATAATTTAGGTACTGGCAAAATGAGTCTAAAATGCGTTTTTGACAAAATGACTTTAGCCCCCCCCCCCTACAGAAAATAAAGTAAGTCGACAGGGCGGCCTAAAGTCAGTATCAGCCAGTCAGCGAGGGAGTCTCAGCTCTACCGACTGAGCTAACCCGGCCCCATAAGGTACTGGCAAAATGAGTCTAAAATGCGTTTTTGACAAAATGACTTTTGGTAAATTATTTTCTGTAGGCCCTACAGAAAATAATTTACCAAAATTCAGGGAAATATCAGATTTTAATGAAATTTTCAGTGTTTATTTATCAATGAATGATCTTTATAATGCATTATTATTTTATTTCAAAACGTTCTCATTTTTTTTCAGGTCACTTATTTTTTAAAACCCCCCCCCCCCCCGACATAAGAGGGGGGGCCTTATGTCGGGGGCATAACTTTTTTTTCAAGTTGGTCTTATAATTTTCTAATGACAGTATAAATAATGAGATAAAAGACCGAACTTATGAATAGAAACAAAAAAAAAATTTGTATTACAGTATAATGAAAAACTAGTCAGAAATTTCTAATGACAAAATACTTCCTGTCAGAAATAAAAGGCAGCACGAAATGTTGGCCTATATGTAAACTCTGATCAAACTGAGTTCATGTCTTTCAAAAACAAAAGCGACATCTCAACCATCGATGGCAAACTCCTAAACTCAGTAGAACAATTTAGATACTTAGGCAGTAACATCTCCTCCACAGAAAACGACATTAATGCACATATAGGAAAAGCATGAGCCGCTATAAATAAATTATCGGTCATATGGAAATCCAATCTCACAGACAAGTTAAAGAGATAGTTCTTCCAGGCTGTTGTCGTGTCAGTGCTGCTGTATGGCTGCATCACCTGGACCCTAACGAGACGACTAGAGAATAAACTAGATGGGAGCTGCACAAGAATGCTGCGGGTGATCCTGAACAAGTTGTGAAAACAGCACCCCACGAGAAAGCAGCTGTACGGCCACCTGCCACATATCACCCAAACCATCCGAGTAAGACGGACAAGACACGTGGGACACTGCTGGAAAAGCAAGGATGAACTCATAAGCGAAGTCCTCCTGTGGAAGCCAGCATATGGGCACGCCAGTGTGGAGCCGACCAGCAAAGACGTACATTGATCAGCTCTGTGCGGATACAGGATGCTGCACAGATGACCTCCCAAGAATGATGAGCGATAAGGACAGATGGAGAGAGATTGTCATGGATATCCATGTCAACAGCGCGACCTGATGATGATGATGATGATGATGATGATGAAGTTTATTGTGACTATGAGGTCTGATCAAAAAGGATCGAGACTAAATCTTAGAATTTAAATGAAGATGCACAGCTGAGCAACTTTTGTTATGAAATGGGTAAGTCTAGACTGTTGTCTAGAGCAGTGATTCTCAACGTGGTCCAGCGTCCACCATCTGTGGTCTACAGAACATTTCTAGTGGTCCACAAAGAGTTCGAAGCCACAAAAATGTTTTAGCCATTTCACAAAAATTTAACTAATTTAGCGCTTCTTATAATGACCCTCCCTAGTTGAAAATCTTTATTTAAGCGCACGTCGATGATCGGCAGAAAATGAATTGTCTTGTCTTACTTTAACACGTGTGCCAGCCGCTCGCAGCAACATTCAAGAAAAGTAGAATTGGTCCATGGGAATTTTTTGAATAAAAAAATGGTCCATAAGCCGAAAGAGGTTGAGAAGCACTGGTCTAGAGATGAGTCAGTGCCACTTCTCAAGAAATGAGTTTCAATCACAGTCATCTGAAAGACTAGTTAAAAAATTAATCATAATCATCATCATCATCATCATGTGTTGGCATCATGGATACCCATGTCTCTCTTTCACTGCCTGTTCCTAATGTTCATCACTCCTAGCAGGTCTTCTGCACAGCATTCAGAATCTGCACAGATTGATTATTGATGTAGGTTTTATTGCTGGTCAGCCTACACTGGTGTGTCCATGTGTAGGTGTCCAGAGGAGAACATCACTTATGAATGCCTTCTTCTCAATTGCATTTAACCTGAAGTAAAGAAAATCCTTAAAAATTGATTATAATAATATTTTATTTAAGTAATTTAAATAACTTAAGACTATTATGCGCCTAAAACCATTGAAAAACAGCCAAAATGGCGGATCGCGTCAAAATTGACCAAAATAAATAGTTTTAAATCTTTTAAAAATAAACTGCATATGTAATTATATTTTTCTTTTTTTAATGATGCTTATTATGCTACTACTTATCGATTTAGACAAAGTTTAACCTTAAATAATAGATTTAATTATTCTTAATTCAACTTTTAAAACTCGTAGTATCCGATATTTTTTTCCAGTCCCTACTATTATGTCTATGAAGTGTGATAAAAAAAAAAAACTATCAAAGCTGAAACTCTAGACTTTAAAATTTTAATAGATATGTGTTCATGGTTGAGCAACTTATATAATAAAATGAAGTGCGTGGTGTAATGGTTAAAGTCATGGGAAATGGACTCGTCGCCCCGAGTTCAAATCCTGGGTGTGGTAATTGCATTTCACTTAGTGCTAATACTCTTGGGAAAGGTATGAATCCTACTCTCCCTCCAGTTATAGCTAAATAGTAGGGCAGACTGGGCTCTTGGTTAGGCAACTGGTCTAGGAGAAGGAAAACTCTGAATTCAACCCTGTTGAATTCCGCTTAAGAAATTGACTTTGTGTCACATCCTGCTTGTGCGGAGGGGTTCGTAAATAAATATATATATATATATATATATATATATATATATATATATAATAAAATGATATCTATAGTCCAGATAATAAGTGTGGTAAGCTTAACTC
This sequence comes from Doryteuthis pealeii, assembly GCA_023376005.1. Classification (NCBI taxonomy): domain Eukaryota; kingdom Metazoa; phylum Mollusca; class Cephalopoda; order Myopsida; family Loliginidae; genus Doryteuthis; species Doryteuthis pealeii. The sequence goes on along the minus strand of CM042159.1, from coordinate 83,085,841 downwards.
TAAGCATAGCTTTTTTAGATCTTATTTTCCTGATACAAAAGTCATTCGGAAAAAAGAAAAGTTTTGGTAAACACGCCAAGGCCTGGCCCATTTACCCTATCTTTGTTGTTCCCCAATGATACTTGCATCAAAACAATAAGGTCAAAAAAAGTTATGCTTTAGGTTACTCTTACTGCCCTTTTAATCTGAACTACTAGAAATCCGGAATACCATTTAGATGAGTCACTGCCAATTCTCAATACTTTTTAATTGCATTCTTTGGCAAAACACAGGATTGTGCAAGTGCAACACTCACTATATACTCATCAGACTTTGTGGGCATTTCATCATGGTGTGATAGTTAGCAAGCTAGTCTCGTAAATCCATTATTACTGAATAGTGAGTTCAATCCTTGCTGGATGCCACATATTTGCGACCTTGTCTCAAATCCTATCGATGGCAAATGGGGGGGGGTAAAGGGAGTCTCATCATGGTATAAATGGTTAACAAGCTAGTCTTGTAAATCCATTACTATTGAATAGTGAGTCCAATCTTTACTGGATGCCCCATACTTTCGACCTTGTGCCACATCTTATCCATGGCAAATGAGTTAGGTAATGGGAGTTCCATCATGGTGCAAATGGTTAGCAAGCTAATCTTGTCAATCCATTACTACTGAATCGTGAGTTCTATCCTTGCTTGATGCCCAGTACTTGTGACCTTGTGTCACATCCTACCCGTGGTGAACGGGTTGGGTAAATACCTACTTACAAGAGTTAGCCCCATGCAACTTTTTTTTATTGTTTTCTAAACTGAAAATTCATTTCAAGATTAATATTTGAAGATGTGAAGGACATTAAAAGAAATACAGAGGTGCAGCTTCATATTATATCAAAAAGGAGTTTAGAGGTGCTTGACCAATGGAAAACTCACTGGAATAAGTTAGTTGAATGCCTAGGGGGTAATTTTGAGGAAAATTAACATTTCCTTCATTGTTTATTTCTGTCTTGGTAAATGCAACTTCAGCCTTGATACTTTTTGAACACACATCATATACTACGAGGTGTAAACAAGCACAAAAAATAAAAGAAAGACTACTCAAAAAGGAGCATAGTTCTTCTTATATATATTTTTTTCACTCTTTTCTTAATTTTTCTTAACTTACTATAGGATATTTTTTATATTTCAAAGATGAATAACTTTTTGATTTTTATCAGATTTTTTTTTTTTTTTTTTTTTCTCCATAAAATTACTTAACTAGCATCCATCTCTTTTTACATATTTATTTTTGGCAGCAGGTTAGAAATAAAATAAAAATTTAGACTCCTTATTCTTTGATTTGTATTCCTTCTTTTTTTTTTTTTTTTTTTTTTTTTTTCCCCTCATTTTTTTTTCTAATATTCCTATCTTGTCTGATGCAAAGATTTTAAGAATTTTTATATGGGTTAGTTTGGCTGCAAAAATCTTTTCTTCATTTTATTCCTCTTTATATTTCTTTGTGCTAATTCCCCTCCAAGAAAAAAAAAAAAGATGTTGCTATTTCTCGACACTAACAGCCTGTTTAAAATTTTTGCATCTTATATTGAAGGAAAAGATTAAAGTTCTAGCGTTGCTTCACTCTCTTTTCTTTTTCTTTTTCTTCTTTCTTTTTTGATGTTTTTCCCTGCTTTTACAGATTTTTCATGAATTTTTATACAAGTTAGAAAAAGAAAGAATTTGGCAAAGTCCATGGATTCCACGTATTTGAAAATTGCTTGTCATTGGAATGCTTGGAAAAGGAAATAGGTATAGAATACAAACAATAGCTAACAGAATTCTTGAATTCTAAAGCCGTAGACTTTGGAAAATTATTTCCTGTAATTCAGAGTTTACATCAGAGGAAGAGAAAAAAATTTTTTTTTTTTTTTTTTACCCAATTTTTAAAATGTTTATTTTAAGAGTTTCATGTCAGTTATAAGCACAAAAAAGTATCAAACTATCTTTGTGGATATACGGCTACTGTTTCTCTCTTTCCTTATTTCTTTACTTTTCTTTTTTTATATATAATCAGAGTTTTTGGTAGTTGTAAGTGTAAGAGATGATAATAATAATAATAATAATAATAGTGATAATAGATACATATTGCCTTATGTACACGAAAAAATAGAAATAAGAATTAAATAATAACTAGCTTATTTTTCTTCTATAGAATTGAATGAAAACACAAAATAAGAGGAATGCCTCTGAATTAATAGCATATTTAAAATGATTTCTTATCAATCTATTTAATTCAATTCTTTAAAAAAACAGAAAGAAGAATCGTTCACTAATTATTTGTGTATAAGATGCCATTTTTTTTTTTTTCAATATTCTTAAGCCTAAAAGTTAGTGGCGAATATTATGCACACAAACTAAATATTAAATTTTTACCAATCTATATAAAAAAAAAAGTAAAGTCGTCGGGGTGGCCTAATTTCGGTATCAGCCAATCAGCGAGGGAGTCTATCCCCTTTTCACTAGCGCTAGACCAAGGAGATTGTTTTTGCATCTGAGGTGGAGCGCCACACCTACAATCAGCTCCTTACTTTACCGCACAGATCCCTGTGCTACTCATAACGCTGAGTTGGCGAGGGCCGGTATCGAACTAGGAACCTTGTGATTTCTAGCCGAACGCTCTACCGACTGAGCTAACCCGGCCCATCTATATAAATCTATATAGCATCCCTATATTCAGGATGGTATATGACCAAATGTGAATTATATCTATGATCTGAACTAACTAATGTGTAGTAAATACCTCTGGGTTTTTTTACTCTACTGAAAAATAGCTACTAGAATGTGTGTTTGTTTATAATTTTGTTTCTCTTAGTGTGAACTTATTTTAGCCACAAGCCTGTTGCATTTTTGTGTAAATATGTCTGTGTGTTTGTTCTAAATACAAACATAAACAAACTGGATAGATTTTTATTTTTAGTCTATATGAACCAAATAAAGAGTTGAAAAATGTTAGATTTAGCTGCTACAAATTCAATGTGTATTATATACAAAATAGTTTATTTCTTGTTTGTTTGTTTTTTTTTTGTTTTCTTCAGAATTTCATAGCAAAAAATTTAGGGTGCATGTCATACATGAGTGTAATACAAAAAATGTAATATGATATATTATATATACTAGCAAATATATGCACGCTCCAGGTGCAAGTATTTAAGTTTTAATGTAATAAGATATTGTATTAAATTAGAAAGGCTAATGAAACTAAATAAGAATACAGATAAAAAGATTTGAAACAGGGGGAGTATAATAAAAAATGGAACAACTGAAACTTACTCTTCCATCACTCTCGTCTTTCATTGTTATTTTTTCTAATTTAAGTATTTAGTTATAAGAGGAAGTAAAGAATAAAATGACAGTTATTTTATCTTGTTAATGGATTTCATCTAAAATTCATTGAAGAGATTTTTGCTTATATTCATTAAAATAAAACCAAACAGTTAGAAATCAATAATACTAAGCACATATGTATTAAATTCGATTTTTTTATATTAATATGCAAATTAGCCTTCCCGTTTACACTGTAAACCGCTATTTTGTTGTATATATAAATATAATTGCATGTTGTCAGTATGTAGACATAGTTAACAGTATTAATAATGTATGACAATTTTATTAATAATTGAGGTTAAATAAAAATAAAATCATGGAGAATGTGATGTCAATAACTAAGAGAATTGTGACTTGAGTAAGAATATAGTTTCGGTTACAGACAGAAAAACACACAATCTCCATTATAATAAGATATATGATATATAAAAGTAAAGTCTACGGGGCGGCCTAAAGTCGGTATCAGCCAGTCGGCAAGGGAGTCTATCCCCTTTTCAATAGTGCTAGACCAAGGAGATTGTTTTTAGCATCTGGGGTGGAGCGCCACACCTACCACCAGCTCCTTACTTTACCGCACAGATCCCTGTGCTACTCATACGCTGAGTTGGCGGGGACCGGTATCGAACTAGGAACCTTGTGGTTTCAAGCCGAATGCTCTACCAACTGAGCTAACCCGGCCCCTATGTTATACATAAATAATTATGGCAGTATTTTTGTTTATATTAGTACTTGCATAGTATCTGTGAAAAAAGAATTATTTATTTATGAATTAACACTTCTGTTTTGGATCAGTGTAGTATCTGTGCGCTCTGTATAAGATCAAAGTGTTACTCTTCAGGCCTCTGCCTAGAACCTGAATATAATATACAGGCAATCTGCAAAATTTTTTACATACATTAAAAAAACTCGCACACACAAACATTGCTTTTTATACGAGGTCCATTCAATAAATAAGGTGAATTTTACCTAAGGACTTGGCAATAGGAAGTATTGTTTATAGTTGCACTTATTTTAAAGAAATCAATAGTGATGGTTCCTTTCAAGTCCAAGAAGATTGTCTCCTGAGGGATGAGCAGTCCATGACATGCAACACTCCACTTAGACCCTTACTTAGGCTAGACTGACATTCGGAGAGAACCCTTCCAATCAATCGGCTGGCTATGTCAAGGCCTAGCACCTATATGATTGTCCCAACCCTATTGTCCTTATGGCAACCCCTAGCCATATTTCATCAAATGGGTGTTAGAAGGCAGTGGTTGAGGGTCTTCACATCCTGGGTATGATGTTAAACTCTATCTGATGGTGAGGTTCCAGTTCTGGGGAATGTGGAGGACCCCTTCATCACCATTGCTCGCTGGTCCACTCTGACCCGGAGTGGTGGTACCTGTTAGGGTCTCATCTATGGGTTGAATAGAAAAATATGAGTTTATGAAAAAATTGAGTATCTATTAAGAATGAATTTTATTTCAAAATTTTGTTGGCATTAAATGACCCGCTGAGGTTGATATGCCATAAAACAAACCAAACAAATTGTCAGCATGACCTTCTTTAACTCACCACTGTGCCCAGAACTTCTTCTTTACATGGAGAGTCAGTATGTCTCCACTCTATGAATTGTCTTTTGGACTCAGGCTTATAGTGGCAAACCTATGTTTAGCCACCCATTTGTAAATATTTCTTGACTAAAACATGTTTCTCTGTACACATCACACATTCCTCTGTAAATTTCACATGGTTTGCACATGTCAACAACCAAAGATTTGATGACAGACTTCTTTTCAAGCCTGGAGTAGTCTATTTGATTTGCTGCTATTTTGAATAACCTCAGAACAAATATTTTTGCAGGATTAAAATAATTTTTACTATAAAACAATTCAAAACAATGCAGGGTTTATATTTATGGAAAAAAAAGCAAAACATTTTTTCTTTTTTCAAATCCAACTGATAATTCTCTAAGTTAGAATATTTTAAGTATATCACTGTAATAAAAATCTCAATATGATTTGCTGTTTTTGCTGGGTTATGGTTATATCTATCTAATTATCTATCTGTATAGATATAAAGTCTATAATGAACTTTATTAATGCCCGTAAGATACTATAGACCTTGGTTGTGAAATTGGAACTTTGCAAAAGTTTTTCCAATTAGGCCCTGCAGCTCTTAATACTGATCCTTATAAATTATTATTCTAATTTTCTTTATATTAAAAAAAATGCTGATCCCTATAAAATATTCTAATTTTCTTTATATAAAAAAAATGCTGATCCCTATAAATTATTCTAATTTTCTTTATATAAAAAAAGAGTTTTAGATATTCAGAAATAATAATTTTTGTCACAAATCAAGAGAAGAAAAAAGTTATTGAATAAAAAGAATTCAATTGAAGATGTGTAAATATTCAGATCTGATTTTCTAGTGTTCTTTGTACAATAATATGTTTATTAATTTATTATTATTTAATAATGTTTTTTTTCAAGTGTTCTTTATACTCCGTTTATTGCACTTAGCAACCCCTAACAAGCAGAATGCAACACGAGGCCAATTTTTAAGCGGTGTATTCATTCAGAGTTTTCCTTCTCCAAGACTGGTTGACATACCAGAGCCACATAAAGTGCCCAATCTGCCCAACTATTTATTCATTTGGATTCATACCTTTCCCAAGTGTATTAGTACTATGAAATGCAAACTTGTGTTACGATATTTGTGGCCATCCATTTGGCTTCAAGCAAGAGTGTTGTCCAGCGGAGATCCTTTGTGTTGAGCAGAGCGTGATCCTCAGTGAAGAATCCTTGTGTTTCTCCTTAGTGTCCTTTAATATTGGGTATGATCCAGGATTTGAACTCTGGTAGCCAAGTCTATTCCCTATGACAATAACTGATATGTTACGAGCACCTCTTATTTCCACTTAGCTTATTGTACTCTGTTAGAGTATTGACAATTATAGTAGAATGAGTAAGGGGAGTTTATTTTATCTATTTTTACTATCCTTTAGCTCAGTTGGTAGAGCGTTCGGCTTGAAACCACAAGGTTCCTAGTTCGATACCAGTCACCTCCAACTCAGCGTATGAGTAGCACAGGGATCTGTGTGGTAAAGTAAGGAGCTGATGGTAGGTGTGGCGCTCCACCTCAGATGCTAAAAACAATCTCCTTGGTCTAGCGCTATTGAAAAGGGGATAGACTTTAGGCCGCCTCGTCGACTTTACTTTACTTATGCTATATAGGGGAAAGAATGATGTTTATAGATATCAACTGATATCATCTTTTGAAGAAGAATACATTTTTAAAAAAAGATAATCAATACTCAGTTAAGAATAAACTTCATATATATATGCACACACACACACACATACACACACACACATATATATATATCAAATAAGTATATTTTGTCAGCATTTTTTCTTTTAAACATGTTTTGTTAAACTCTACTGACAATTCTTGTCAGATAAGTTTTTGTTTGATCCTTTCTAACTGTCTGGCCATCTTTTTAATATCTGGGTGGAATTGGTGTAGAAATCCAGTTCCACACCTGATGATGGCACAAGGATGTGCAGAAAGCGCTCATGAAAAAAAACCTTTGGTGGATTGCTACACCAATTCCACCCAGATATTAAAAAGATGGCCAGACAGTTAAAAAGGATCAAACAAAAACTCGTCCGACAAAAATTGGCAGTAGAGTTTAACAAAACATATATATATATATATATACATGCACACACAGACACACACATATATATGTATATATATATATATAATATATATATATACACACACACACACACACATATATTATATATAAATACATATATACAAACAGTCACACAGACATATATAAATTATATAAATATATATATATACAGACACACACACACACACATATATATATATATACAGACAGACACACACACACACACACACACATATATATATATATAAATACACACACACACACACACATATATATAGGTGTATATGATAAGGATTCTGTTTGTTTAATGAAATTTGTTTGTGTATATAATATATATATATATATATTATATATATATATATATATAAAATGAGAATTTAAATAAAATACAGATTAGACCAGTGTTCCTCAGTCCCCAAGTTGTAATTCACTCTGAGTTTCTTATTTCTCTAAGTTACTAAAAATCCTTCTTCTCTTTACCCCCCCCCCCAATATTTGATGGACACCTTAAAATACAAATTAAATTTCATATATATATTAATGGCGGAGAAAACTGTTTTTCTTAATAACTTTCTTTTGCCAACACTTTCCCCCGGAAAGGAAATACTGTTGGCACTCCACGTTTGTTGGAGATAGGAGCCAATGGAAAAACTTCCAGCTCCACCACCACCCCCAAACATTACTCTTAATACAATTAACCATATTTAGGATACACGTAAAAAAAAGTAAAGCAATACTGTTACATAATCATTAGATACCTAATGATTATGACAATAGTGTAGAAATCATATTAGTGCAGCTGATGGCCTTGAGGGTGAGTGACAGCGTTTGACCTCACTCTGACCTTGCGTTCTGGGGATGATCGTGAGAACCGGAAGGCAATAGAAGGCCCCCTTCCGGTTTAAGGAGTAAGCAACTCAGTTAGAGTTAGAAGTTAGAAGCCAAGCTAGCAAGATGTAGGGATCCGCGCGCATTGTCTGGTCTGGGGATTTATGAATAAAGTAACATCAACATAAATCGAAGTCTTGTGTTTATTACTAAAAGCTAACAATGACACAGGGCTTCTGATAACAAGAAATCCCTAGCAACAGAAACCAGACCCGGAATCCTCAATAGAAGACCAGACGAGACCTTAGAAGATATACCAGACCAAGATAGATGATAGATAGATGATAGACGATCACAAGCAAAGACGGCCAGAAGAATAGACGACAGAGTAAGAAGTAAGAGAAGTATATAACATATACCTATTTAGTGCCAGTAAAGAAGGGCTATGTAACAATACTCCCTACATGTTTAGTAAATTTTAAATTACAGTATCAACTATGTAGGCTAACATAAAGAGAGACAGAGAAAGACATAGATGAGGTAATAGAGTACATTTATTCTCTGATGCAATTCATGTTCACTATATATATATATATATATATATATATTTATGGGGTAACTGCATTCTGCAGAATCCTTGAAGTGTATATTCCCACAGCCACACCCCATCTTTGATGGTGGCTGCAAGTTTCAACAGCAAGTAAAATTTTATGTGTGGAGTTGCTAATCCCATCTCCCTGGTTTTGAATTTAGTGTTTTCCCTTTTTCTAACCAATTGCCTTACAAAGGTTAATGAGCCCAGTCTGGCCTACTTTTTACCCGTAGCTGGGAGAGAAAGATAGATTCAAGTGTAGTGATAGTAGTATCATGTCTTTTTTTTTCTCCTTGAAAACATTTAAATTTCTAAAAAAAATTGTATTTGATGGCATGTAAGTTGCCTCCATTACATTTAATATTATCTATTTTCCACCACTTGTATGCTAAAGGTAAAGTAGTAGGACAGACTGAGCTCTGTTGCCTTGGTGGGCAACCAGTCTCAGAGGAGAAGGATTCATGCCTTGCTAATGCCAATAACTTTAACAAGAAGTGAAATGCAAACAGTTCTTATCTAATATTTGATCTTGGTTTGTCAATTCAATTTCCTACAATAAGCAATATGCCACATACACTTCTCATGACCAATATGTCACATATACTTCTCATAGCCAATATGCCACATGTACTTCTCAACCAATATACCATGTGCACTTCTTATAACTGTTATGCTATGTGCACTTCTCATACCCAATATGCTATGTGCACTTCTCATACCCAATATGCTATGTGCACTTCTCATACCCAGTATGCTATGTGCACTTCTCATACCCAGCATGCTATGTGCGCTTCTCATACCCAGCATGCTATGTGCACTTCTCATACCCATTATGCTATGTGCACTTCTCATACCCAATATGCTACGTGCACTTCTCATACCCAATATGCTACGTGCACTTCTCATACCCAGTATGCTATATACACTTCTCATACCCAGTATGCTATATGCAGTTCTCATACCCAATATGCTATATGCACTTCTCATAACCATTATGCCACACATCTGCAGGTCTGTTCATGGTAATAAATAATAGAATTGATTGATAATTAATTTTATGCTTTTATTACTTATTAAACTTTTTTTTTTCTCGTCTGTATTCATCATTTCTTATTTTCTGCAGCAAACTGCTAAACTCTAAAACTTTCCATTTCATTATTGATGGCAAACTTGCAGAATATTCAAATCAGTAAAAGTCAAACCACAAAAATTGAGGTTAAACTGTACTTACCTACTGTCAGATATAAATTTACAATTTGGTACTATACATTCAATTCATCCTTCAAATGAATAAATCTCTGTACGTATTTACCAAACCCTCCACATGATCAGGATGTGACACATAAATAAATATCTTTAGAAAGGAAAATAAGAATTAGCAATTACTAATATAATAACAATAAAAATGATAAAATAAATGATAATGCAAATAAATAATAATAATTATATATAATTATAATAAAAATAATAAATAATAAAAATTAGCAATTACTAATATGATAATAATAAAAATGATAAGATAAGTGATAATGCAAATAAATATAATAATAATATATATATAATTATAATGAATATATATTATATATATATAATATATAATTATAATGAAATATATAATTATATTAATTATAATATATATTAATTATATATATTATAATAAAATAAATATAATAATGATAAAATTAGCAATTACTAAATTAATAATAATATATAATTATAATAAAATATATATTAATTATATATAGTTATAATAAAATAAATATAATAATGATAAAATGAGCAATTATAATATAATAATAATTATATATAATTATAATAAAATATATATTAATATATATAATTATAATAAAATAATATAATAATAATAAAAATTAAATTACTAAATAATAATAATTATATATAATTATAATAAAAATATATATAATATATATAATTATAATAAAATAATATAATAATAATAAAAATAATAATATAATATATAATAATATATATAATAAAATATATATTAATTATATATAATTATAATAAAATATATATTAATTATATATAATTATAATAAAATAAATATAATAATAATAAAAATTAGTAATTACTAATATAATAATAATTATATATAATTATAATAAAATATATATTAATTATATATAGTTATAATAAAATAAATATAATAATAATAAAAATTAGCAATTACTTCTGTAAGTTCCTTGCAAGTTGTAATTAATATTTTATTGACCCTCAAGAGAAATAAATCTTTATTGTAACTTCTAGATATAACCTGTTTTCGTTTATGTCAAAGATTGCATTGGTCAATATAGCAGACATTTAGAGATTTCTGAATGAATGAACTTTATCTTCATTGTTTTATTTGCTTCTCTTGTTCCTCTTAATTATAACTTTGTGACGCAACCGTTCGCTCGGTACGTTCAAAGTAAGTTAGATTTGTTTTTGCTTTTGCTGCAAATGATTGATTACCATTATAAGTTATCTCTATGTCTAAATTCCAGGTGGTAACTTGTAAATTAGTCTCAAATGTCTCCTGCCTCTGTGGACATAAAAGTTGAAGTGTCTGTGATAAGACGCTTAATAGTAGTTTAAATGATTCAACTCTGGGAGATGGCAGCTGTTAAATCTTTAATCAAGTTTGGGCAAATTTAGTACCATAATCAGAGAGTCCTCTTTCCTCCCAGCCAGCCAGTAATAATCTGTTGGAAATCATTGCGTGCGTGTGTGTTCACGTTTCTATTCTCAGATATTTCGGATTCATCCATTGTGTATGATTTTTATGTTTGTTGGAACTCTTGAATAGACAGTTCTTAGACACAAAATCAAATATGAAATAAGGTTATATTTATGAAGAATATAGCCATTCTTTCAAAGACTTAATTATCTCACAATGGTTTGCAAAATTAGTATACCAATCTGTGCTCTTTAAGATTCTTGTCCTAAGTATGATACCAAACTACATCTGTTGGCGAGGCTTCAGTTCTGGAATTGTGTGGAGTCACTCCTTCATTACCAATTATAAATTATATATATATATATATATATATATATAATGGCTCCAGTTATCATGCTTTGGCGAGTGTGGGGTACCCTATTCTATATTATGCTATCGTGTGGATACAAATATTAAGCATCTCCCTTCGTATTTATCCAACTCATTCACCACGAGTAGGATGTGGCACAAGGTCAAAAATATGAGGGATCCAGTGAGGGTCACTATTCAGTAGTAATATTATTGGCCCTGTATGTGTGTTGGGTGTGAGTAGTTATTTTTGCTTTTAACTCATTTCTTTGACCCACTCTGACCTAGAGTGATACTATCTGTTGGAGTCCCATCTGTGAGTCAAGTACTTCTGTTTGAGATAATGTTTAACATGATTTTGAATTATATTAAATTAATATAAAAATTTTGAAGGCAATTTACAATGCAATATGTGTTGAATTTATTTAACTTTTGTTTTTTTTTTCAAAACTAAATATTTTCGGAAGTAAAATTCCATCTTCAGAGTTGTTGAAAGTATTGAAAGTACTAGGTGATTTTTTTATAGTACTTATCCCACGGCGATATTGTAATCTTCTGTTGTTTAAGAAGTTGATGAACGCCGTATATTTGAAAAATTTTTCTGTGATGTTAAATCAGCTAATTCCGTGATGTTAACTCGGCGCGGGAACAGCTGAGCCGAGTTAACATCACGGAATTAGCCGATTTAACATCAAGGAAAAAAATTTTCAAATAAACGGCGTTCATCAACTTCGTAAACAACAGATGATTACAATATCGCCGTGGAATAAGTACTATAAAAAAATCACCTAGTACTTTCAATAACTCTGAAGATGGAATTTACTTCCGAAAATATTTAGTTTTGAAAAAAAAAAAAAAAGTTAAATAAATTCAACATTATTGCATTGTAAATTGCCTTCAAAATCTTTATATTACACATACACACAATGCTTCAATGATACTATAAAGAAACAAACTTTATATTAAATTAATATAATTCACACTGGCTCTTAAAACATTGTAACTAACTATAAAGTGTGTAGCTATTTAAAAAGGACAGTAAACTTTATTAATACATTGATATTATAACTAAGTATGAAGTCTTTACCTGTTTAAAATGATTTTGGAGATATATTTTTGTATCATGTGAAAATAAATAGAAAAATAGATAAACCAACATAAACAAATGATTCAATTAACTGAATCATTTGTTTGTGTCAGTTTATCTATTTTTCTATTTATATTTTTCACATTTTATCAGATTTTTTAAATCGGTTGTTTCTTCATTTTTGTATCATATATAATTGGAAGCTATAATTATTAAAATGTTTTTTTTTAGTATAAAATAACCCAACAAGGGTTGATATGCCATAAAACCAACCAACCAATGGCTGGAAATTGCAACTAAGTATAAAGAGAATAATTTTTATATTTTGGACTGTCCTCATCTTTATTGTGTTTAAACACAACATTCAGTCCACGGTAACCTCGGGCGATGTTAGGTGTTTTTTTAAAAATTTTTTAAATTACCTTAAAATGCATGCAAGTATAGATATAACGAGTTTACCTAATTCTGGAGATATATCTTTGCATCATATATGATTAGAGACTATAATTATTAAACTGACTTTAGTATAAAATAACTCAACTGACATGTTGCAAAACCAACAGCTGGAAAAATTTAATTATTTTCACAGATACAAAAATTTGGTAGGCAAAATTGAAAGCACAAGACCTTTTCATAGATTGACTCTTCTGCTAAACTCTGTTAAAACGAAAATTCTAGTTACTCTAAATCATAAAATTGGCTGGTTTATCTCTGTCAGTAGAGCATTCGCCAAGGAACCACAAGGTTTTCGGTTTGATACCGACCCTCGCCAACTCAGCACATGATTGCAAAATAATTAAATCTGTTAAAGTCAAACAACGAAAATTGAGATTAAACTGTACTATACTTTGCTTGGAGAGCTGATGGTGTTGTATACCAATAAACGTATATGTTGTATACTCTCTTTACTTCTATTATTCTTCTGCTCATCTTTGGTATCTTATGTTCTTCTTCTAGCGTCTTGACTTCGTCTTGGGATTTCATGTCTGGTCTCCTGTTGGGGGTTTCTCTTTATCAGAAACCCTGTATCATTGGTAGTTTTTGGATAAATAACCCAAGACTTCGATTTTCTTTAAATAATATTTCATTCCAAAATCCCCACTAGACCACTGCGCAGTTTGAGTCAACAGCACGCTTAACGTGACTTACTTGCTCCGTGGTTCGACCAATCTAACTAAAAACTAACTCTTTCTAATCTAAACCGGAAGAGGGCTTTCTCCACAGATTCTCACGGTTTCCACCGAAAGGAGGATCAGAATGAGGTCAAGCCGTGTCTCTCAATCCTTCAAGGCCGCCGGCTGCAACTTATAACAGCCATTTTGTTTCTACACTAATTGTACATAAGTGTTAGGGTACTAACAATTATGTAACAGTGGTTGGTGTGGTGTTCCAACTCTGATGCAAAAAAAACAATCTCTCTGGTCCTGTGCTAGTGAAAAGGGGATAGACTCTCTGGCTGTCCAGCTGCTACCAACAATAGGCCATTTGCTGACTTTACAAATAATATGAAGGTAGGGAAGTTTTATTGATGTCAAATCATTTCTTTTATCAACAATTTTTTTTATCTTTAGATAAAGCATTGCCAATTATATTATTATTAATATGGACAAGCATTTTCTTGCATCATAAATTTTTATTTGCTTTTTTTTATTGCAACTCATTCTTAGTAAAATGCAGTTGGTAACACAAACAAGATCACTCAAGCAAATCAAGAATAAGTTGGAAGGGATAGGAAAAAGAACATGAAGTCATGAAGAAAGAAGAGAGGTTTAAGTAGAGAGAGAGAGTAGTGTAGTCTACTTTGTATTTAACTAACCTGGCCTGCCATGGGCAGAGTCTCTCTCTCTCTCTCTCTCTCTCTACTTAAACCTCTCTTCCTTTCTTTGCCATGACTTCATGTTCTTTTTTCCTATCCCTTCCAACTTATTCTTGATTGCTTGAGTGATCTTGTTAGTGTTACCAACTGCATTACTAAGATGAGTTGGCAATAAAAAAAAGCAAATAAAAATTTATGAATGCAAGAAAATGCTTGTCAATATTAATAATAATGATAATTGGCAATGCTTTATCTAAAGATAAAAAATAATTTGTTGATAAAAGAAATGATTTGACATCAAATAAAACTCCTACCTTCATATTATTTGTAAAGTCAGCAAATTGGCCTATTGTTGGTAGCAGCTGGACAGCAGAGAGTCTATCCCCTTTTCACTAGCACAGGACCAGAGAGATTGTTTTTTTTGCATCAGAGTTGGAACACACACCAACCACTGTTACATAAATTGTTATACCCTAACACTTATGTACAATTAGTGTAGAAACAAAAATGGCTGTTATAAGTTGCAGCCGGCGGCCTTGAAGGATTGAGAGACACGGCTTGACCTCATTCTGATCCTCCTTTCGGTGGAAACCGTGAGAATCTGTGGAGAAAGCCCTCTTCCGGTTTAGATTAGAAAGAGTTAGTTTTTTAGTTAGATTGGTCGAACCACGGAGCAAGTAAGTCACGTTAAGCGTGCTGTTGACTCAAACTGCGCAGTGGTCTAGTGGGGATTTTGGAATGAAAATATTATTTAAAGAAAATCGAAGTCTTGGGTTATTTATCCAAAAACTACCAATGATACAGGGTTTCTGATAAAGAGAAACCCCCAACAGGAGACCGACATGAAATCCAAGACGAAGTCAAGACGCTAGAAGAAGAACATAAGATACCAAAGATGAGCAGAAGAATAATAAAGAAAGAGAGTATACAACATATACGTTTATTGGTATACAACACCAATCAGCTCTCCAAGCAAAGTATAGTACAGTTTAATCTCAATTTTCGTTGTTTGACTTTAACAGATTTTATTATTTTGCAATCATGTGCTGAGTTGGCGAGGGTCGGTATCAAACCGAAAAACCTTGTGGTTCCTTGGCGAATGCTCTACTGACAGAGATAAACCAGCCAATTTTATGATTTAGAGTAACTAGAATTTTCGTTTAACAGAGTTTAGCAGAAGAGTCAATCTATGAAAAGGTCTTGTGCTTTCAATTTTGCCTACCAAATTTTGTATCTGTGAAAAATTAAATTTTTCCAGCTGTTGTTTTGCAACATGTCAGTTGAGTATTTTATACTAAAGTCAGTTTAATAATTATAGTCTCTAATCATATATGATGCAAAGATATATCCCAGAATTAGGTAAACTCGTTATATCTATACTTGCCATGCATTTTAAGGTAATTTAAAAAATTTTTAAAAAAACACCTAACATCGCCCGAGGTTACCGTGGACTGAATGTTGTGTTAAACACAATAAAAGATGAGGACAGTCCAAAATATAAATTATTCTCTTATACTTAGTTGCAATTTCCAGCCATTGGTTGGTTGGTTTTATGGCATATCAACCCTTGTTGGGTTTATTTTATACTAAAAAAACATTTTAATAATTATAGCTTCCAATTATATATGATACAAAAATGAAGAAACAACCGATTTAAAAAATCTGATAAAATGTGAAAAATATAAATAGAAAAATAGATAACTGACACAAACAAATGATTCAGTTAATTGAATCATTTGTTATGTTGGTTTATCTATTTTTCTATTTTATTTTCACATGATACAAAAATATATCTCCAAAATCATTTAAACAGGTAAAGACTTCATACTTAGTTATAATATCAATGTATTAATAAAGTTTACTGTCCTTTTTAAATAGCTACACACTTTATAGTTAGTTACAATGTTTTAAGAGCCAGTGTGAATTATATTAATTTAATATAAAGTTTTTTTCTTTATAGTATCATTGAAGCATTGTGTGTATGTGTAATATAAAGATTTTGAAGGCAATTTACAATGCCAATAATGTTGAATTTATTTAACTTTTTTTTTTTTTTCAAAACTAAATATTTTCGGAAGTAAATTCCATCTTCAGAGTTATTGAAAGTACTAGGTGATTTTTTTATAGTACTTATTCCACGGCGATATTGTAATCATCTGTTGTTTACGAAGTTGATGAACGCCGTTTATTTGAAAATTTTTTTCCTTGATGTTAAATCGGCTAATTCCGTGATGTTAACTCGGCTCAGCTGTTCCCGCGCCGAGTTAACATCACGGAATTAGCTGATTTAACATCACAGAAAATTTTTTCAAATATACGGCGTTCATCAACTTCTTAAACAACAGAAGATTACAATATCGCCGTGGGATAAGTACTATAAAAAATCACCTAGTACTTTCAATACTTTCACAACTCTGAAGATGGAATTTTACTTCCGAAAATATTTAGTTTTTGAAAAAAAAAACAAAAGTTAAATAAATTCAACACATATTGCATTGTAAAATTGCCTTCAAAATTTTTATATTATTTAATATAATTCAAAATCATGTTAAACATTATCTCAAACAGAGTAATTGACTCACAGATGGGACTCCAACAGATAGTATCACTCTAGGTTCAGAGTGGGGTCAAAGAAATGAGTTTAAAAGCAAAAAATAACTACTCACACCCAACACACATACAGGGCCAATAATATTACTACTGAATAGTGACCCTCACTGGATCCCTCATATTTTTGACCTTGTGCCACATCCCTACTCGTGGTGAAGGAGTTTGGATAAATACGAAGGGAGATGCTTAATATTTGTATCCACACGATAGCATAATATGAATAGGGTACCCCACACTCGCCAAAGCATGATAACTGGAGCCATTATATATAATATATATATATATATATATAATTTATAATTGGTAATGAAGGAGTGACTCCACACAATTCCAGAACTGAAGCCTCGCCAACAGATGTAGTTTGGTATCATACTTAGGACAAGAATCTTAAAGAGCACAGATTGGTATACTAATTTTGCAAACCATTGTGAGATAAATTAAGTCTTTGAAAGAATGGCTATATTCTTCATAAATATAACCTTATTTCATATTTGATTTTGTGTCTAAGAACTGTCTATTCAAGAGTTCCCAACAAACATAAAAATCATACACAATGGATGAATCCGAAATATCTGAGAATAGAACGTGAACACACACGCACGCAATGATTTCCAACAGATTATTACTGGCTGGCTGGGAGGAAAGAGGACTCTCTGATTATGGTACTAAATTTGCCCAAACTTGATTAAAGATTTAACAGCTGCCATCTCCCAGAGTTGAATCATTTAAACTACTATTAAGCGTCTTATCACAGACACTTCAACTTTTATGTCCACAGAGGCAGGAGACATTGAGACTAATTTACAAGTTACCACCTGGAATTTAGACATAGAGATAACTTATAATGGTAATCAATCATTTGCAGCAAAAGCAAAAACAAATCTAACTTACTTTGAACGTACCGAGCGAACGGTTGCGTCACAAAGTTATAATTAAGAGGAACAAGAGAAGCAAATAAAACAATGAAGATAAAGTTCATTCATTCAGAAATCTCTAAATGTCTGCTATATTGACCATGCAATCTTTGACATAAACGAAAACAGGTTATATCTAGAAGTTACAATAAAGATTTATTTCTCTTGAGGGTCAATAAAATATTAATTACAACTTGCAAGGAACTTACAGAAGTAATTTGCTAATTTTTATTATTATTATATTTATTTTATTATACTATATATAATTAATATATATTATTATTATATTATTATTTATTATAATTAGTAATACAATTTTTATTATTATTATATTTATTTTATTATAATTATATTTAATTTATATTTTATTATAATTATATATAATTAATATATATTTTATTATAATTAATATTAATTATTATTATATTAGTAATTACTAATTTTTTATTATTATTATATTTATTTTATATATAATATATATAATTAATATATATTTTATTATATTTATATAATTATATATATTTATTATAATTATATATAATATTATTATATTAGTAATTACTAATTTATTAATTATTATATTTATTTTATTATAATTATATTTAATTAATATATATTTTATTATAATTATATATAATTATTATTATATTAGTAATTGCTCATTTTTATCATTATTATATTATTTTATTATAACTATATATAATTAATAATATATTTTATTATAATTATATATAATTATTATTATATTAGTTAATTGCTAATTTTTATCATTATTATGTTATTTTATTATAATTATATATAATTAATATATAATTTTATTATAATTATATATAATATATATTTCATTATAATTATATATAATATATATTTCTTATAATTATATATAATATATATTTCATTATAATTATATATAATATATATTTCATTATAATTATATATAATTATTATTATATTTATTTGCATTATCACTTATCTTATCATTTTTATTATTATCATATTAGTAATTGCTAATTTTTATTATTATTATATTTATTTTATTATAATTATATATAATTATTATTATATTTATTTGCATTATCATTTATTTTATCATTTTTATTGTTATTATATTAGTAATTGCTAATTCTTATTTTCCTTTCTAAAGATATTTATTTATGTGTCACATCCTGATCATGTGGAGGGTTTGGTAAATACGTACAGAGATTTATTCATTTGAAGGATGAATTGAATGTATAGTACCAAATTGTAAATTTATATCTGACAGTAGGTAAGTACAGTTTAACCTCAATTTTTGTGGTTTGACTTTTACTGATTTGAATATTCTGCAAGTTTGCCATCAATAATGAAATGGAAAGTTTTAGAGTTTAGCAGTTTGCTGCAGAAAATAAGAAATGATGAATACAGACGAGAAAAAAAGTTTAATAAGTAATAAAAGCATAAAATTAATTATCAATCAATTCTATTATTTATTACCATGAACAGACCTGCAGATGTGTGGCATAATGGTTATGAGAAAGTGCATATAGCATATTGGGTATGGAAACTGCATATAGCATACTGGTATGAGAAGTGTATATAGCATACTGGGTATGAGAAGTGCACGTAGCATATTGGGTATGAGAAGTGCACGTAGCATATTGGGTATGAGAAGTGCACATAGCATATGGGTATGAGAAGTGCACATAGCATGCTGGGTATGAGAAGCGCACATAGCATGCTGGGTATGAGAAGTGCACATAGCATACTGGGTATGAGAAGTGCACATAGCATATTGGGTATGAGAAGTGCACATAGCATATTGGGTAGAGAAGTGCACATAGCATAACAGTTATAAGAAGTGCACATGGTATATTGGTTGAGAAGTACATGTGGCATATTGGCTATGAGAAGTATATGTGACATATTGGTCATGAGAAGTGTATGTGGCATATTGCTTATTGTAGGAAATTGAATTGACAAACCAAGATCAAATATTAGATAAGAACTGTTTGCATTTCACTTCTTGTTAAAGTTATTGGCATTAGCAAGGCATGAATCCTTCTCCTCTGAGACTGGGTTGCCCACCAAGGCAACAGAGCTCAGTCTGTCCTACTACTTTACCTTTAGCATACAAGTGGTGGAAAATAGATAATATTAAATGTAATGGAGGCAACTTACATGCCATCAAATACAATTTTTTTTAGAAATTTAAATGTTTTCAAGGAGAAAAAAAAAGACATGATACTACTATCACTACACTTGAATCTATCTTTTCTCTCCCAGCTACGGGTAAAAAGTAGGCCAGACTGGGCTCATTAACCTTTGTAAGGCAATTGGTTTAGAAAAAAGGGAAAACACTAAATTCAAAACCAGGGAGATGGGATTAGCAACTCCACACATAAAAATTTACTTGCTGTTGAAACTTGCAGCCACCATCAAAGATGGGGTGTGGCTGTGGGAATATACACTTCAAGGATTCTGCAGAATGCAGTTACCCCATAAATATATATATATATATTATATATATATATATAGTGAACATGAATTGCATCAGAGAATAAATGTACTCTATTACCTCATCTATGTCTTTCTCTGTCTCTCTTTATGTTAGCCTACATAGTTGATACTGTAATTTAAAATTTACTAAACATGTAGGGAGTATTGTTACATAGCCCTTCTTTACTGGCACTAAATAGGTATATGTTATATACTTCTCTTACTTCTTACTCTGTCGTCTATTCTTCTGGCCGTCTTTGCTTGTGATCGTCTATCATCTATCTATCATCTATCTTGGTCTGGTATATCTTCTAAGGTCTCGTCTGGTCTTCTATTGAGGATTCCGGGTCTGGTTTCTGTTGCTAGGATTTCTTGTTATCAGAAGCCCTGTGTCATTGTTAGCTTTAGTAAATAACACAAGACTTCGATTTATGTTGATGTTACTTTATTCATAAATCCCCAGACCAGACAATGCGCGCGCGATCCCTACATCTTGCTAGCTTGGCTTCTAACTTCTAACTCTAACTGAGTTGCTTACTCCTTAAACCGGAAGGGGCCTTCTATTGCCTTCCGGTTCTCACGATCATCCCCAGAACGCAAGGTCAGAGTGAGGTCAAACGCTGTCACTCACCCTCAAGGCCATCAGCTGCACTAATATGATTTCTACACTATTGTCATAATCATTAGGTATCTAATGATTATGTAACAGTATTGCTTTACTTTTTTTACGTGTATCCTAAATATGGTTAATTGTATTAAGAGTAATGTTTGGGGTGGTGGTGGGAGCTGGAAGTTTTTCCATTGGCTCCTATCTCCAACAAACGTGAGTGCCAACAGTATTTCCTTTCCGGGGGAAAGTGTTGGCAAAAGAAAGTTATTAAGAAAAACAGTTTCTCCGCCATTAAATATATATATGAAATTTAATTTGTATTTTAAGGTGTCCATCAAATATTGGGGGGGGGGGTAAAGAGAAAGAAGGATTTTTAGTAAACTTAGAGAAATAAGAAACTCAGAGTGAATTACAACTTGGGGACTGAGGAACACTGGTCTAATCTGTATTTTATTTAAATTCTCATTTTTATATATATATATATATATATATATATAATATATATATATATACACAAACAAATTTCATTAAACAACAGAATCCTTATCATATACACCTATATATATGTTGTGTGTGTGTGTGTATTTATATATATATATATGTGTGTGTGTGTGTGTGTGTGTGTCTGTCTTGTATATATATATATATGTGTGTGTGTGTGTCTGTATATATATATATTTATATAATTTATATATGTCTGTGTGACTGTTTGTATATTATTATTTATATATATATATATGTGTGTGTGTGTGTGTGTATATATTATTATATATTATATTACATATATATGTGTGTGTCTTGTGTGTGCATGTAATATATATATATATTATGTTTTGTTAAACTCTACTGCCAATTTTTGTCGGACGAGTTTTTGTTTGATCCTTTTTTAACTGTCTGGCCATCTTTTTAATATCTGGGTGGAAATTGGTGTAGCATCCACCAAAGTTTTTTTTCATGAGCGCTTTCTGCACATCCTTGTGCCATCATCAGGTGGGGAACTGGATTTCTACACCAATTCCACCAGATATTAAAAGATGGCCAGACAGTTAGAAAGGATCAAACAAAAACTTATCTGACAAGATTGTCAGTAGAGTTTAACAACTGTTTAAAAGAAAAAATGCTGAACAAATATACTTATTTGATATAATATATATGTGTGTGTGTGTATGTGTGTGTGGTGGTGTGCATATATATATGAAGTTTATTCTTACTGAGTATTGATTAATCTTTTTTTAAAAAATGTATTCTTCTTCAAAAGATGTATCAGTTGATTCTATAAAAACCATCAACTTCTTCCCCTAATATAGCATAAGTAAAGTAAAAGTCGACGAGGCGGCCTAAAGTCTATCCCGACACCAAAGGGATTGATTGTTTGATAAAGATATCATAAATCATAAGATTAAAAAAAAAAGAAGAATACTTATTTCAAACTATTTTACTAGGGTGTATCAAAAGAATATTAATTTATAATTAATTATATATTATACTTTTGAAGCTTTATATAATAAAGCAGCATATGATACCTTTGATAATTATAGGCATTATATTGGAGAGAGAGAGAGAGAGAGAGAGAGAGAGAGAGAGAGAGAGAGGAGAGAGAGGTCATTTACCCATAAAATGATTTGAACTAGTTTTGTGCAATGTGATCAGATATTTTTTTTTTATCTCTCTTTCCATTTCACAAATTCTATAAAGCAACTACAACAGCTTTGATAGACAGTCTTAAAAAAAAACACTTAAAAATTGTCCAAATCTGGTTAAATCGAACTTAACGGACCTAAATCCACCCCATCGTATGTCACTCCACTGACGAAAAAAAATACCAAAAATCAGGGAATTAACCGAATTTAATGAAATTTTCAGTGTTGATATATTAATGAATAAAAGATATAATGCACCAGTTATTTTATTTAAAAACTTTTACATTTTTTCAGGTCAGTTAACTTGGAACCACATATCTTTGAGGCATAACACAGATTCCCAAAGATATGTGGCTGAAAGTTATGACCTGACAAATGTAAAAGGTTTAAATAAAATAACTCGTAGTACCTGTTAGGATCCACCTAGATCTTTTCAGACATTATTAGTACTAGTACAAAATAAAAAACAACCTCCGGGCGATGTAAAAATAGATTTTTGAAACATATTGCCTGAGAGGTGGGAGTTAAAAATTCAATGTCAGCGAGTTTATACCCTAAGTAAGTAAAATCATCATATTCATTAAAGGATTAAAAATAAACAATTTGAAATGTAAACTTTAAATATGTTTAAAATAAAACAAACTATCTATAGATATATAATACCAGTTATGTATTTATTAAAACAATGAGAACTGTTTAATGTTACATGTTCAAATTTTCAGTGTATTTATTCTGTTATTCCATTATTAATAGATTAAACAAGAATACTTGAAACCATATAACTATGTGATAACAGACGATGAGATTAACAGGTTTTAATTCAGAGTTTTCCTTCTCCTAGAGTGGTTGCCTAACCAAGTTAAAGAGCCCAGTCCTTCTGTAGTTTGATGCATACCTTTCCCAAGGGTATTAGCACTATGTGAAATGCAAACAGCCTGTTCAAGATTTGAACTCAGGTCATTGGTCTATGATAGTAATCATTACACTACAATCTCCTTTTTGACTATATCATTTTTTTTTTGCTTGTTTTTAAAATATTTTTAATTCATTTATTAAAGTGATATCTTTCAGGCTGGCTTAACTTCATTTGAACAGTATGATAAACTTATAAATATGTAATAAATAAATATGAGCCTGTCTCATAACATTGTGCTAAGTTGAACTAAATAAACAATTTATATGTAAATGGATATCTATAAAAACCAGAACAGTCTATAAATTTGGCACAGGAGTCTTAACACAAAAATTTAAAGCATAATTTTTCGTTTTTTTTTTCTTTCTTTCTTTCTTTCTTTTTATTTTTCTAATTTTGTTGATATTTAATTTTTTTTAAAGTAACCTGGTTCTGAGGCAGATACTAGTGGTGCTATTTAACCCATAGCTGATGAGAGGGATATTAGTTCAACAGTAAATGTGACAGTGCCACAAGAGTTCAAACTTGCTTATTAAGATTAAGGCATAATTTTTCGTTTTTTTTTTTCTTCCTTCCTTTTTATATTTTTTTAATATTTAAAATTCTAAAATAATCTGGTTCTGAGGCAGATGCAAGTGGTGCTATTTTAATCCATAGCTGGTGGGGGTGATTAGTTCAATAGTAAATGTTATAATGTGACAGGAGTTTGAACTTGCNTTGATTATTAAGATTTCGCAGCCCAGCATATTAACCACTATGCCACAGGGATGAGGGAGTTCCTACCTTTTCCAGTTTGCCACAGGTAGGATATGACAAGGTATGGTGCACCAGCAAGGATCAAACTCACTATTCAGCAATAAGGAATCTCTAAGACTAGCTTGCTGACTATTACACCACATTGGGATGCCTGCAAACCATCCGAGTAAGATGGACAAGACACGCGGGACACTGCTGGAGAAGCAAGGACGAACTCATAAGCAACGTCCTCCAGTGAAAACCAGCACATGGACACGCCAGTGTGGGCCGACCAGCAAAGACATACATTGGTCAGCTCTGTGCGGATACAGGATGCTGCATAGAGGACGTCCCGAGAATAATGAGTGATAGAGACGGATGGAGAGAGATTGTCATGGATATCCATGCTGACAGCGCGATATGATGATGATGTACATAAAATGCTCTAATTTATAGAATAATGAAATTTCTAACACCCTGTCACGGATACTAAGAATACACTGGTAAGAACTGCCCCATTACCACCACCGCCACCAAAACAAAAAGTGGTGTCCTGAGTATGACCCTAAACTGCATCTGATGGTGAGACTCCAGTTTGAGAGATCTTAGGGAGTGTGGGATTCATTGCCATTAATCCCAGGCCCACTCTGATCCGGAGTGGTAGTACCTGTTAGGGTCCGATCTATGGGTCAAATAGATCTTCTAGACTGATTGCCCACCAAGATTAGAGAGCTTAGTCTGCCCTACTATTTTACTTATTGCATAGAAATGGTAGATGATAGATAATATTAAATGTAATGGAGGTGACTTATATGCCATTACATACAATAGTTTAGAAATTGAAATGTTTTTTTCTGGAGAAGAAAAAGGGACATAATGCTACTACTACTACTACTACTAAGGTCCGGGTTAGCTCAGTCGGTAGAGCGTTTGGCTACAAACCACAAGGTTCCTAGTTTGATTCCGGTCCTCGCCAACTCAGTGAATGAGTAGCACAGGGATCTGTGCAGTAAAGTAAGGAGCTGATGGTAGGTGTGGCGCTCCACTTCAGACGCCAAAACAATCTCCTTGGTCTAGCGCTATTGAAAAGGGGATAGATTCCCTCGCTGACTGGCTGATACCGACATTAGGCCGCCCCAACGACTTTACTTTTACTTTCTACTACTACTACTACTCTTGAATACATCTCTTCTCTCCCAGTTATGAATAAATAGTAAGGCAGACTGGGCTTTTTAGCCTTGGTACAGTAACTGGCATTGATGGGCCCATGAGCAGGTTTCCACTGGAGAATGTCATTTATAAATTTGTCCTTGCTTCTCCAGCAATGTCCAGTATGTCTTATTCATCTCACTTGGGTGGTTTATGTGATAGGGGGCAAGTGGCTGCACAGTTGTTTTCTAGTGGGGGTGTTGTAATGGTTGCTGTATTTGACTGCAGTCTAAGTGGCAGCATGTCTCTCCAGTTCTCCAGGACTCTACTCAGTATTCTACTTAATTTCAAAAGTGCCATGGTCTGGAGAGTTCCAATCCTGCCACTGGTCTCCGATTCCTCCTCTTTTACACACCCTTTGAAATTCTTCCAATGATGATCATCAACAACTAAAGTAAGTAAAAGTCAGTGGGGTAGCCTAATGTCGGTATCAGCCAGACAGCGAGGTAGTCTATCCCCTTTTCACTGGCTATTTTCTGAGGTGGAGCACCACACCTACCATCAGCCTCTCTCTTTGCCACACAGATCCCTGTGCTACTCATATGCTGAGTTGGCGAGGGCCAGTATCCAACCAGGAACCTTATGATTCCTAGGTGGACGCTCTACTAACTGAGCTAAACTGATTGGTAAATGCTGGATTTTTTCAAAAACTTCAGTTTTTAGTATCATTTTTTTCCCGAAAAAAAATAACATTTGTATTTTTATTATTTATTTAATTACTTTGACTTGTCTAACCATCAATAGTTACTTTTTCTTTTAAACCTCAGTCATTTGTTGATGTTTGTTTAGCAGAAGTCAAACTGGTTTGAGAACGACTTGTGTTGACATAATTTTTGGTTTTTAATATTTATTTATTTGCTTAGGATAAGTGCAAACTTTGTAAACATATTAAATTTCATTTTCCTATTACAGCCCGAAGGTTTCCTTACATTAATTCTTTATATTTGAAATTAAGTTATATTTCTCTTTGTCAGTAGAAAATGTAGAACACTTTAGATTTTTTACTTAAGTGAATTAAATCGCACACCAAAAAAATACTAATTAACAATTACAGCAACCAGAAATACTTGAAAAGTCATACCAGCGTATGTTTTCAGTTAGAAACACAGAAAACTCGCAAAGAACATAATCATTATGTTCTTTGCCAGTTTTCTGAGGACTTTGCATATCTATTAATGATAGAGATTCGGTCTCTATTTGTCTGTACCCGAAACCATGTCACTGCTTACGTCACAAGAATTAAGTTAGTTTATCAGTGAGTATTTGATTTATAGTCAGTATCATTACTACATAAAAAATATTAAAATTCTATGAAAAATCAATTTTCATGAAAATTTTTATACTTATTCACCTTTAGATGAATTTATGTATAAAATAGTTTTATCCAAATTTTCATTAATTTTTTTATACTTATTCACCTTTAGATGAATTTATGTATAAAATAGTTTTATCCAAATTTCATTAACTTTTTTATACTTATTCACCTTTAGATGAATTTATGTATAAAATAGTTTTATCCAAATTTTCATTAACTTTTTTTATACTTATTCACCTTTAGATGAATTTATGTATAAAATAGTTTTATCCAAAAATATATTAGGGAAAATGTTTTGTTTTACTAGGTTGCCTCCCACCTATTTGATTTTATGAAATCCGAACAAAATATATTTTACTTGGATGATATTCAAATTTTTCTCTAAAAATAAAGGTTGTGCAGAGGGCCTTCTAGGAGCGATGGGCGGCTGATAGAGATGAATGGCAAGGAAAAGTCATTGAAATTCATCCTATCAACACAACTTGATGATGATTTATTACCAAATTCTATTTCATTGAAAAATATATATTTCAACACCTCTTTAACCAAAATTGAAATTGCATAAATATAAATTTGGACTGGTTTCTTTCTTTCTGTTTTACGGCATATCAACCTCGGTGGGTCATTTAATGCAGACAAAGTTGTGAAATAAATTCATTCAAAATGCATAATACAATTTTATTTATAAACTCATGTTTTTCTATTTAACCCATAGATGGGACCCTAACAGGTACTACCACTCCGGGTCAGAGTGGACCAGGGAGCAATGGTGATGAAGGGGTGCTCCACATTCCCCAAACCTCCAAAACTGGAACCTCACCAACAGATAGAGTTTAACCTCATTCCAAGGACATGTAGACCCTCAGTCACCGCCTTCTAGCGCCCATATGATAAAAAGGGATTGGGGCTTGCCATAAGGGCAATAGGGTTGGGAAAATTATATAGGTGCTAGGGCTTGACATCACCAGCCGATTGATTGGAGGGGGCCTCTCCGACCGCCCGTCTAGCCCAAGATAGGGCCAAAGTAGAGTATTTCAAGTTATGAACTACTCATCCACCTGGGTTCTATCCTTAAGCATCACGGGTCGCCACCCACGGCCAACAGGTGGCCCCATTGGGGGAGTCTTACCCCTCTGCAGAGATGCAATCGGTGCATTATAACGCCCCACCGACAGGGCAGTGGACTGGTTTCAATTGGTAGATCATCCACCTAGGAACTCCAAGGTTCCAGGTTTGATATTGGCCCTTGCCAACTCAGCGCATGAGTAACACAGCTTGGATCTGTGTAGTAAAGTGGGGAGCTTATGGTAGGTGTGGCACACCACTTCAGACACAAAATAATCTCCCTGGTCTAGCACTAGGGAAAAGACTCCCGGCTGATACCAACACCAAGCCACTCCACCTAGTTTACTTTTTTCTTTTTTAAAATTTTTTTTTACTGTTCTTCAAAAAGGCATTAGATAACCCACAAAGGTTGATATGCCATTAAACAAAGAAACCTAACTCATAAAACCTTCAATATGATGTGCCATTTGTGTTGGATTACAGTTACATACAATTGAAACATAATGAGAATTTTGTAACATATATATATATATATATATATATATATATATACACACACACATACATACATATATATATATATATATATACATACATATGTTTCCATAATTATGAGCCAGTATTCATAAAAAAAACTATTTTTAATAGTCAAGGTTTCCATATCAGGATTACTGCAAGGCTATGTTAAATTTCTTTATGATATGATTTAATCAAAGGATAGATTTCATTGTGACCCTATTTTCACATTGA
This sequence comes from Doryteuthis pealeii, assembly GCA_023376005.1. Taxonomy (NCBI): domain Eukaryota; kingdom Metazoa; phylum Mollusca; class Cephalopoda; order Myopsida; family Loliginidae; genus Doryteuthis; species Doryteuthis pealeii. The sequence goes on along the minus strand of CM042159.1, from coordinate 83,057,230 downwards.
TACTAAAAATAATCTGAATGATTCACTTGAATCAAAAGGAGATGAAAGAAAAAGAAAAGTGACTTGTAAAGACACAAGATGCAACATTCATTCTTCACAAAGAACATGTTAAAAACAATACAAATGAAGATAATAGTCTAAAAAAAAATACATATGGAATAATCATTTTTTCCCTCCATAACTGATCCAGAATGTAGCAAAAAGAAGGCAGAAGTTTAGATTTGGTTTGGTTCCTTTGTTTAATGGCATATCAACCTTCATGGATTATTGAATACCAAAGCCATCTTTGTAGAAGAGCAGCAGTAGTGGTACTATTATATATTTACCAACCCCTCCGCATGAGCAGGATGCGACACAAGGTCAATTTCTTAAGCGGAGTTTAACAGGTTTGAATTCAGAGTTTTCCTTCTCCTAGACCGGTTACCTAACCAAGGTTAAAGAGCCCAATCTGCCCTACTATTTACCCATAGCTGGAGGGAGAGTAGAATTCATACCTTTCCCAAGGGTATTAGCGCCAAGTGAAATGCAATTAACACGTCCAGGATTTGAACTCGGGGCGACGAGTCCATTTCCCATGACTTTAACCATTACACCATGCGCTTCCTAGTAGTGGTACTATTATGGCACTCAGGAATACTCCATTCATGCATTTGGGTGATTCCATTCCTTGAGTCCTGATGGGCTGCTTGGTATCTATGGTGTTATGGTGCTTGATAAATAAACTACCAATCTGCAGTAGGCTTGCTACAATGCAAGATCTGTATTGAGTTACAGCTTGCTTGTTGTCTTGTCTTCTAATTTGACGGTAATTGGAATATTGCTTCTACAGTGAGTATGATGTTTATTCTACAGGAGTCAAGGGGGTATCAATCAGAAAAAGTTTTGGAACTACTGATCTAGATTTTTGAATTTAGTTTTTTCTTAGAAAGAAACAATTTTTGTTTTTTTAATCACATTGTGTTTCTGTCCGCAAATCTCAGTAAAATATTGGCAAAAATATTTCTGAGAAAACAAAAACGAAAAAAAATAAAAACATTCAAAGCAGAGGGAATCATTAAAAAAAAAATCTCTTTTAAAAAAAAATTCTTTTCAGATTATTTATTGATTTGTCATTTTTCTATTACTTTTTATTTTATTTTTCTTCTTAATGAAATACTTTGATAAAGTAAACTTGTGTCTTCTTCCCATGATTCTTTATTAAATTCTAACTTTGATCATTATTCTGGGGGTAGAAATATTACAATAACCTCAAAGTTTTATTATATTCTAAAGCCAATAGACTTGCTTGAAAACACCCTGTTTTCAAAATACAGACTGGACCAAATGTCTTGTCACCCCTACCAAAATATAAATCTTAATTAATCAACTATAATTACATGGAATAAGCTGAAGGAAATTAAAATAGAAATGTATTATATATATGAATATATAGTAGTAAGTAAAGTCGTCAGGGAGGCCTAATGTCGGTATCAGCCATGCAGCGAGGGAGTCTATCCCCTTTTCACTAGCGCTAGACCAAGGAGATTATTTTAGCATCTGAGGTGGAGCGCCACACCTACCATCAGCTCCTTACTTTACCGCACAGATGCCTGTGCTACTCATACGCTGAGTTGGCGAGGGCGGGTATCGAACAAGGAACCTTGTGGTTTCTAGCCGCACGCTCTACCGACTGAACTAACCCGGCCCTATACACACATACACACAGAATTTTTGTGCAGTCAGTGCACCAAAGACTGTCACTCAGGGATAGGCTTGCACAGCCACTTGCACAGATACAGATAATTTTTTCTTTTTTTTTCTTTTTTCTTTATCTATTCATTTATTTTGGACACTATGCCATCGTCCTTAGAGGACGGAAAGGTGCCAACTATATATATATAATATATATATATATATATATATATATATATAAAAATGTACATGTATATATATTATATGATTAATGATATTATATATTATACTATTAGAATAAAAATAATGGAAGTTAAAACAATATGAATCGGTAACTAACTTTTGAACTATCCTATACATTAGCTGGTGTTATATGACTGTTTAAAGAAAAAATTCCTCATTTATTTGTAATATAGGATTTGAATGTCAGGTAACAAAACGAAAGTAAATAACATCATAAACTCAGCAATCAATTCACAAGTATGTATTTACCCAACCCCTCTACTCCAGGTGCCATGTAGCCCATTTCTTATGTCCACTGGGTATTGGGTTTCTCTTTCAGGTTGGATGTAGGGGTGGTGTTGTCTCTCTCTTTGGGTTCCCTTTTGTGTTCATTAATCAGGAAACAATGCAGAGACATAAAATTGGGCATACATTTTTTACCCCCCCCCCTCCGGTACATTCTTAATCTGTATGCAAGCAGAGAAGCAGAATGAGCAGGATGTGGCACAAGGTTATTTTTTTTTAAGTGGAGTTTAACAGGTTTCAATTCAAAGGTTTCCTTCTCCTAGAAAAGTTGCCTAACCAAAGTTAAATAGCCCAGTCTGCACCAATATTTATCCATAGCATAATCAACCTGTCTAGGGTTATTTACATTTTTGTGTAGTTTGCACAGTCCTATCGAATATGAATAATTTTTAAACATATCTATTTAACCTATAGATGGAACCCTAACAGGTACTACCACTCCATATCAGAGTGGAAGTGGGAGTAATTCCAATGAAGGTGTACTCCACACTCCCCAGATCTCAAGAACTAGAGTCTCACCATTTTTTTTTTTTGGGGGGAGGGGTTCTTACCCCTCCGCAAAGAATACATTCAGCATATTCTAAGCCCTGCCAACATATTCTATGTTTATTAGTAAAGTTCATACCTCAAAGATTTTTGGCTGTTATAAACACAAAACAGTTCTCCAATCCTAGGAGAAAGATATTTCTTTCTACCAGAATCTTTTCTAAAGACTTTAATTGTTACATAATTATTAGATTCCTAATACTTATGTACAGTAGTGTAGAAACCAAAATGGCTGTTATAAGTTCAGCTGGCGGCCTCGAAGGATTGAATGACAAGGCTTGACTTCAGTTCTGATCCTCCTTCCAGTGGATACTGTGAGAATCGGTGGAGAAGACCCTCTTCCGGTTTAGATTAGAAAGAGATTTTAGTCAGATCGACCAAAACCACAACGGTGGTAAGTCGTGTTATGCACGCAGCCGACTCAATCTGCGCAGGTAGTCTGGTGGGGATTTCAGAATAAAATATGATCTAAGTTAAATCGAAGTCTTGTGTTATTATCTAAAAACTACCAATGACACAGGGCTTCTGATAAAGAGAAATCCCCAATGGAAGACCAGACACGAAGTCCAGACACTAGAAGAAGAACGTAAGATAGAAAAGATGAACAGAAGAAGAATAGAAGTAAGAAAGTAAAAAGAAGAGTATACAACATAATGACCATATACGGCATCAGGCTGGAGTTCCCATAACATGGTAACTAACTGCTGGACTGTAAGTGGGTTCGAACTCCAGTTGGGCTATTATGTTTACTTTTGGACTAATACCTTGGAAAGGTATGAATGACCATATACGGCATCAGGCTGGAGTTCCCATAACATGGTAACTAACTGCTGGACTGTAAGTGGGTTCGAACTCCAGTTGGGCTATTATGTTTACTTTTGGACTAATACCCTTGGGAAAGGTATGAATGACCATATACGGCATCAGGCTGGAGTTCCCATAACATGGTAACTAACTGCTGGACTGTAAGTGGGTTCGAACTCCAGTTGGGCTATTATGTTTACTTTTGGACTAATACCCTTGGGAAAGGTATGAATGACCATATACGGCATCAGGCTGAGTTCCCATAACATGGTAACTAACTGCTGGACTGTAAGTGGGTTCGAACTCCAGTTGGGCTATTATGTTTACTTTTGGACTAATACCCTTGGGAAAGGTATGAATGCCCTTCATCCTCCCAGACTGTTCTTCTACATTCATGGCTCTGGCATTAAATAACCCATGAACATTGATATGCCATTAAACAAAGAAACCATAAAGTATCAGAAAATATTGTATGTGCATGTGAAAAGATTTTTGTAAAATAATTTTGTTGCTGGAAATGTAACAATAATTATGCAATTGTTGACAGAAAAAAAAAATCACAGTTAGTAATTGCGATTCTTTTATCAACCATTGAATAATTTCTTCTTTTTTTTTCTATTTGATCTGGAAAAAAAATCTCATTAGTTAGAATGATTACATTTAATTTGTATGAGATTCATTTCACAAAGAAACTAGAATGTTCAGTTGTTAAACAAAAAACTTGTTTTGTGTTGTATCTATTATTTGTTTATTTGCTATTAAGTATAATTATTGAATGAACATCATCTAAGTCAGGAGTGTCCAAGCTTTTTGTAAAGCTGGACAAATTTGATAAAGTGAAGATGCCCAATGGTTCTTTCTGAAGTCCTTTAATCAGAAAATTACATACACTTCAAATATTTACTGTATGTTGTCCCCAATGATACCTGCACCAGAAATAAAATCTAAAAAGTTTTTTGGTTACCCTTACTGCATTTTTCTTATTCCCCAATGATACTTGCATCAGAAAAATAAGGTCTAAAAAGGTTTGGCTTTGAGTTACCCTTACTGCATTTTCTTGTTCCCCAATGATACCTACATTGGAAAAATAAGGCCTAAAAAGATTTGGCTTTGGGTTACCAATACCACTTTCTTATCTTGTTCCCCAATGATACCTGCATCAGAAAAATAAGATCTAAAAAAGTTTGGTTTGAGTTACTCTTACTGCACTTTTCTTGTTCCCCAATGATACTTGCATCAGAAAAATAAGGCCTAAAAAAGTTTGGTTTTGAGTTACTCTTACTGCACTTTTCTTGCTCCCCAATGATACTTGCATCAGAAAAATAAGGTCTAAAAAAAGTTTGGTTTTGAGTTATTCTTACTGCACTTTTCTTGTTCCCCAATGATACTTGCATCAGAAAAATAAGGCCTAAAAAGGTTTGGCTTTGGGTTACCA
>CM042159.1:82987246-83049746 GCA_023376005.1 Doryteuthis pealeii | reverse complement strand
AGAGAGAGAGAGAGAGAAAAGAGAGAGAAGAGAGAGAGAGAGGGAAAAGAAAGAAAGAGGAGGGAAAGAGAGGAGAGGGAAAAGAAAGAGAGAGGGAGAAAAAAGAGAGAGAGAGAAAAGAGAGAGAGAGAGAAAAAGAGAGGGGAAAAGAGAGAGAGGAGAGAGAGAGAAAGATAGATGGGGTGTCAAGAAAGAAAAAAGAAAGAAAAGGGAGAGTGTGTGTGTGAGAGAGAGAGAGAGAGAGAGGGGAGAGAAAGAAAGAAAGAAAAAAAGAAATAGAGAGGGGGCAGGATTCAAGTTATCAAATACATATGTACAGATAGAATTAAACAAACATAAGCGTGCGTGCGTGTGTGTGTGTGTGTGTGTGTGTGCATTTGCATTAGGTAAAGCTTATCAAGTCACCGGATTTTTATCTTATTTTTATTTATCTATTTTTACTTACTTTTCTTTTTTTTTTACCCCAGGAAATGTTACATCAAGCAACCAGACATATCAACTTTCACGGCTTAATGACTTTCACATCCAATGCCAGTGACTGGAGCAGAAGGAAGATGGGGCAGAGACCAACCCTCCACTCTGCTTATGCCTCGATCCACCCAAACACTCAATAATTGGAACAATCTAAAGTTAGCAACAGCTTATTCAACAATAACAGGAAAAGCCTTTTATTATAAGCTAGTATTATAAATCACACTTTCTTCTTTTTTGACGACTGAAGAAAGAACTGATCTTTTTGCCTTATATAAGTTGACCCCTTACCTTGGATTAACCACACAGAAAATAAACAAAACAATACAATTATTATCCTTGAACTAAATGTCATCGCATTACTTTAATGCTTAGTTTTCATGAAATCTTAGTTTATAATACTTTTTTTTTTGGAAAGCGATACAGTGATGAAAAATGTCCGGCTCTACAAATAGAGGCGTTTGTTACGTAATGGTTATCGTTGTAGAATATGGAAACTGCATGTAAAAAAAATTATAATAGCGTTCAATAATAATAATAATAATTATAATAGCGTTCAACCGTTATTACACAACCATTATAATAAAAAAGTTACAAAAACACACACAACCTATCAAATATCGGACATATTCTGCCAAAATAATAATTCAATGCCTGAAGAAGACAACAGATCAAAAACACGTGTCGCATATGTAAGATAAAAAGAATTAAAATTTTTTTTCTGAAAACATAATACATTTTGCGGACCTTCTTTTTTATAAAAATATATATATATATATATATATTCACGACCTCCTAACTCGCCAGTATGAAAATGTCCACCGTTGAACAACGTCCGGAAGAGGGTCTAACAGATCGAAACATTATAACGTCAACATCACTACCTACAATAAACATCCATCTTGTACAGCAATGGTTATCGTTGTAGAATATGGACACTGCATGTAAAAAAATTATAATAGTTTAAAATAGGGAGTTACTTTTCAATCACCCTATAAATATATATATATATATATATATTCACAACCTCCTAACTCACCAGTATGAAAATGTCCACCGTTGAACAACGTCCTGAAGAAGGTCTAACAGATCGAAACATTATAACGTCAACATCACTACCTACAATAAACATCCATCTTGTACAGCATCCCGTATTTGTCTACCTTTCTCCATATATATATATATATATATATTGTAGGCATATTTTATTAAGGATGACAGACATGGATCTAGTGTTGAATCTTTTATTAACCATTTCATGTCCACAACTGAGATGTCACTATTAAGGTTGAAGGTGCTATAATAATTGTTTGAAATCACTGTTCATGTACTTTCAATTCAAGTTCAAATCCTGGATGAGGTTTTGTATTATTTAGATTTTTCAGACGATTGTCCTCACCTTTATTATATACAACATTTCCGCTGATGTGCCCTCTTGTCGAATTTTGGAACCTTGTCAAACTCGAACCTAATGAAGCGACTTGAGAATAAACTAGACCATAGCTGCACAAGAATGCTGCGTGCAGTGTTAAACAAGATGTGGAAACAACACCCCACGAGAAAACAGCTGTATGGCCACCTGCCCCATATCACACAAACCATCTGTATAAGATGAATGAGACACGTCGGACACTGCTGGAGAAGCAAGAACAAACTCATAAGTGACGTTCTTCTGTGGAAGCCATCACATGGGCATGCCAGCGTTGGCCGACCGACAAAGACATATATTGACCAAATCTGATACTGAATGCTGCGCAGAGGACCTCCCAGGAGCAATGAATGATAGGAAAGATTGGCGAGAGATTGTCATGGATATCCGTGCTGCCGGCGTGACATGATGATGATATATAGCAAGAGTTATATTAGAGCAATGGAAGCATGTGGTGTAATGGTTAAAGTCATGGGAAATGGACTCGTCGCCACGAATTCAAATCCTGGATGTGGTAACTGCATTTTTACTTAGTGCTAATACCCTTGGGAAAGGTATGAATCCTACTCTCCCTCCAGCTATGGTTAAATAGCAAGGCAGACCGGGCTCTTTAACCTTGGTTGGGCAACCGGTCTAGGAGAAGGAAAACTCTGAATTCAAACCTGTTGAACTCCGCTTAAGAAATTGACCCTGTGTCACATCCTGCTCGTGCGGAGGGTATTATATATATATATATATATATATATATATATATATATATATATATATATATATATATATATATTAGAGCAATGATACACATAAAAAGCTATAACTTAAGGAATAAAGCAATTTTAAGTTCAATTTGCAATGGAATTATAATCTTCATAATGAAATTTTTTAATTATCCAAATCCTTGATATAAGAGACATAACTATGAAATGCTAATGAGAATCATTCACTCCTTCAAAAATAGAAGCAGAAATATCATCATGGACTGCTGTTACAATGAAAACCCAAAGGATTCATGGGTTGTCAAGTATAAATAAAAAGTTACAAAACTAAAAAGAAAAAAGGTGAACAGATTTAGCAAAGAAAGATTAGGAAGAAATAAAAATAATAAAAGTTATAATCAAATTAGGTTATCATTCCTCCACCCTGAAGAAATATGGATTATATTTTCATTTACTCGGTTTGGGCAGGATGTAGGTAAAAAGGAGGGGGGGGTAAATATAAGGATTTGAAATGAGAGGAGAGTAAGAAAGAAATTGTGAATGGTATCTACCAAGCATAGATTAGTAGTAAAAAATCAGAAGGCTAAAAATGGTGAAAGGGAAACTGTAATCTTCCAAGTAGAGTGAATCTTCTACCCTAGAAAATCAGTATTTAAAATCTACAAGATCTTATATGTACTTGAACCCCTGACAAATATGGAAAAATACATTAATTATCCACAGAGAGGTTACAGGTATTTATAGTGCTTAGTCTTTATATGAGAAATAAACCATTTTTGACTGACTATGTCTATTTCACAGCAGATAGTGTTTGCTCTTAGGCATAGAATATACTGACTATATCTAGTGCAAAGGGATAAGACCACCTTAAAAAGGGGTGTCCTGCATCTGATGGTTATTTGATCACATTTGCATCTTAGGATTGAACTCATAGTTCTTTCTTTATGTTTGATATCCCACCCACACCCAGAAGGATTTACTTTGTTTTCTCCATTATAAAAAAAATGATGTCTTGAGACTAAGAAACATATTGAGAAATTGATATATTCTGAATGTCTAACTTAGGGATGGAACTCAAATACCAAGGACTAAAAGAAAATTAACTACAGAGGGTAACATTCCTTTAATAACAACTTACTTAAAGGCCAACTTTGGCAGCTATTAAGTGCAATACCAAGTCACATCCTATGCATAGAATTTATATTATGAATAAAAAAGAGAAGTACAATATAATTAACATTTAATAGTTATCTCCTCTGATAAATTATAATAATCAGGATGACCTGTCAGCTGGAGTTGTAGAAATGTCAACTGCACCTCTGTAGCAGGGTAAGACCCCCCCCCAATGGGGGCCACTTATTGGCCATGGGTGATGACCCATGATGCTTAAGGACGGAATCTTGGAGGCTGAGCAGTCTATGACTCGCAACCCCCACTTTGGCCTTTACTTAGGCTAGATGGACAGAGGCCCCCTCCAATCAATCGACTGGTCACGTCAAGCCCTAGCACCTATATGATTGTTCCAACCCTATTGCCCTTATGGTAAAAACCCTTTTTATCATTTGTGCTAGAAGGGAGTGGCTGAGGGTCTTGATGTCCTGGACAAGACATTAAACTGCATCTAATGGTGAAGTTCCAGTCCTGGAGCTATGGGAAATGTGGAGTACCCCTTCATTGCTATTACACCCAGGTCCCCCCCCCCTGACACGGTGTGTTAGTACCAGTTAGGGTCCCATCTATGGGTTAAATAGGAAAAAATGAGTTAACAAAACGTGTTTTAAAAAAAAATTTCAATACCCAACAAGAATGAATAGAACAAAATGTCTTAGGCATAAAATAACCTAAAAAGGGTTGACATGCAGTAAAATCCTAAGAAAGAAAGAATAATCAGGGAACAAATCATGAACAAAAATATCATACTATTATTATTAATACTAGTATAAAATAAAAAAATGCCCTCCGGACAATGTAAAAATAGATTTTTGAAACATATTGCCTGAGGGGTGGGAGTAAAAAATTCAATGTCAGCGAGTTTGTACCCTAAGTAAATAAAATCATCAAATTCATTAAAGGATTAAAAAATAAAACAATTTGAAATGTAAACTTTAAATATGTATTAAAATAAAACAAACTATATATAGAATACATGACGTATTTATTAAAACTTGTTTTAAAAAACTATGAGGACTGTCTAATGTTGCATGTTCAAATTATGATGATTTTGGGTAATGTGACGTAAGCAGTGACGTAATTTTTGTTACAGACAAAAACCGGAAGCTAATCTCCATTATTAATAATTTGATTTCAGACTTGACTGGAAATTGCTTTATTCTTTAAATTAGATCATTCTCACTACAATGTACCATTTCTACTATGTTACTGTAACACACATACCAAAAATTAGATCATAATAATATAGAAAATGTAATCAAACTTTTACTATGGCCCTATGATCAGGTATTTAAGATTTTAGTAAGTTTTTCATTCCCCCTCTCTAGGTAACTAGCATAACATATTTTTTTTTTAAATCAGTAGTAAACCTGGCTATAAATATTTACACATTGATATTAGCAGTAAAGAAGCTAAAAATGCAATTTTATTGCATATAGTAAGAAACCCCTTTAACAGCTGGTTTCAACAGTTAACCTATTCTATTACATACACACACACTTTATTTCATTCACATGAAGATCAAATTAGGATTTATGGTTTTCGATTGGTTGGGTCTTAATTCTTATATTTTCATTTCATTTTCATCTTTTTTTTTCTTTATTCTTTTTTTTTTTTCAACTTGGGAGACAATCACTTTCAGTGTTCTCCGAACCCAAAGCTGCAAAAAGCTTCATGATAGTTATCATTACTTGTCTCATAATAGTTGCTACATTTAGTATGTGAAATTAATATGCAAATGTACCAACTATTATGGGACAGAGTTAGTATAGAATTGAGTTCAAAGCTTTTAAATAGAAAGGAAGAAAGAAACAAAGGTAGATAGGTAGAGAAGAAATAGAGAAAGAAAGGAAGAAAGGCAGAGTGAGAAAAAAAAGTAAAAATGAAAGCAAAGAAAAAAGAAAGAAAGAAAAAAGAAAGAAAGAAAGAATGAATAAGATAGAAGAAACAAAACCAGAAAAGAAAGAAAAAAATGGGTAAGAAAAAAAAAGAAAGAAAAAGAACATATTGTATAACAAAAATGGGGGAAAAAATGTTTTTTTCACATTTTATATAAAGCCTGCTGTGAAGCATAAATGTTTTTTGTTGTTTTTTGTCTTTTATTTAATTCTTTTTTGGTAATTCTGGAAAATAATTTTTAAACACGTGAAGAGGAAATGGAAAAATAGAATTAAAAAAAAACCAAAACAACAAAGGTTATAAAGGGTTGGTAACAGCAAAAAAATTTCCCTGCTGTTTCTTGATTTTATAAAGGCAACGATCAGATCTGGTTTAATTGAGGAAAAGAAAGAAATAAAAGTAAATAAATAGAATAAAATAGAATGAAATGAAATAGAATAAAATAAAATATGGGAGCCAATGAAATAATCAGGCCTTTGTGGAAACAAAATAGAAATGAAAGTTAGAAAATAAATAAAACAACTAAAGTCCCAAAAGTGATTGAAACTATTTTGTGAATTGATCAAAAGAGGAATTATTTACTTTCCCTAACTTGAACAATGTTACCTGAAGATGAATGGAGAATATACGGATCAATAAGAAAAAATGAATAAAGACAATACAAGTCTTGACAAATATCTCTACATATTTATACTTGGTGGCTATTGTAGATTTTAGAAATATGCGCTATAAAACTACAAACTTTAAGCATACTGAAATAGCTTGTATTATTTGGATTATTCGGACTATTGTCCTCATCTTTATTGTTATCAGTACAACATTTTGGATGATGTGGCCGCCAGACTTCAGGTATTTCTTGTCGATCACACGTGTGTGTTCTTTGTATTAGCTAATACAATGAACACACATGTGATCGACTGCCAGTACCTCAATTAATTCAGTGGATTTAACCCTGAAGATCCTTATGGTGAAACTCGAGTAGGTTTCTGTTGTATCCATTTATATATATATATAATATATATATATATATATGTGTGTGTGTGTGTGTGTGTATGTACATGCATATGTTTGTTAAGTATTAAAACTGAATTTCCAAAAATAGATTTTCTAAAACAAAGATATCCTTTATATGATTGTCAGTTTCATAAGTTCATTTGATCTTTAGACAATTTTAAGGAAGTTGTTTCTCATATTTAACCTATGAAGCACTTGCGACTATTACCCCCTCCTCCACCTTTATTGGTGGAGGTGGTAATAGACTGAAGATCAATTAACTTTTATTATTATTATTATTGTTGCTGTTATTATAAATGCAGTATTTACTAATTAATCCAGACTGCATTGGAACTGAGTATATTTGGTTCTGTGCATTTGCGGGAATTGAGTTAACTCATTTTTGATAGTGGAATATTTTCTGGAATTCTCCACATTTCATATGAGCTTATGGTCAAGTCACGTTGAAAGGGCCGGTTCCCACTAGATCATCCAAGTTAAGCAGTGATGAGCAATGGTTCACCATTTAAGCAAAAGCAGGTACTGTAAGCAACCTGATATCAAAATGACTTGATTCAGCATTAAATGACCCAAAAAGTGTTGATATGCGGTAAAACAAAAAAACAACCAACCAATATTTTCATATGATATAGTACACACATTTATTTTTATTGGCCAATAGAAAAATGTTGCAAGAACTGATTAGTGTGTTACGTTATCAACTCATATAACTCTCCAACCCTGTCGGCTAGAGCTTTAGAATACACTAACTGCACCTCTGCCGAAGGGTTAGACCCCACCCAAATGCGGCTACCTGTTGACATGATGCTTAAGGATGGAATCCTGATGGATGAGCAGTCCATGACATGCAACACCCCACTTTGGCCCTTACTTAGGCTAGACGGGCAGTCAGAGAGGGGCCTCCAATCAAGCTCTATCACCTATATGATTGTCTAAACCCTATTGTCCTTATCATAACCCCCAACTCTTTTTATCATATGGGTACTAGAAGGCGGTGGCTGAGGGTCTCCATCCCTGGGTATGATGTTAAACTCTGATGGTGAGGTTCTAGTTCTGGAGGTTTGGGGAATGTGGGGCACCTCTTCATCACCATTGCTCCCAGGTCCGCTTTGACCCTGATTGGTAGTACCTGTTAGGGTCTCATCTAGGAGTTAAATAGAAAATTTGTTTTAAAAAAAAAAAAAATTTTAATTTAAAAAATTTTCTTACGAACTATCGCTATGAATCTTTTAAAACTTTGCCGGCATTAAATGACCCACCATATTTGATATGCTTTAAAAGAAAACAAACTGAAGAATAAACCCAGTTCCAATTACTGTCGAACTGGGAAGACATGGCAACAAACGGTTGTAACCCAATACAAACCCGAATAGTCACAAAGTCTACTGCAGAATGACAGGGTATTTATAAGACTCCACAATGTCATTCAAATCAAGCAGTCAAGCAGCCAATCAGAACTCAAGGAATGGAATCACCCAAATTCATGAATGGATCATTCTTGATTTCTATATATACTAACTGTCTTGACACTGCTTAATTATGTACTCAGCTAGCTGCTGTTATTCAAACCAACAGTAGACTAACTGACTTCAATACAAACAAACAAACATGCATAATCAACTTGTGAGATATATTTCTAAATTTAGAACGAGAATAAAACTTGAATTTCAACAACAATTCCTTTAATTTGTATTTTGGTAATTCTGATTCTGGTGGTGAGTTTGAAAGGTTTGACCCGGAAAACAGTTCTATTATGATGTTGAGTTTAGTGACTATTTGTGCAAAGACATGAAAGCGTTTCTCTGAATTTTTGAGACGAGGCTTGATAATTGGTATTATTTGGATTATTCAGACTATTGTCCTCATCTATGTGTCAAATTGGACACACGGTTGTGGATAAAGGTGTTGGTTTAAGACAGTTCTAAGTGACAGTTATCGCTAGGCTGTAGGTTCAATCCTGGTCAAGGGCAGCAGTAACATAGAATAATAATTAACAGCTTAACGCCTCTAACCCAGCTATGGTTAGCGGAATGAGAACAGGATACCCCCGTGGATTGAATAAAGGGTTGTTCAAAGTTCTGTGATGGCTCCCGAATTACAACAAGAGGGTTCCCAAGTTCGAGAAGGCTCCCAAGTCCTAAAGAAATACCTGAAGAAGGGCAGAGGATATATCAGCTGAAACATTGTTCAGATAATAAAGATGAGGACAATAGTCCAAATAATACAAATAATACTGACATGAAAGTGTTTGATCCTGTGTGAACCACGGTAGATCTGAATACAATAAATAGTGAATATGAATGAGAAAATAATTAACAGCTTAATGCCTCTAACCCAGCTATGGTTAGTGGAATGAGAACAGGATACCCCCGTGGATTGAATAACGAGTTGGGTTCAAAGTTCTGTGATGGCTCCCGAATTACAACAAAAAGGTTCCCAAGTTCAAAAAGAAGGTTCCCAAGTCCAACAAGAAATAACTGAAGAAAGGCAGAGGGTATATCAGCCGAAACATTGTACAGATAACAATAAAGATGAGGACAATAGTCCAAAAATACAAATAATACTGGCATTAAAGTGTTTGATCCTGTGTGAACCACAGTAGATCTGAATACAATAAATAGTGAATATGAATAAGAAAAAAACATGTTTTTGTTATTATTTGTCTACATAACTTGGTTATCATTTCAACCAATTTCAAGAAATCAATTTAGTATCTAGATGTTAGTATGCAGAAATTTAATCAGTTGAGAGTGTTAATATTTACAAACTTGTATTACTTGATGATTGCTATACAACAAGAAACTTTTAGTTGCTATTTGTGTTTAATACAATTATATATAATATTTGCAATGTAAAAAAAAAGAAAAAAAAAGGAAAATAATACAAGTCATATTATCTTTTCTACACTGGTCTATATCTGGGATAAAGCTACTATAAAACTGAATATAGATCATAGATAAAAATTACTTTTTTTAAATGTTTAAAACCAAACTTTTTTTACATTACTGTCAATACCATGAGTCTATATTCAACTTTATATATATATATATATATATATATATATATATATATATATACATACAAAGGGTCCAACGGGAGAAAAATAGATATTTTATAAAAAAGAAGGTTTGCAAAAAGGATTATGTTTTTTTTTAAAATTTTATTAACTTACATATGCGACACGTGTTTCAGATCTATTATCTTCTTCAGGCATTGAATTATTATTTTGGCAGAAGATGTCCGATATTTGATAGGTTGTGTGTGTTTTTGTAACTTACTTTTTGATTATAATGGTTCTGTAATAATGGTTGAACGCTACGTTAATTTTTTCAATCCTTGCGTGTGATTTGCGTGCGACTTGCGCATAAAAATTGAGAAAAAAATGATGTAACGTTTTATATATATATATATATATATATATATATATATATATATATATTATATATAGCACCTCACGTGGTGTAATGGTTAGCAAGGTAGATTTGCAGCCCATTGTTAGTGAATTCGATTCTCACTGGGAGATCCATACTCCTAGCCTTGTGCTACATCTAAGCTAAGCTTAGTAAATAACTATATATATATATATATATATATATATATATATATATATAACATAATGAAAATTTTAGTAATATATACAGATAATTTGAATTAAAAAAATATTTGAATATCTGAATATACTGATCCAAAACATTAAAAACTAAAAATTTCATTAAAAAAGCCCAAAATAAGAAGCAGGTAGTTCTAATGAATGATATACATGGTAGGATTTATTATAAAAATAAGCCAAAACTTTGATTCACTCAAATGATATCAGATATTAAAAACAGACAGGAAACGAACAAATGACAAAATCTCTATGCTACATTCAACATGTGAACAAATATGGCAAATACGCTATTCTTTAATTACTGTATTTGATGGCATATAAGACCTTTCTTAATTTATATTCAGTATTACAGTATTGTGCGTTTGGCAAGTATGGTAATTATTTGTGTATAACACTCACCCTTAAATTTGGACTATGCAATTCTGGAGAAAAAAAATTGTTGTATATTATTGTCAGGAATAAAGAATGAATTATTAATTGTACAAGATTATTATATGTTAATGTAAATGAATTGCTAATGATTTTACTATAGAAATTCAGTTTAAATCAATAATTAAAAAAGAAAAAAATTGAACATTTTTTTTCCCATTAATCATAGCCTGTTAAATTTGGTTTTGAAATTATTTTAAACTTTTTCATAGTTAAATTATCTTATCTACGTTCTGTGCATCTGCTCAGCTTCTGCTCAAAATAGAAAATGCTTCCATAAAGATTATCCAATGAAATAAAATATGAATGAAAAATATGAATGAAATAAAATGTGAATGAAAAATGTGAATGAAAATAAAATGTGAATGAAAATAAAATGTGAATGAATGAAAATCACTATAGTAACATTAGCACTTTGAAGTTAAGATTGTGCCAACTTTAGAGCTACAATTTGTTTTAGTAAGTTTAAGCATTCAAAACCAGGAAATCATTGTCAGGAATAAAGAATGAAGGAGAACATTACTAATTGTCCAGGGTTATTATATGTTAATGTAAATGAATGCTAATGATTTTACTATAGAAATTCACTGAAAATAAGGAAGAAAGTGATTGTGTTTGATCAGGGGTTGATGCAAGTGTTAATAAAAAAAAAAAGAAACTCCATTATGAATATTTTATAGAAATTCATTGTAAATGATTTTGCTATAGAAAATCATGGAAGAAAAGATACTCTTTAGTCAGGGATTAATGCAAATGTTAATAAAAATAGTTTGTAAATGGTTTCATTATAGAAATTCATTGTAAACGGTTCATTATAGAAATTCATTGTAAACGGTTTCATTTCATTATAGAAATTCATTGTAAACGGTTTCATTATAGAAATTCATTGTAAACGGTTTCATTATAGAAATTCATTGTAAATGGTTTCATTATAGAAATTCATTGTAAACGGTTTCATTATAGAAATTCAGTGAAAATAAGGAAGAAAGAGATTGTTAGTAGATCAAAATTAATGCAATAATTACTAAATTATAAAGCCATTATATGTTAAATTATTTGTATTAAAGCTGTTATTGTGCAGCACTTAACAATCATAGTATTGTTTTTATTTGGCAGAGATTCTATGTAACTGGGCTTGATAATTTAGTGAACATTTTATAAGAACAAATTCACAAAAAAGATAAAAGTTCTAATCATTGTGCTAAGTAAATACTTATTAAAATGTGAAACTTATTAAATACCAACACCATAATTATTTGTGTATATAAGACATTATTTTCCCAGATTTTCATCTCAAAAGTTAGAGGTGCACATTATACATGATAACTATATAGTTAATTTTAACTTAGTTTAACATTAATACGGTTCACCATATTTGGTATGAGATGGTCGAAAATAAGTTATATCTATAATCCCAACTTTAAGGAAGCGCGTGGTGTAATGGTTAAAGTCATGGGAAATGACTTGTTGCCCCGAGTTCAAATCCTGGATGTGGTAATTGAATTTCACTTAGCGCTAATACCCTTGAGAAAGGTATGAATCCTACTCTCCCTCCAGCTATGGGCTCTTTAACCTTGGTTAGGCAACTGGTCTAGAGAAGGAAAACTATGAATTCAAACCTGTTAAACTCCACTTAAAAAATTGACCTTGTGTCGCATCCTGCTCTATACATATTTACCAAGAGTATTAGTTCTATGTGAAATACAAACAGCCTTGTCCAGGATTTGAACGCAAGTTACAGAATTTATTTCCTATGACAATAACTATTACACCACAAACCCCTTCTAAGAAATTTATATAATAATCCTCGCATTCATATGACCGTTATCATCCTGCAACACCCTCTGGTTAAAAAATGAGACCATCCAAATCATCCAAGATGAAATGCAAAAAATGGATATCCTGATTATCTGGTGTTACTTATCTGTAGAATTTATATTTCTTATGAGTGTCGTCAACTCAGCTAAATAATGGACCATTCCATTTTTATTATAAAGAAAGAAAGAGAAGAAAAAGGATATGCTACAAAGAAAAAATATAAAAAAAAAGAAAGACAGTAGGGGAAAGAGAAAGAGAGAAGAAGTGAGTGTGAAAACGATAACGCTAATCTGTTTCAAATGAATATAATGAAAAGAAGGAAAGAAAGAGAAAAAATGAGTAAGAGAGAGTTAAATCAAGATAATTATACTTTTTACATATTGAACTATTTAGCAATAGCTTTTAAGTAAATATATCAAACATTGTAATAATTAAATCATCATGCTGTAGTATATATATATAAGTAAGTAAAGTTGTCGGGACGGCCTAAAGTCGGTATCAGCCAATCAGCGAGGGAGTCTATCCCCTTTTCACTTGCGCTAGACCAAGGAGATTATTTTTTGCGTCTGAAGTGGAGCGCCACACCTACCATCAGCTCCTTACTTTACCGCACAGATCCCTGTGCTACTCAAATGCTGAGTTGGCGAGGACCGGTATCGAACTAGGAACCTTGTGTTTTCTAGCCGAACGCTCTACCGACTGAGCTAACCCGATATAATAGGTGTGATTGAAATGTTTTTAAGTATTGAGACTGAATCTTTAAAAAAAATTTGAATTCCACAATTTACCTAAGCAGAAATCAATATGCTGTAGTATATCCACAGGTCCTACTAGTAGTGTATAATACTAGAATTTATACCACTAGAATATGACATACTAGTATAAGCAGAAATACACCAATATTCTAATACTAGTTTTACATATTGAACTATTTAGCAATAGCTCTTAAGTAAACATATCAAACATTGTTGCTTGATCACCTCTGATAGGGTCAGAAGGGCGAGGGAAGTCTGATGTTGGAAGACCTGAAACTTCCCAATGAACCCTGCAGATTACATCACTGATGACAATCACCAGCGCCCCAAATGTAGGAGCGTATATTTAAAGTACTTTTTACATATTGAACTATTTAGCAATAGCTTTTAAGTAAACATATCAGACATTGTAATAATTAAATCATCATGCTGTAGTATATCCACAGGTCCTGCTAGTAGTGTATAATACTAGAATACCAATAGAATATGATATACTAGCATAAGCAGAAATACACCAATATTCTAATACTAGAAAGCATTAATACAAAATGGAATTTTTTGATTCAAACAGCAACAAGGTCAACAAATTCTTCTCTTGTTCAACAGCACAATTACCTAGTTAGTGCTTCTTTCTTTATTGATTATAGATTAGCAGTTATTGATTGGGAATCTCATCTTACATAGCATTTGTTCTTCTCTTCTTCTTTTGAAAAAGACTCACAGTAAAGCTGTCAAAATCTCTATCATAATAATTTGTCTGCAAAACTATCTACAATGCTCATCACGATGCACACTTAATCTCTCTCTCTCTCTCTCTCTCTCTGTTTATTATATATATATATATATATATATATATATATATATATATATATATATATGTAAACAACTTTTAGCTATTTTCAGCCGACAGTATATTTGGGAGAATATGTGCTTTTAATTTAGTCAGATCTAATTTTTTTTTTTTTTTTTGAAAGTTAATTCATTTATAGTTAATTAGGCGGGATTTAACTACTTAAATGTAAGGCTAAAAAATCGAGAAAAATCAATCTCTGAATATATATTTCGACCTATTAGGTCTCTTCAGCAGAGCTATAGATACGAGGACCGCCCAGCGTGTGACTCGAACACTTTGTGCCGAAACGGCACGCCGGCTTCTTACCATCACGCCAAACAGGAAATCGCAATTTGTCTCGCTTTGTTTAGGCATTAGTAACTAATAGGTTGAAATATATATTCAGCGATTGATTTTTCTCGATTTGTTTAGCCTTACATTTAAGTAGTTAAATCCCGCCTAATTAACCATAAATGAATTAACTTTCAAAAAAAAAAAAAAATAGGTCTGACTAAAATTAAAAGCACATATTCTCCCATATATATATTATATAATATATATATATATATATATATATATATGTGGTGTGTGTGTGTGTGTGTGTGTGTGTGTGTATTTGGGCAGCATTCTTTCATTTATACAAGTAGAATTAAACAAAAGGCACATCTCCTGTTTAACAATTTTATTTTTTATCTTTTCTAATTTTCTGGCCAACTTTTTAATGTTTGGGTGGAATTGGTGGATAAGTCCACCAAAGTTCAATTCCCAAGTACTTTCGGCACTTCGAAGTGCCATCATCAGGGGTGATGTATTCCAGTTTTTTAAAAAATTATATTAATGTGGAGGCTGGAAGGAAAAGAATTGGTGAGAAAGTGTTATAGGCATTTTAGAATGTGTGTACTGTATTGGAAATTAATTTTGTTTAAGGATGGTTTGTATTGTTTAATTAGAAAAGATAAAAAATAAAATTGTTAAACAGGAGATGTGCCTTTTGTTTAATTCTACTTGTATAAATATATATATATATATATATATATATATATATATAGAGAGAGAGAGAGAGAGAGATATGTGTGTGTGTATGTGTGTGTGTAAGCATATTTGTATACATATATATATTTGTGCAAATACATATTCACATGTACAGAAATATATACAGACATATTTGTACACTCACACTTGAAATAAATAAAATAATCCCTGAATAATCCCATACATCATATGAGGTGTGATTAAAAAGTATCAGGACAGAATCTTTCACCTTTTTAATTCTAAAATTTAAATATAGACATCTGCACAAGTGAGCAAATTCTATAATAAAGTCTGTATAGTGGCCTATTATCGGTATCAACCAAACAATGAGGGAATTTACACCCTTTTCACTAGCGCTAGACTAGGGGGACTATTTTTGCTGAGGTGGTGCACCAAACATAGCGTCAGCTCCCAGAGGCTTTACCACACAGCTCAGATTATCCAAGCTGTCCTACTGATGTGCTAAGTTGGTGGTAACTGTATTGAAACTTTTATAATAAAGTAAGTAAAGTCAGTGGATTGGCCTATTGTCGGTATAAGATGAACAGCAAGGGAGTCTATCCTCTTTTCGCTAGTGCTAGACCAGTGAGATTGTTTTTGATGAGGTGGAGCACAACACCTACCATCAGCTCCCAGATGCTTTACTGCACAAATCAGATTACCCAAGCTATTGTTACATAATTATTAGATTCCTAACACTTATCTACCATTAGTGTAGAAACCAAAATGGCTGTTATAATTTGCAGCCGGCGGCCTTGAAGGATTGAGTGACGAGGTTTGACCTCAGTCTGATCCTCCTTCTGGGGGATACGTGAGAATCGGTGGAGAAGACCCTCTTCCGGTTTAGATTAGAAAGAGAGTTTAATTCAGTATTGGCCAAACCACAAAGTGGTAAGTCGTGTTAAGCGCACAGCCGACTCAATCTGTGCAGGTAGTCTGGTGGGGATTTCGGAATAAAATATGATCTAAAGCAAATCAAAGTCTTGGGTTATTATCTAAAAACTACCAATGACACAGGGCTTCTGATAGACCAAACACGAAGTCCCCAAGACAAAGTCCAGACGCTAGAAGAAGAACGTAAGATACCAAAGATGAGTAGAAGAATGATAGAAGTAAAGAGAGTATACAACACTATACTACTCTTGTGCTGAGTTGGCGAGGAATGGTATCGGAACCAGAACCTTGCAATTCCTTGGTGAATGCTCTAACGACTTAGCTAAACTAGCCCTAACAATAAAGTAATGATGTTTAAACTTTATTTAGACAAGTGTACTAATTCTCAATGCTTTTTGATCAACTGCTTTAGGCAAAAAAACAAAACAACAAAAAACAACAATAAATACTGTATCTCCGTACTGTGATATAATACCAAAATAAAGAGAATGGAATCGTCCGTTTTTCTTATAAATAAAGTCTGATGAAATCTCAGAAGAGAAACAAGATCTCATAGAACTTATCAATAAGAGAAAAACAGAGGATTCCATTCTCATTATTTTGGTATTATATCACAGTATGGAGATGCTGTACTTATACAAGCTTGTTTTTTTTATTAATTCAAATTAGCAATTGCTAATTACTCTGTTCATCTTGTATCTTTGCTTAGTAAACCTTTTTCCTATCCTTAATACTTCTTGTGTTTCTTCCTATTATTTCTCTGTTAACTCTGATACTTGACTTACAACAAATACTCATTAAACTTTGTGCACTTTTTTTTTTTTATTGTTTCTTGAACTGAAAATTCACCCTAAGATTAAGATTTGTTGGTGGGGAGGACATTAAAAGAAATATGATGGTGCAACTTCACACCATATCAAAAGGAATAATTCAAAATAGCTAAAACAAGTGTGTTAAATGTCAAGGGGTTATTCTGAAGAAAATTAATGTTTGGCTTATTATTGATTTCTGCTTAGGTAAATTGTGGAATTCAACATTTTTTTAAAGATTCAGTCTCAATACTTAAAAAAACAACAACATTTCAATCACATAATATATATATATATATCTTATTATAATGGAGATTGTGTGTTTTTCTGTCTGTAACCGAAATTATATTACTACTCAAGTCACAATTCCCTTTGTTATTGACATCGCAATCTCAATGATTTTATTTTTATTTAAATCTCAATTATTAATGCAATTATATGCAATTATATTTATATATACAACAAAATAACGGTTAACAGTGTGAACGGGAAGGCTAATTTGCATATTGATATTAAAAATTTGATTTTAATAAATATGTACTTAGTATTTATGATTTCTAATTGTTTGGGTTTATCTTAATGAATATGATAAAAAATCTCGGGGGGAAATCTTAAAAGAAATCCATTAACAAGAAGAAATAACTGTAATATTATTCTTTACTTCCTATTTTAACTAAATAGTTGAATTAAGAAAATTAAGCAATGAATTATGGGAGTGAGGGACAAGTAAGTTTCAGTTGTTCTGTTTTTCAATCATACCCCCTCTGTTTCAAATCTTTTTATCTGCATTCTTATTTAGTTTCATTGGCCTTTCTAATTGAAAATAATAATTTATTATATTAAAACTTAGATACTTGCACCCGGAGGGTGCATATATTTGCTAGTATATATATATATATATATATATATATATATATATATTTTGGAGGATATGTGCTTAATTGAAGTCATACTTAATTTTGAAAATTAATTAGTTAATAATTAATGAATTTAGGCAGGCATATATGTTCAAATGTAAGGCTAAACAAATCGAGAAAATGTCAATCACTGAATTGACATTTTCTCGATTTGTTTAGCCTTACATTTGAATATATATGCCCGCCTAAATTCATTAATTATTAACTAATTAATTTTCAAAATTAGGTATGACTTCAATTAAGCACATATCCTCCAAAAATTGTCGGCTTAAAGCCATATAAAAATAAACACATTTGTTTGTTTACTTAACCTCATATATATATATGTATGTATGAGATGAACAAAAAGTGATAAGATAAACAGGAATATTTCTTTTATTTCATTTATTTTTGAATTGTTCTCAACTAGTTTTGAGCTTTGGTCATCATCAGGAGAAAATTTCAGGTGAAATAAATTGTTTTTAGAAAGTTTTTAAAAAGTTTTCTAAGTGTTTGACAAACCACAAAAAATAGGGCAAAAACTGTACTAGAAGTAGCAAGTCCATCTTTTCAGTGAAAACCTTTTTCTAGTTAAATTCGCTTGGACTGTTTATATATATATATATATATATAGTATCAATGACAAGGTTAATTTCGCATGAGTTTCTCGGTGCTGTATCATGGCTGAAACAGTATAGTGTTTAACTATCCTGCTAGAGGTCACGGTTTCGATTCCTGTCGGAGGGAGTCGTTAGTATATATCGCTGACGAGACTTAATAAAGTTGAAACAGTCTGTACGATAACACACGAGTGATTCTTTGCGGATTCACTTGTCATTATTATATCTTCTATAATTATCGAATTTATGCGATATTCGCATTGTAGTTGCCTTCAAGTATATATATATATATATATATATATATATATATATATATGTGTGTGTGTGTGTGTGTGTGTGTATCTATGGTGAGTGCATCAGGCTAATGAGTTTTCAATTAGGTTTGGGAGTTGTTCTTTCAAATTGGGTGGTCAGTATGTTTGTTTATTTGTATAGGTGTTGGTGACCCCCACATTTTATTACTAGGATGGATAATTAAGTTTTATAATAAATCCAAATGGATAAAAACTTTTTATTTTGTTAATCCATTTGTTTTCCTGTTTTTCAATTACTGATTTTTTATGTTGATGTCTTTCTCAATTCTTTCATTGATTGTGAATTTAGCATCTCTGCTAAAATCACGATTGGAAGTGTTGCCTAGGGGCCTCCTGCTTAAGAATAAGGATAGAAATGGCTTTAACTATTATTGAAGTCAGTTAGCCTACAGCAGCTAAGTAGAACTTTTCTTCACGATGGTGAGTATCATTGTTTCTACATCTCCCCTCTCCCTCCCCCGCGTGCAGGCAAGGCTCTACGAGGAGTGAGCTGTTCTTTAAGGCCTGTCCTGTTATGCGGGAATAACCTGGACAAGGCTCGAGGGATTTTCGATGGACGAAGGCAGGTTGATGTATCAGTGCTCACTGTGGGGTGTCGAATTGCTGTATGCGCATCATTTCTGGGAGATGTTGGGAGATTGGAATGCATAGATGAAGTATTGCTTGCAGGGCTTGTAAATTCAGGCATTGCACTTGGCATTGGAGTGGGTTTTGCTTTGGCCTCCAACTTCCTCAAGAAACGGCGATTCCTGAGGGTGACTCTTCCTGATCCATCGACCCTGATTTGGTACTGACGATCTGGAAGGACAGTAACGATCCTGTCTGCAGCGCCATATTGAAGTCAGTTAGCCTACAGCAGCTAAGTAGAACTTTTCTTCACGATGGTGAGTATCATTGTTTCTACAACTATCTGGTTTTCTATTAATGTATGGAAATATCAATGTGCTGAGAACTGATGTTTCAGTTTATCACTTTCTTGTGGGATGTTGCTTCCACAATTTATTCAAGATCGCACACTGCATCCATGGAGCTACCATCCAGGCACTTGGTCATGGTCCAAGTACAGATACTGCATGCTGTGCGGAGACCCTCCCGGGGTCAATGAATGATAGGGATGGTTGGCGAGATATTGTCATGGATATCCATGCTGTTGGCGTGACATGATGATGATGATGATATATTAGTTTATCACTGTGTTGTCTAAGTTTGATTAGTGAATAGCTGAGGCTGTTTGTGAGATGTTTGGAGTGAGAGGATTCATAATCTGTATGCACTGCTCGTTAAAGGAAAAGGTTTTAACTTTTATGGGATTTCTTAAAATAATTACACACACCTACACATGCAAAGACACACGCATAAAAATAGTCTTTCTCTCTCTTTCTCTCTCTCTCTCTCTATATATATATATATATATATATATATATATATATATATATATATATATATATATACCAAGCGTGTTGGTAGATCCTTGCGGAGAAAAAAACCCAGCAGAAAGTTTGATTGTAAAAATATACTACCAAACATCAACCAGGAAGAAAAAAATTTTGAAAAAAAGAAAGGACCAAGATATTCGTACCAACAAAAAATAATCTATTGGTACAGTATTTGGCCAAAAGAAAAAACAATTTATATGTATATTTGTTTAAAAATCAAAATTGTCAATAATTGCCTCTTCTTGTTATTGGACAATTAACTAAATGCCGATCTCTTCCCTTTTATTCAACAAAACGTGCCATAAAAAAAAAATATCAAAGGAGTTCATTCAAACAATCATTTCACTTATTTTTAGCTCACTCGGTAGAGTGTTCGGCTAGAACCTTAGGGTTCCTAGTTCGATACCGGTCCTCAACAACTTGGCGAATGAGTAGCACAGGGATCTGTGCAGTAAAGTAAGGAGCTGATGGTAGGTGTGGCACTCCGCCTCAGACACTAGAATAATCTCCTTGGTCTAGCGCAAGAGAAAAGGGGATAGAATCCCACGCTGTATGGCTGATACCGACATTAGGCCACCCCAACAACTTTACTTACTATGAAATTTGACCATTGTAGCAGAAGACAACCCAGTAGGGTACGGTTTGTGTGTGTTTGTAGGTTTTGTGTGGAGTGTTTTTGTAGTTGTATGTTCTTGTCAGTATATACTAGGATATCTAGAAATACAATTGCTTCAGTTGATTTGATGGAGTCATGCATCATATTTAAGTTGGTTAGGAAATTGTTCCATTTTGCCTCTCCACCTGTGTATATGATGAATATATCATTAATATATCTTGCATAAAAGAGGCAGTTATTCTCTATTTCCAGGTAGATGTATGTGTTTTCCAATTTGTCAGGTAGATGGTTGCATATGAGGGAGCTGCAACTGTACCCATGGCATATCCTTTTCTTTTTTTTTAATGAAGTGTCAACCATTAAAGTTTGTTATTAGTTCTGTGGAAAGGTTTTTTTTGTTTTTTCTGAAAGTCCCTCGTTGTGATTAATGTTAGAGTATAGGGATCCGACATCCATTGTGGTATTGTTTTGATGTTATTGATTTCGATAAAGAAGTCTGTTGTATCCTGTATGTAGGACTTTATTTCCTTAGCAACTATCCTATTACATAGATAATTACATACAAGCACTTGCTAAGGAAACAAAACGCACATGCATATATGTGTGTGTGTGTGTGTGTGTGTGTGTTATCTGCTTATCCCTCAACTTTTATTTACATCTTGTTGGATTTTTACCCAATCTGTTGTTTATATATATATCATCATCATGTCGGGACAACAGTGTGGATATCCATGACAATCTTTCGTCAACCATCCCTATCATTCATTGACCTAGGAGGGCCTCCACAGAGCATGCAGTATCCGCACTTGGACCTTGATAAGGCACTGGAAAATAGGCTGGATGGGAGATGCATTGGATGCTGTGTGCAACCTTGAATAAATTGTGGAAGCAACATCCCACAAGAAAGTAGGTATACTGCCACCTGCCCCCTGTCAAGCAAACCAACTAAGTAAGACGAAGAAGACATGCCGGACACTGCTGGAGAAGTAAGAATGAGCTCATAAGTGACATGCTAGTGTGGGTCATCCAGCAAAGACCAACACACACAACACATATATATATATATATATATATATATATATATACACACAAATTTCAAAAATTAATGTATATACAATCCAACTGAATTTAACCAGAAAATGATTTTCACTGAACATATGGACTTGCAACTTCTAATATATATATATATATATATATATATATAATGTTAAAGTGAATACGTCTTTTTGTATAATAGCTTATTAAAAAAAAAAAAAAAATAAAGTGCTAAATACTACCCAGCAGAATTGAATAAAAACTCAAAAAGAGACAAGATTTATTTCCCCCTCCACATTGCTACGAGTTCCAGGCAATGTTTTTGAGGTTAAGAAAATTGCAATCTTAAAATGTGGTCAGCAGATAAGAATGACCTTTATTCTTATCCACTGACCACATCTGAAGATTGAAATTTTCTCTCACTCAGTAAGATTGCTTGAAACTCGTAGTAATGCTTCAGTCAGGGAGGGATAAGTGAAACCTATTTGTTTTAGGCTATATATATATATATATATATATATATATATATATATATATATATATATAAAGAGCCGGTTTAGCTCAATCAGTAGAGCATTCGACAAGACACCACAAGGTTCCTAGTTCGGTACCGACTCTCGCCAACTCAGCATATGAGTAGAACAGGAATCTGTGCGGTAAAGTAAGGGGCTGATGGTAGGTGTGGCGCTCCACCTCAGACACAAAGACAATCTCCTTGGTCTAGTGCTAGAAAAAAAGGGATTGCTGATTAGCTGATACCGACTTTAGGGCACCCCAACAACTTTATATATATATATATATATATATATATATATATATATATATATATATATATATATATATATAGCCAGTTTAGCTCAGTCAGTAGACCATACGTCTGGGAAGCACAAGGTTTCTGGTTCAATACTGGCCCTCACTAAATCAGTGTAGGTGTAACAGGGATCCTATGTGGTAAAGTAAGGAGCTGATTGTGTGTAGCTCACACTCAGACAATAAAAAAAAATCTCCTTGGTCTAGTTCAAGTGAAAAAGGGATAGACTCCCTCATTGTCTGGCTGACTTTAGGCCACCCCGTCGACGTTATATATACATATATATAATTCAAATCCTAGATGAGGCTTTGCATTTCACATAGCACTAATAACCTTGGGAAAGGTATGAATTGACCTATTCTCCCTTCAGCTATGGGTAAATAGGGCAGACTGGGCTCTTTAACCTTTGTATGGCCAACAGTCTAGGAAAAGGAAAACTTTGAATTCAAACCTGTTGAATGCCGCTTCAAAATTTGACCTCGTGTCACATTCAACTTGTGTGGAGGTGTGTATGTGTGTGTATATATTATATATATATATATATATATATATTTATACACACATACACACATTATATATATATATATATATTTTAAAAGTAATTGGTAATTTGCTTGAAGCATTGTTAAGTATGTTATAAAATAATAAAATTCGAAGGCAATACAATGCGTAAAAAATAAAGACAAAAAGATGTTTATATGTCTAATCGATTTCAAAGCGAAGCTTTATCGTCAGAGACTGACTTCAGAAATGACGTGCTTATGTTTTTTTTTATTTGTGTGGTTATAATTTCTCTTCTTATTTCCTTTTCCTCTCCTTTTTTCCTCTCTTTCTTCTTCTCCTTTTTTTCCTCTCTTTCTTCTTCTCCTCTTTTATGAATGGGCGAATAACTGTAATTTCTTATTTCTCTCTTTCTTTTTTTTCTTTCTTAAAAGTTTGTTGAGAACAAGGCTGACATTCGGTAAGATGTTGCAATGTTGCAATGTGTAGCAATGTGTAGCAACGGTGTGAGCGTGTCATAATTTCAAAAACAAAAGTGAGCAAATGAATAAAAACCGTTAATAGAAAAATTTTTTTTTTTTTTAACATACTTAGCTTTTGTTTCGCTTTCACCTTTCATTTCTTATTCTTTCTCCCTCTCTTTCTTTTTTTGTGTTATTTCTCTTCTTTTTCTTTTTTTTTTTTTTTTTTTTTCCCCTTTATCCCCTTTGTTCTCTAATTTAAATTATTTTTTTATAGTAAATAAGTAAATAAAAGATTATCTTAAATTATGTATTAGTATTGATAGAAAAAATAAATGATTCTTTTATTATTATTTTTTTTTTTTTTTTTAAGAAAATATCTTTTATGAGTACTTTTTTCTCTTTTTCTTTTAAACTTAAATAGATTAAATATTATATTAATTATATATTAAAATATCATATAATAATTACATATTAGGATTGATGTAAAATTCAAAACAATAAAAATAAAACAAACCATTCCCCCCTTAAATTTCAGATAGATTAAATATCATAAATCAAATATTTGAATTACAAAAGGCATAATGTACTGCTTCAATTATATATTTTATTTAACTATTTTTTTTTTTTTCATTCTTTTGTTGTTATTATTTATTTTTTTTTTTTTTCCCCCACTTTTCCTTAAATATTTATTAATAGTTCTAGACTGACCGTAATCCTAAGAGGGTATTATGGTTTAAAGAAATAGTGTCATGGTTTAAAGAAATAATGTCATGTAAAGGAGTTAATAAGTATGTCAATATTGTTAAATTAATCGTAATTAATTTTTTTTATATTTCTCTATTATCTTCTTTTCATTCTCAATCATCCCATCACTATATATATATATATATATTTAATTTTAATTAAAAAAAAAAAAAAAAAAAAAAAAAAAGGCTATATATGAAACGTGTAAATTTAGTTAATCGTGTATTCTGAGTTTAATTCTAATCTATTGATAGTTGGTAGGTTTAAAATTTATGATAGGGAAAATTATATATATATGAGAGAACATGTGTACTAAATAAACTAAAACCTATATATGGAACGTGTAAATTTAGTTAATTATGTATTCTGTGTTTAATTCTAATCTATTGTTTATATTAGGACCTAATTTAGCTATTAATAAACTTTCTCTAATTCTGAGATTACCAATGTTGCGTATTATAGCCTCTATCTTAACTGAAAAATTGTTGTCCTTATTTTTGCATTTGATTAGTGTTTATGGAATGAGGATGCACGTGTGTGGATGTGTTCCTTGATTCTAATGTGGAGGGGTCTAATTGTACTACCTATGTAGAAATTAAGGCATTTGGAGCAAGTTAGACGGTAAATTGTATAGGTCTTGTGGCATAAGTTAGGGTCTTTTATTGGGCAGTTGGTTAGTGAGCATGGTGTAATAACATTTTTATGTTTTATTGTTAGATGTTGGCGTAGTGAGGGTCCAGAGTGGGCTAGTTGGATATCTAGTCCCTCTCTATGAATAGCCTTGCGTATTGTTTATGATTGTTTCACTGAAATGTGGTAGTTTCAGGAAATGTCCTTCTGTTATTTAAATGGCGTGATTAGATGAGGAACACATCCACACACGTGCATCCTCATTCCATAAACACCTAATCAAATGCAAAAATAAGGACAACAATTTTTCAGTTAAGATAGAGGCTATAATACGCAACATTGGTAATCTCAGAATTAGAGAAAGTTTATTAATAGCTAAATTAGGTCCTAATATAAACAATAGATTAGAATTAAACACAGAATACATAATTAACTAAATTTACACGTTCCATATATAGGTTTTAGTTTATTTAGTACACATGTTCTCTCATATATATATAATTTTCCCTATCATAAATTTTAAACCTACCAACTATCAATAGATTAGAATTAAACTCAAAATACACGATTAACTAAATTTACACGTTTCATATATAGCCTTTTTTTTTTTTTTTTTTTTTTTTTTAATTAAAATTAAATATATATATATATATATAGTGATGGGATGATTGAGAATGAAAAGAAGATAATAGAGAAATATAAAAAAAATTAATTACGATTAATTTAACAATATTGACATACTTATTAACTCCTTTACATGACATTATTTCTTTAAACCATGACACTATTTCTTTAAACCATAATACCCTCTTAGGATTACGGTCAGTCTAGAACTATTAATAAATATTTAAGGAAAAGTGGGGAAAAAAAAAAAAAATAAGAATAAATAATAACAACAAAAGAATGAAAAAAAAAAAATAGTTAAATAAAATATATAATTGAAGCAGTACATTATGCCTTTTGTAATTCAAATATTTGATTTATGATATTTAATCTATCTGAAATTTAAGGGGGAATGGTTTGTTTTATTTTTATTGTTTTGAATTTTACATCAATCCTAATATGTAATTATTATATGATATTTTAATATATAATTAATATAATATTTAATCTATTTAAGTTTAAAAGAAAAAGAGAAAAAAGTACTCATAAAAGATATTTTCTTAAAAAAAAAAAAAAAAATAATAATAATAAAAAAGAATCATTTATTTTTTCTATCAATACTAATACATAATTTAAGATAATCTTTTATTTACTTATTTACTATAAAAAAATAATTTAAATTAGAGAACAAAGGGGATAAAGGGGAAAAAAAAAAAAAAAAAAAAAAAAAAAAAAAGAAGAGAAATAACACAAAAAAAAGAAGAGAGGGGAGAAAGAATAAGAAATGAAAGGTGAAAGCGAAACAAAAGCTAAGTATGTTAAAAAAAAAAAAAATTTTCTATTAACGGTTTTTATTCATTTGCTCACTTTTGTTTTTGAAATTATGACACGCTCACACCGTTGCTACACATTGCTACACATTGCAACATCTTACCGATGTCAGCCTTGTTCTCAACAAACTTTTAAGAAAGAAAAAAAAAGAAAGAGAGAAATAAGAAATTACAGTTATTCGCCCATTCATAAAGGAGGAGAAGAAGAAAGAGAGGAAAAAAAGGAGAGGAAAAGGAAATAAGAAGAGAAATTATAACCACACAAAAAAAAAAACATAAGCACGTCATTTCTGAAGTCAGTCTCTGACGATAAAGCTTCGCTTTGAAATCGATTAGACATATAAACATCTTTTTGTCTTTATTTTTTACGCATTGTATTGCCTTCGAATTTTATTATTTTATATATATTTTAGTTTAAAAGACTAATGTTAAAAATGAAATTCCATTCCACTCCCACAAAAACAGGAAGAGGAGGTGAAATACTCATGTGTATGTATATATATATACACATGCATGTAAAAATTCATTTTCATATTATCAATCAAAGCCTGAAGAAGATACCAGAAGATCTGAAACACGTGTTGCATATGTAAAACAAAAAGAATTTTAAAATTTTTTCTGAGAACAAAATACATTTTGCGGACCTTCCTTTTTTATAATATATATATATATATATATATATATATATATATATACATATACACATATAAACAGAATGGATAAGAAAATAAAGACTGCATGTTGACTGTCAAAATAAACTGTTTGTCCTTTCCCATAATATTAGCCTATATAGAGTGAGATTATTCAACCAAGAGTAACATATGGTCATACGATCTCAGATGGTGAGAAACTACAGTCAGCAAGCAATGTTCATGTCTGTGTCAATACTGTTTATATCTACATACACTCTATCTCTGATATTGAGTACTAGTTCCACATAATGATAAATAAATAATGTGTGATCTACAAGTAAAATCAAAGTAAAACTCTCTCTCTCTCTCTCATATATATATATATATATATATATATATGTATGTATGTGAAAATAAAATGGAAATTAATCCGACAGTATGAATAAGATATAATGAAAAACAAACGATGTTTACAACTGAAATAGGCTCATCAGAAGAGAAAGTGTGCAAACCGTTTCGGGGCCCAATTCTCTTGACGGTTTAAAAAGCAACACTCGGCCCATCCTCAACTAATATGAGGACCTATTGCATTATAATGTATCAACCGCACGTGGGTCGGTCATCAACAAAATATAAGACGGGAAAAAAGACCGTTAGTAAAAACAGAATGCTGCTAGTCAAACGTTGGAATTAAAAAAAAAAAAAAAAAAAAAAAAAAACTTTCTCTTCTGATGAGCCTATTTCAGTTGTAAACATCGTTTGTTTTTTCATTATATCTTATTCATATGTATGTATGTATGTATATGAATGTGTGTATGTGTGAGAGATAGAGTAAGAGAAAAAAATGGAAATAAATTTGACATTATGTAAGCATAAAAATATGGAAAATAAATATTCAGAGGATGTATTTATTTATAAATTAATAGTTTTGCAGACATTCAAGTATTTTAGTTTTTTTTTTTTTTAAATATTAAACAATCTTCAGAGAGATGTTAAAAAGTGATGTTATGAAGCTTCATCCAGAAAATTATTTTCATTTGAAAAATGAAACAAAAAAATATGATAAAAATTCTTAGCATTCTATTATCATTAATAGTCTTCCATTTTAGAATATGGTGATGTCCTAAAAGTATTTGAAAAAATTTTTAACTAAGTGATAAGACAAATAAGAATATTTCATTGTAGTTATTTTATTATTATTATTTATTGCTCTCAACTAGTTTTGACCTAGGTCACTATCAAGAGAAAATATTTTGTGCTGAAAAATTAAAAAAAAAGTTTTTTAAATATTTCTTAAAAGGGTTTTAAAAGAAGCAACAGAAATTTAACTTGTAACATAGTATATCCATTTGTTGAAAAAAAAAATTTTTTTTTGGTATCCAAATGTTTTTAAACTGACAATTTTATAATGTCTGTTGTTATGACAGTTGCGAAGATAATAGATATGCTTGGGTGGGGGTATGTTTCAAATTAGTCAGAAGTTACACACACATACACATACTAGCTTAATTGCTGCCCCAAAGAGTGGCTTTTAAGCTAGTTAACTAATAATGTATTGCCATAGCCAAATTTAACAATAGAAGAGATATGATTTTATGTAATTCAAATTAAAAGCACAGTAACGATAATCTGAAGCCAAACTTTTTTAGACCTTTTTTTCTGATACAGAATGAGAAAAGTTTTTGGAAATTCGCCAAAGCCTGACCCATTTACAAAAACTTCCTTTATTCCCCAATGATACCTGCATTATAAAAATAAGGTCTAAAAAAGTTTGGATTTCGGTTATCATTACCATGCTTTTAACCTCAACAAGGTTTGTTTCAGAAATACTTCAGTTAATAATGGAGATTCGCTTCCGGTTTTTGTCTGTAACAAAAATTAATGTCACTGTTTACATCACATTACATCATAACAGAATAAATACACTCAAAATTTGAACATGCAACATTAGACAGTCCTCATTGTTTTTTAAAACAAGTTTTAATAAATACATGACTGGTATTATATATCTATATACAGTTTGTTTTATTTTAATACATATTTAAAGTTTACATTTCAAATTGTTTTATTTTTTAATCATTTAATGAATTTGATGATTTTTATTTACTTAGGGTACAAACTCGCTGACCATTGAATTTTTTTTTACTCCCACTCCCCCAATATATGTGTTCTCAAATCTTATTTTTTTGTTTTTTATTTTGTACTAGTTTATCTAAAATTCAATCCTATATATCAAATATAAGACTTGCTACTTCATTTCAATTTAACACTAGAAGCGGCTACTCAGCGTTGCCCGGGTAGAGGGGTATAATAAAAAGTTAATCTCACAGATCCATTGATTGTTTTGGCCTTACATAATTGATTTATGTTTTAATCACGAACACAACCAATGACTTTCCCCTCTCTTAGTATTCAAATCCTAATTTTTAAATATCTTCCCATATATAAATAAAATCTTCATTATTTTTGCACAAAAAAACAAGCTCTGGTGATAGTGAATGCTGTTGAGCTTAAAGGTCTCTGACAAGTTGCAGTGGTGTGGGTTAGTTAACTCAAGTGTTAGTAGAATGAGAACATAAGACGTATTTTAACGGAGGTACAAAATACACGAGCTTACACGTTGCTTTACTTCACAAAACAGAATGAGACAAGGAAATAAAGACAAAAGGGAAAACAAAATACGCGCCAATTCTCATGGCGCCAGTGGTCGTCGCGTACTAATGTTATCATGTAGATCTGGTAACGCGACATAGGCATTAGCCTTACAAGCTGAAGGAACTATTTTAGTTGGTAAAATATAACAAATGCATATATATATTAACTTTGTTTTATTTTCATAATTTCTTCTGGACATACATACATACACAAACACAACTGCCCTTATATATAGGTATAGATAGATTACGATATTATAGTCTGCAGTATCTGGGTTGAAATTTTGCCTACCAGACAGCTTAGCATATATGTCATTTTCATTTCCATTTAATATTATAGAGTTTGGCTACATCTAAGTACAGCTAGTATCTAGCCTGTCTCAACTATGCATGAGACTCAAAAGATACTGTGCTAGCTATTTTGGTGGAAAAAATGTTGGAGGTCTTATATGCTATCAAATATGTTAACGTTATACATTTAACTGGTTTTTGTTTTTTCATCAAAATAGCAATTAACTTTCATGTTGAAAATAAAGAGCAGAATACAAAAAAAAAAAGAATATACAGACATTTAAAAAAAAAAAAAGAGAGAAAAAATATCTTTATATCGATCCAGAGATGAAACCAATGATTCATAATCTGAAATGATTTTTTTTTTTTTTTTTTTTTTTTACTATACAATATGAAATGAAATACAATGCAAAAGAAAATCATTTCAATGCAGAGTCTGAGTCAGAGTGAATGAAAATAAATAAATAAGAGCAAATAAATAAATAAATGATAATATTAAGAACTATTTTAAAAATGAATGTTAATAAGCAAATCCATAAAAAGAGACTAGCATTTGATTTTTATATCAAAATGACTTAGTATGATTTGGATTATTCGCACTATTGTCTTCATCTTCATTGCCATCTGTACAATGATTCAGCTGATGTGCCCTCTGGCCTTCTTCAGGTATTTCTTGTCGGACTTAAGAAATTCTTTTCGAACTCTGAACGAATAATCCAAATAATACTACCATATTTGACGACATATAGGACACACTTTTTTTCCCAAAATTTTGGCTCAAAAAATTACCCTGCATCAAATACATCGTAGGTGAAGTTTGAAATCTCCTGTAGGCCTAGGCTAATCTTCTCTATGATGCTCACTAACCCAGCTTACGCTCAGTACTTTTACTACTTGTGTATGGTTATTGCTTGCCTTTACTGCCAAATTGCTTTTATACAGCTATGTTTCTGTGTGTGTAATGTACAGCTAGACTGTTTTCAACAATATATGCTTAAATACACTAAAAACTTTTTTTCCTCAATCTGACCTGCTGAAATGGGGGTGCGTCTTATATGCTGTCAAATATGGTAATTATCAAGCTTCATCTCAAAATTCAGAGAAATAAAATGACTTATTTAGTAAAAGAAAATGAACCTATCTACACACTTTGCTCAGTCGGTAGAGTGCTCGACTAGGAAACACTATGTTCTAAGTTCAATACCAGCCCTTGCCAACTCAGCGTATGAGTAGCAATGGATCTGTGTGGTAAAGTGAGGAGCTGATAGTGACACTATAAAAAACAATCTCCCTGGTCTAGCACTAGTGAAAAGAGGATAGACTCCCTTGCTATCTGGCTGATACTGACTTAGGCTGATGACTTTTTTTTTTATTTTTTTTTATACACACACACACACACACACACACATGTATAATCTATATATATATAAAAGAAAGTTTGGTATGTACGTGTCTAATTATAACTCAGAAATGAGATGTTATTCAGATTCAAAATCTTGCATACACCTTGACATTCTTATAAGTAAGAAACACACCAAATTTGTTTTTTTGAATTTTACTGATTAAGGGATATATTTAATCAATTACGCAAAAATCAAACAATTTGTGATAATCGTGGCATAGCTGCGGTGATTTAAAAAGAAATTTATAAGTCATTTTCCTCTTATTTTCTCTTTACCCCTGTTTTTTCTTCTCACTCACTCCCTGGTGTTCCTAATTTGTTTTTTAGTCCAGTCATGGACTGGGTACTTTTGCTAGTACTAAATAAAATAATACAATAGAAAATTATTTAACAAAAAAGATGAAATGGAAAGATTAGAAAGTATAAACAGAAAAAGATCAGGTAGAATATCTATACATCAATACTTATATTTTTGTACAACTGTTATCATCTTGCAACACCCTCTGGTTAACAATAAGACCATCCAAATCATCCAAGATGAAATGCAAAAATGTGATTATCTGGTTGTTTATCCACCAATACTTTCTCATTTCTTATGAGCGTCGTCATCTCAGCTAAATAATGGACGTTTCCATTTTTATAATAAAGAAAGGGAAGAAAAAGGATATGCTACACAAAAAATATAATAAAGAGAGTAGGGGAAAAATAGTGAAAGGTGGTGAGCGTACGGAAATGATAATGCTAATTTGTTTCAATCGACATAACAAAAAGATGAAAAGAAGGAAGAAAAAAAAAAAAAAAGGGTGTGAGAGTTAAATCAAGAATATCATACTTTTTACATATTGAACTATTTCGCAATAGCTCTTAAGTAAACATATCAAACATTCTAATAATCAAATTATCATACTATTGTACATCCACAGGTCTTGCTAGTTGAAAATAATTACAAGGCTGAAAGAACATCTACCTTTTACATGTGCATATCTATGTATACTAAAGACGTTAGATTAAAAATATTAATACAAATTAAAATAACATTTATTAATAATGGAGATTCACTTCCGGTTTTTGCCTGTAACAAAAACTACATCACTATACACATCATAAATCGTCATAACATAGAATAAACACACTCAAAATTTGAGCATGCAACATTAGACAGTCCTCATTGTTTTTTAAAACAAGTTTTAATAGATACATCCCCGGTATCATATATTTATATATAGTTTATTTCATTTTAATAGATATTCAAAGTTAATAGAACTTAGTTTCGATTTCAAATTGTTTTATTTTTTTTTACTCCTTTAATAAATTTGATGATTTGATGATTTATGGTTCAAACTCTCCGACATTTAATTTTTAACTTCCACCTCCTCAAGCAATATCTTTCAAAAACTTATTTTTTTATTTCAACTAGTTTATATAATGACTATTGAGAAAAGGAAGACAACACAAACATTTAGATTGACACATTTTGCTATAAGGACAGCCTGTTACATAATTATTAGATTCCTAATACTTGTGTATTATTAGTGTAGAAACCAAAATGGCTGTTATAATTTGCAGCCAGCGGCCTTGAAGGATTGAGTGACAAGGCTTGACCTCATACTGATCCTTCCGGTGGATACCGTGAGAATCGGTGGAGAAGACCCTCTTCCGTTTTAGATTAGAAAGAGGGTTTAATTAGTATCGGCCAAACCACGAAAATGGTAAGTCGTGTTAAGCGCACGACCGACTCAATCTGCGCAGGTAGTCTGGTGGGGATTTCGGAATCAAATATAATCTAAATCAAAGTCTTGGGTTATTATCTAAAAACTACCAATGACACAGGGCTTCTGATAAAGAGAAATCCCCAATGGAAGACCAGACACGAAGTCCCCAAGATGAAGTCCATACACTAGAAGAAGAATGTAAGATACCAAAGATGAGCAGAAGAATAATAGAAGCAAAGAGAGAATACAACAAGCCTTCCTTAGAAATTGAATTTTATTTTACAAAAATTTCCTGACTATTATTTACTTATCATTTCTTACGAATATGTAAGCAAATAAAATTCCTTTCTGTTAAGATAATCTTACTTTTGAATTGAAGATTTGCAGTGTCAATGATTGCATCATTCAAGAAGTTCTACAAGAAAAAGAAGAATGCTAATCAGAGTGCCAAATTCGAGTAAGTTGGTTGCACCAGAACAATCCAACTCAATTGAAACAATTTTGCAAGGATTATTTGTGCCATACGTAATCTGGCATTGTGATGCAATACCTGTATCTTGGGCAATTGTCAATGTTTCTTCAGTGATTGCATCAATCACTTAATCAGCTGCATTTAAACAGTTGTAGTCTTATTCAGATTGAACAGTTCCCAGTAAACAAAGCATTGTACATATACACATATGTGAATAAAAGGAAGTGAATCCGACGGTATGTAGTATAATAAAAATTGAAAAAACACAGGTTTAAATGAGTTAAGTGGTGAGTTTATTGGCCGACGCTGCAGTGTTTCGATCAATTAATTAGATCATCTTCAGGGCTTTTGTTGGTATGTGGAAGGTGATAAAATTTTTTTTTTTTTATCTCAGAATAAATAAACAAGGACTATTACTCGCCTTTCTCCTTATTCTGAGATAAAAAATTTTTCTATTTTTTTTTTTTTAATCACCTTCCACATACCAACAAAAGCCCTGAAGATGATCTAATTAATAGATCAAAACACTGCAGCGTCGGCCATCACCACTTAACTCATTTAAACCTTTGTTTTTTCAATTTTTTTATTATACTACATATACACATATATATATATATATATATAAGTTTATGCTACAACTCTTACTTTAACGTGGTTACAGTGTCAATATCCCAGTCTGTACAGATTTAGATTACATTCACAAACACTCCTTTTAATCAACTCTATACCAGTTATGCTTACATATACTTCAGGAAAATCATATACATATACAAGGTGTGTTATAAAAGTAGCAAGTTTGAAGCTTTATTTACCAAGATAGAAATGAACAATGAATGGAACGTTAATTTTTTTCAGAATACAAGGTGTGTTATAAAAGTACCGAGTTTGAAGCTGTATTTACCAAGATAGAAATGAACAATGAATGGAACGTTAATTTTTTTCAGAATACAAGGTGTGTTTATAAAAGTACCGTTTGAAGCTGTATTTACCAAGATAGAAATGAACAATGAATGGAACGTTAATTTTTTTTCAGAAACAAGGTGTGTTATAAAAGTACGAGTTTGAAGCTGTTATTTACCAAGATAGAAATGAACAATGAATGGAACGTTAATTTTTTTCAGAATACAAGGTGTGTTTATAAAAAGTTCTGAGTCTGAAGCTGTATTTACCAAGATAGAAATGAACAATGAATGGAACGTTAATTTTTTTTCAGAATACAAGGTGTGTTATAAAAGTTCTGAGTCTGAAGCTGTATTTACCAAGATAGAAATGAACAATGAATGGAACGTTAATTTTTTTTCAGAATACAAGGTGTGTTATAAAAGTACGAGTTTGAAGCTGTATTTACCAAGATAGAAATGAACAATGAATGGAACGTTAATTTTTTTCAGAATACAAGGTGTGTTATAAAAGTTCGAGTCTGAAGCTGTATTTTACCAAGATAGAAATGAACAATGAATGGAACGTTAATTTTTTTCAGAATACAAGGTGTGTTATAAAAGTTCTGAGTCTGAAGCTGTATTTACCAAGATAGAAATGAACAATGAATGGAACGTTAATTTTTTTCAGAATACAAGGTGTGTTATAAAAGTTCTGAGTCTGAAGCTGTATTTACCAAGATAGAAATGGACAGGGAATTGAACGTTAATTTTTTCAGAATACAAGGTGTGATAAAAAGTACCTTCAAACTCTATACTTTTTTTGACATACCTTGTATATATCAAAATCTTCAAGACTATTTGCATAAAAAAACATAAATAAAATAGCATTTAACAGCGACAACAATATACCAAACATCTTTAATAACTAACTCACTAACCTTAGCAACTCTCTTAAAATAGACTTTTCTAATCAAATAAACAAAAAAAAATCCAAATGAAAAAAACTTGCACCAAACAAACACTATAACCAACAATACCCTGAGGATGACCAGCGAAATGGTTGAAAGTGCTTGGGTAAAAAGTATGGGACATTTTCTTTACCATCTGGATCCCAATCTATGAAAAACGACTAGAAGACTTGAACTTCTACAACAAAAATATCATAAAGAAGGAATATTTCATGGTCTTTAAAATACTAGTCTAAATAATAACTTTCTGCCAAAATACACATTATATATATATATATATATATATATATATATATATATATATATATATATATATATAATATATAATAAAGATAATCTAGTCAGACGAACCTACTAAAAGTTTTGCTTAATGCTATTCAGGGCTAAGATCTGAAGAGCATTAAGAGAAACTTTTAGTAGG
The DNA here is from genome assembly GCA_023376005.1 of Doryteuthis pealeii. Classification (NCBI taxonomy): domain Eukaryota; kingdom Metazoa; phylum Mollusca; class Cephalopoda; order Myopsida; family Loliginidae; genus Doryteuthis; species Doryteuthis pealeii. Next base: position 83,013,938 of record CM042159.1, on the reverse strand, counting down.
TTCGTCTGACTCATTAGATTTATCTTTATTATTTGCTCTACTTAGGTAATAAGCACTTTTTACTTATTAGCTTTAGTCTCCTATCGGGTTTGTATGAATATATATATCTTATATATATATATGCATATAAATTGTTTTTTCTTTTGGCCAAAATATTGTACTAATAGATTATTTTTTTGTTGGTACGATTATCTTGGTCTTTTCTTTTTTACAAAAATTTTTTTCTTCCCGGTTGATGTTTGGTAGTATATTTTTACAATCAAACTATTTGCTGGTTTTTTTCTCACCGTGAGGATTTACCAACAAGTTTGGTATATTATATATACTAGCAAATATATGCACCCTCCGGGTGCAAGTATTTAAGTTTTAATATAATAAAATATCATATTGAATTAGAAAGGCTAATGAAACTGAATAAGAATGCAGATAAAAAGATTTGGAACAGAGGGGGTATGACTGAAAAATAGAACAGCTTTGAAACTAACTCTTCCATTATTTTCCATTACTTCCGTCTTTCATTGGTAAATTTTCCTAATTTAACTATTTAGTTAAAATAGAAAGTAAAGAATAATATTACATATTTCTTCTTGTTAATGGTTTTCTTTAAGATTTATCCACGAGATTTTTGCTCATATTCAATAAGATAAAACCAAACAATTAGAAATCAATAATACTAAGCACATATTTATTAAAATCAAATTTTTAATAGCAATATGCAAATTAGCCTTCCCGTTCACCATGTAATCCGCTATTTTGTTGTATATAACAAATACAATTGCATGTTTATAGTATCTAGATATGGTCAAACAGTCTTAATGATGTAAAACAATTTTATTAATAATTGAGGTTTAAATAAAAATAAAATCATGGAGAATGTGATGTAAATAACAAGGGAATTGTGACTTGTATAGTAATATAGTTTCGGTTACAGACAGACAAACCCACAATCTCCATTATAATAAGATATATTATATATATATATATATATATATATATATATTGAAACAGTAGCTTTTATTGTCTGGCAGTGAATATGGCATCGAAATTCCAAGTTTAGAGACTGTATCGGTTGCAACTAAATGACAGCATGGTGGAGTGATTGTTCTTAAACTGACATGTCTGGTCAACCATGAATGAGCTTCCATGACTTGGTTCAATTTGTTCTGTTCTAACTCCAATGGTTGTCTACTTTAAGGCTTGTCCAACATCTTGAATTCACCATACTGGAATTCGTTGAACCATTCATAAGCTATCGTATGGCCAACAGTTTATTTTCTGAATGCCCGCTTGATTTGGCACGATCGATCGATTCAGCTAAACCGAGATTGACTTTGAAATGATACAGCAGTCATGTTCTCAACTGCTTGTGAAAAATTAATTTTTTTTTCTTTCTGACATTGTGAATATTTTCATGCAAGTGAAACTGATGATCGTAAAAGCTAAAAGTTATTCATTATATTCCCTAAATTAAAGATAAACAATCGCAAAAAATGTACATCTGCAATTTTGAAGATATTCATTAATGTTTATAAACTTCCTCATCGGCCTAATAAACGATAATCATTACAATGTCATTACATTAAATGACTGATTTAAATAGCATATTAACCTGTCTAGGGTTATTTTATGCCAAGAGGTTAGGGAATTGCATTCATTGTATGTTCATATTTACATTCTTTTGTACATCTGTGATTTTGAAAAAAATTTTGGTAATTTATGAGAAAGTGCGTCCCGGTCTCCTGCCTCAGAAATTGCTACCTGGTGACTATTAAAATAATATCATTTCATTGCCATTACTTCCAGGTCTACTCTGACCTGGAGTGGTAGTATCTGTTAAGGTCACATCTATGGGTCAGACAGATCTGTTTAAAAATATTCTTATTCAAGGACCATTGTTGTATACTCTCTTTCCTTACTTCTATTATTCTTCTTCCAGCGTCTCTTCTAACGTCTCTTCTAGTGCCTGGACTTCGTCTTGGGGACTTCGTGTCTGGTCTTCCATTGGGGATTTCTCTTTATCAGAAGCCCTGTGTCATTGGTAGTTTTTGGATAATAACACAAAATTTCGATTTAACTTAGATCATATTTTATTCCGAAATCCCCACCAGACTACCTGCGCAGATTGAGTCAGTCGCGTGCATAACACGACTTACCACCGTCGTGGGTTTTGGCCGAACTGACTAAAAACTCTCTCTAATCTAAACCGTAAGAAGGTCTTCTCCACCGATTCTCATGGTATCCACCGGAAAGAGCTGGATGAGGTCAAGCTGAGTCACTCATACTTCAAGGCCACTAGCTGCAACTTATAACAGCCATTTTCGTTTCTACACTACTTTACACAATTATTAGGAATCTAATAATTATGTAACACCATGTATAAAAAAAAATGTTATGGAATAACTACACAAAAAATGTAGATAAACTAAATATATAGGGTGATCAGAAAGTCTTGTTACTTCTACATATTGTTTTCATTTTCTTATTTTGGTTTAATAATATAATCCAATATATAATACTCTTCTATACATATATAAAGGGCAGTTGTGTGTATGTATGTCTGGAGGAAACTATGAAAATAAGACATTTAACAACAAAGTAAGCATATAAACATATTCACTGTTACTGAGTCTAGCTTTCTGTGCAAAAATTATAAAAATTTCATTTATCTTTGCGAAGATATCTAAAAATCAAATTAGCATTAAAGTTCTACTTAAAAATGTCCGTGAATCTCAAAGTTAAACAAATGTTATGGAAGCGCAAAAACAATTATTTTTTTTCTGGACGGATTAACATATAAGGTCTTTTTTACGTGTGGATTTTTATGGGGTATCCAGCAAGAATTAAAATCGCTATTCCGTAGTAATGGATCAACAAGACTAGTTTGCTAACCATTATACCACTTTGTTTTTGTTTTGTTCGTTTGTTTTTTTCCTCCTCTACCAAGGTGATGTCGGGTAGTTGCTTCTAGTATAATATTATTTTCTATTTTCATTTCATTTACAGCAGCTTATTTTATGTAAAAGTAAAAAAAAGTAAAAGTCGTCGGGGCGGCCTAATGTCAGTATCAGCCATCAGCAAGGGAGTCTATCCCCTTTTCACTTACGCTAGACAAAGGAGGTTATTTTAGTGTCTGATGTGGAGCAACACACCTACCGTCAGCTCCTTACTTTACCGCACAGATCCTTGGTGCTACTCATACGCTAAGTTGGCGAGGACTGGTATCGAACTAGGAGCCTTGTGGTTTCTAGCTGAACACTCTAACCGACTGAGCTAACCCGGCCCATACAATTTTATGTAATTATAGTTATTAATTAGGAGTTATAGTTTTGGTAGGGTAATAAAGTTTTGGGATCATCCTGTACAATGAACGCAATTCCCTAATCTCTAGGCATAAAAATAACTCAAGGATTGGATTGTTTTTCCATCATGTCAACCAATCACCGCAGCCCCCTGGAGATAAAGGGGGGGAGGTTTCTGTATTAATTGTAAACAATAGGGAATTTTAGCTAGTGTCAGAAATTGGAAGAAGTATTGAAAGGTAGCCATATTACAAAATTGTTTATATGATTGTTTATTAAAAAAAATCTTCCTAATTAACTTGTATCTAAACAATCAATTGTTAAATTTATTGTCTTCTTTGATAAAGTGAATATGAAAGGAAGAAAGAAAGAAAGAAAGACCTTGGGGGGATTAAAGGAAAGAGGAGAAAAGAAAGAAAGAAAGAAAGAAAGAAGGAAGGAAATGACAGAAAGAAAGAAAGAAGGAAATGACAGAAAGAAAGAAAGTGACTAGGTGAAATAGATAGGTGAAAAGAAAGAAAGAAAGAAGAAAGAAAGAAAGAAAGAAAGAAAGAGACACATTGGGGGAATAAAGGGAACGAGGTGGAAAATAAAGAAGAAAGTAAAGAAAGAAAGAAAGAAAGAAATGACAGAAAGAAGAAAGTGACTAGGTGAAATAGATAAGGTGAAAAGAAAGAAAGAAAGAAAGAAAGAAAGAAAGAAAGAAAGAAAGAAAGAGACACATTGGGGGAATAAAGGGAACGAGGTGGAAAATAAAGAAGAAAGTAAAGAAAGAAAGAAAGAAATGACAGAAAGAAAGAAACTGAGTAGTTGGAATAGATAAAGTGAATATAAAAGAAAGAAAGAAAGAGTAGTTCGAGGGAATGAAGTGAAAAGGGGAGAATAAAAGAAAGAAAGAAAGAAAGAAAAACAGAATGAAAGAGAGATGGAAAAACTTAATATATAAAATATAAGGAAAAAAAGAAATTAGGTGAAAGAAAAAAAAATAAAGAAAAAAGGATAGAAGGGGAGCGGTAATAGAACGAAGGTTAGAAGAAAGAAAGAAAGATTTAAACCACGGCTGTAGAGTTGGAGTTAGAGCAAATTAAGGAGTCACTGGGAGTCAGTTGGTAAAACTATATGGACTCCAGTTGATTTTACACTGTAAGCAGTTCCCTGGTAATATTTTCTGGTGATGTTTGATGACACAAAGAACGACTGATGTTGAATGTAAGAAGATTTTATTTACTTCCAAAACACCGTGAAATACTGAAATAAAATGAGGTATGAAAACAATTACTAATTTCAAAAGTGTCTTTAACAAATGCCACGCAACTTCACGGGAAATTGGAAAGAAACATACACTGTGCACCGTAAAGAGTAGAATGAACAAATGAGATGGAACGTTAATTTTTTTCAAGAATACAAGTGTGTTATAAAAGTTAACGAGTTTGAAAGCTGTTTTACCAAGATAGAAATAACAATGAATGGAAGCGTTAATTTTTTTCAATACAAGGTGTGTTATAAAAGTTCGAGTTCTGAAAGCTAGTATTTACCAAGATAGAAAGAAAATGAAATGGAAACGTTAATTTTTTTTCAGAATACAGGTTGTTTATAAAAATTCTGAGTCTGAAGCCTGTTTTTACGGCAGAATAGAAATGGAACAATGATGGACCTTATATTTTTTTCAGAATCAAGGGTGTGTTATAAAAGTTCTGAGTCTGAAGCTTTATTTACCAAGATAAGAATGAACAATGATGGAAGTTAATTTTTTTTCAGAATACAAGGTGTGTTATAAAAGTTCTGAGTCTGAAGCTGTATTTACCAAAGATAGAAATGGACAGGGAATTGAACGTTAATTTCTTTTCAGAATACAAGGTGTGATAAAAGTACTTCAACTCATATTGCATCATTTTTTTTTTTTTTTTTTGAATTTTTTTTTTTTTTTTTTTTTTTTTTTTTTTTTTTTTACCTTTGTTGGGCTTGGGTAATATATCAAAATCTTCAAGACTATTTGCATAAAAAAACATAAATAAAATAGCATTTAAACAGGCGACAACAATATACAAACATCTTTAAATAACTAACTCATAACCTTAGCAACTCTCTTAAAATAGACTTTTCTAATCAAATAAACAAAAAAAAATCCAAATGAAAAAAACTTGCAACCAAACAAACACTAAAACCACAATACCTGAGGATGACCAGCGAAATGGTTGAAAGTGCTTGGTAAAAAGTATGGGGACATTTTCTTACCATCTGGATCCCAATCTATGAAAACGACTAGAACTTGAACTTCTCAACAAAAATATCATAAAGAAGGAATATTTCATAGGTCTTTAAACATACTAGTCTAAATAATACTTTCTTGCCAAAATACACATTATATATTAAGTATATATTATATTATATATTATATATATATATTATATATATATATATATATAAATAACAGATAATCTAGTCAGACGAACCTACTAAAAGTTTTGCTTAATGCTATTCAGGGGCTTAAGATGAAGAGCATTAAGAGAAGACTTTTAGTAGGTTCGTCTGACATCATTAGTTTAGTCTTTATTATTTGCTCTACTTAGGATTTAAGCACTTTTTACTTATTAGCTTTAGTCTCTACGGGTTTGTATGAATATATATTCTTATATATATATACTGCATATAAATTGTTTTTTTCTTTGGCCAAATATTGTATCTAATAGATTATTTTGTTGGTACGATTATCTTGTCTTTCTTTTTTACAAAAATTTTTTTCTTCCCAGGTTGAGTTTGGTAGTATAGTTTTTACAATCAAAACTATTTGCTGGTATTTTTCTCACGTAGGATTACCAACAAAGTTGGTATATTATATATGACTAGCAATTAATGCACCCTCCGGGTGCAAGTATTTAAGTTTTAATATAATAAAATATCATATTGAATTAGAAAGGCTAATGAAACGAATAAGAATCAGATAAAAAGATTTGGAACAGGGGGGTATGACTGAAAATAGAACAGCTTTGAAACTACTCTTCCATTATTGTCCATTAACTTTCCGTTTTCCATTGGTAAATTTTCCTAATTAACTATTTTAGTTAAATAGATGAAGTAAAGAATAATATTACATATTTCTTTTGTTAATGGTTTTTCTTTAAGATTTATCCACGAGATTTTTGCTCATATTCATAAGACTAAAACTCAGAACAATTAGAAATCAATAATAACTAAGCACATATTTTATTAAAATCAAATTTTTAATAGCAATAATGCCAAATTAGCCTTACCGTTCAAACACTGTAATCCGCTATTTTGTTTGTATATACAAAAATACAATTGCATGTTTTATAGTGTCTAGATATGGTCACAGTTTAAGATGTAAAACCAATATTTTATAATAATTGAGGTTTAAATAAACATAAAATCATGGAGAATGTGATGTAAATAATCAAGGGATTGTGATGTTGTATATGTTCGGTTACAGACAGACAACACACCATCATCCATTATAATAGTTTTTTATATATATATATAATATATTGAAAACAGTAGCTTTATGTGGTTCAAGTAATATGGCATCGAAATTCCAAAGTTTAGAGACTGTATCGGTTGCAACTAAATACAGCATGGTGGAGTGATTGTTCTAAACTGACATGTCTGGTCAACCAGAATGGAGCTTTCCATGACTTGGTTAATTTGTTCTGTTCTAACTCCAATGGTTGTCTAACTTTAAGGACTTGTCACAACATCCTTGAATTTTCACAATACGGAATTCGTTGAAGTCCATTCATAAGCTATTCGTAGGAACAGTTTTTTTTCTGAATGCCCGTTGGATTTTGGGCAGCGATCGATCGGATTCAGCTAAACCGGTAGATATATATGAAATGATACAGATCATGTTCCTCAAAAATGCTTGTGAAAATTAATTTTTTTTTTTCTTTCCTGACATTGTGAATAATTCATGCAGTGGAAACTGATGAGTCGTAAAAGTAAAAGTATTCATTATATTCCTAATTAGTAACTCGCAAAAAAGTCATCTGCAATTTGAAGATATTCAATTAATGTTTATAAACTTCCTCATCGGCCTATAAACAATAATCATTCATGTCATAATTATACTGATTTTAAATAGCATATTAACCTGTTCTAGGGTTATTTTATGCCAAGAGGTTTAGCGGAATTGCATTCATTGTATGTTCATTTAATTACTTTGTACAATCTGTGATTTTGAAAATTTTGGTAATTTATGAAAGTGCGTCCCGGTCTCATGCCTCAGAAAATTGCTTGACCGTGATATTAAAATAATATCTTTAATTGATTACTTCCAGGTCTATTCTGCCTGGAGTTGGTGTATCTTTAAGGCATTATGGGTCCAGGACAGATTCTGTTTAAATATCTTATTCAAGGACGCATTGTTTATACTCTACTTTACCTTACTCTATTTATTCTTCTTCCAGCGTCTCTTCTAACGTCTCTTCTAGTGCCTGACTTCGTTTGGGGACTTCGTGTTCTGGTCTCCATTGGGATTTCTCTTTAATCAGAAAGCCTGTGGTTGGTAGTTTTTGATAATAACACAAAATTTCGATTTAACTTATATATTTTAGTTCATCCCACCAGACTACCTGCGCAGATTGAGATCAGTTCGCGTGCATAACACGACTTACCACCTGTCGTGGGTTTTGGCCGAACTGATATATATAAATTATAGTTTATTTCATTTTATAATATAGTATTTCAAAGTTATAGAAACTCATGTTTCGATTTCATTCACAATTGTTTTTTGTATCCCTTTGAATAAATTGATGATTTTGAATTAGTTTCAAACTCTCGACCATTTAATTTTAATTCCAACCTCCTCAAGCAATATCTTTTCAAAACTTATTTTAATATTTTTTCAACTAGTTTATATAATGACTATGAGGAAAAGAGCGAAGACACACAAACATTTAGATTGACACATTTTGCATAAAGACAGGGCCTGTTACATATTATTAGATCTAATACTGTTTTGTTATTATTAGTGTGTAGTTAAACCAAATGGCTGGTAATAATTTGCAAGCCAGCGACCTTGAAGGATTGGGTAGTGACAAGGCTACCTCTATACTGATCTTCCGGTGGATACCACGTGAGAAGAAATCGGTGGAGAAGACCCTCTTCCGGTTTTTATAGAGAAGAGGTTTTTTTTCATTTTAATTACAGTCATCGGCCAAAACACGAAATAAAAAATGGTTTAAGTCTGGGTGTTTAAGCGCCCCCACAAGACGAAACCATCCGACTCAATATGCGCAGGAGTCTGGTGGGGAGATTTCGGAAATCAAAAATCAGGGATAGGGGGTAATCTCTAATATCAAAAGTCTATGGGTTATTATCTAAAAAGACTTAACCAATGACACAGGGCCTTTCTGATAAAGGAGGAAAATCCCCAATGGGAAGACCAGAACACTGAAAAGTCCCCAAGATTGAAGGGTCATACAGCCGTAGAAGAAGAATGTAAGATATCCAAAGATGAGCAGAGGAATAATAGAAGGCAAAAGAGAGAATACCAACAAGCCCTTCCTTTAGAAATTGATTTTATTTAACAAACAAAAATTTCTGACTATTATTTACGGTATCATTCTATACGAATTGTTTAAGCAAAATAAAAATCCTTTTTCTGTTAAAGATAACTTACTTTTTGAATTTGAAGATTTTGCAGTAGTTCAATGATTGGCATATTCAAGAACGTTCTACAGAAGAAAAAGAAGAATGCCTTAATCAGAGTTGCCAAATTCGAGTAAAGTTTTTGGTATGCACCAGACAAAGTCAACTACAATTTGAAACAATTTTTGCAAGGATTATTTGTTGCCATACGATAATCTGGCATTGTGATGCAAATACCTGTTATCTTGGGCAGTTGTCATATGTTTCTTTCAGTCGATTGCATCAATCACTTAATATCAGCCTTGCATTTAAAACAGTTTGTAGTCTTATTCAGATTGAAAACAGTTCCCAGTAGGGTAAAACAAAGAGCATTGTACATGATACACAGGTATTTCGTGAATAAAAGGAAAGTGAATCCGACCGGTATTGTTAGTATAATATAAAATATTGAAAAAAACACAGGGTTTTTAAATGAGTTAAGTGGTGAGTTTTATTGGCCGACGCTGCCAGTGTTCGACAATTAAACTTAGAATTCATCTTCAGGGCTTTTTGTTCGGTATGTGGAAGGTGATGATAAAATTTTTTTTTGTTTATCTCAGAATTAATATAAACAGCTATACTCGCCTTCTTTCTACTTATTCTGCAGATAAAAAATTTTTCATTATTTTTTTTTTTTTTAATCACCTTCCACATACCAACAACGAAGCCCTTGAAGTGATTCTAATTTAAAGATCAAAACAACTGCTATCAAGCGTCTGGCCATCACCACTTAAACTTCATTTGAAACCTTTGTTTTTTCAATTTTTTTATTATAACTACATATACAACATAATAATAATATTATTTATATAAGTTTATTTGCTCAAACTCTTACCTTTAACGTGGTTAACATCGTGTCCAATATCCCAGTCTGTTACAGAGATTTAGATTACATTCACAACACTCCTTTTAATCAACTCGTATACCAGTTTTTAATGCTTAACATACTACTTCGGAGAAAATCATATACATATACAAGGTGTTTCGATATCTTACTGTGGTTTATAAAAGTAGCTGCAAGTTCTGAAGCTTTATTTACCAGATTTAGAATATATGAACAATGAATGGAAACGTTAATTTTTTTCAGGGAGTACAAGGTTCTCAAATACATATATCTTGTTTGTTATTAAAGTATCCTGAGTTTTGAAGGCCTGTTATTATTTTACCAAGATAGAAAAGAAATATGAACAATGAAATGGAACGTTAAATTTTTTTTTACCAGGAATACAACGGTGTGTTATAAAAGTACCGAGTTTGAAGCCTGTATTTACCAAGATAATAATGAACAATTAAATGGAAACGTGTTAATTTTTTTCAGAATACAATGTGTGTTTATTAAGTACGAGGGTTTGAAAGACTGGTATTTACCAAGATTAGAAATGAACAAGAATGGAACGTTTTAATTTTTATTTCAGGAATACAAGGTTCGTAGGTTTTCTCTCCTACTTGTGTTATAAAGTAAGTCTGAGTCTGAAGCTGTATTTACCTTTATTTACCAAGATTTTAGAAATGACAATGAGTGGACGTTAATTTTTTTTCAGATACAATGTGTGTTATTTATATAAAAGGTTTTCTGGACGTCTGGAAAGCTGTATTTTACCAAGGATAGGAAAAATGACAAGGGAATGGAACTTAATTATTTTTTTCAGAATACAGGTGTGGGATAAAGAAGTACCGGAGTTTGAAGCTGATTACCAAGAGAATAGACCCATGAACAATTGAAACTGCGAACGTAAATTTTTTCAGTAAATACAATGGCGGATTTCGAGTGTTTTATAAAATAAAAAGTTTCCACGTCTTTGCAAGCTGCTCTGTTAGATTTACCGCAGATAGAACTATGAACAATGAATGGGAACTTGGTTAATTTTTTTTTTTCAGAATAACAAGGTTGATAGTTTATCTTCATTCCTCACGTCTATACGTATATTTAATGTGCTTATAAAAGTGTCTGAAGTCTGAAGCTCTGTATTTACAAGATAGAAAATATGAACAATGAATGGAACGTTAAGTTTTTTTTCAGAATTACAAGTTGTTATAAAAGTTTCTTTGAGTCTGAAGCTGTATTACCAAGATAACAAATGAACAATGAATGGAACTGTTAATTTTTTAGGCAGGCAGAATACAAGCCCGATACTGGTATATTCTTTGTGTTATAAATAAAAAGTTTCTGATCGTAAACGTCTGAAGCTGTTTTACCAAAGTAGAAATGGATCAGGGAATTGAACGTTTAATTTTTTCAGAATAAAGGGTTTGTGATAAAAGTACCTTTCAAACTCCTTCTTATACTTTTTTTTGACATACCTTGATTACTATATCAAAATCTTCAAGACTCATTTGCATAAAAAAATCATAAATAAATAGCCATCTTAACTAGCCGAACAACCCAATTATACCAAAATCTTTAATAACTAACCACAAACCCTTAGCAAACTCTCTTAAAATAGACTTTTTTAATCAAAATAAACAAAAAAAAAAATCCTCCAAGATGAAAAAACTATGCACCCAACAAACACGATATTAAACCAACAAGATTACCTGGAGGCACTGGACCAGCGAAAATGGTTTTTGAAAGTGCTTGAGCGTAAAAAGTACTGGGACATTTTCTTTAGTTTTCTTACCATCTGGATCCCAATCTATGAAAAAACGACCTAGAAAGTACTTGAACTTCTTACAACAAAAAAATTATTCATAAATGGAAGGAATTATTTCATGGTCTTTAAAAATACTAGGTCTAAATTAATAACTTTTTTCTGCCCAAAAATACAACATTATATTATATAATATAATTATATATATATAATATATATATATATATATCTATATATATATATATAAATAAAGATAAATCTGAGTCAGCACGAACTACTGAAAGTTTTGCTTAATTTGCTATTCAGGGCGCTAAGATTTTTTCTGGAAAAGGGAGGAATTTTAAAGGGGAAAACCTTTTTGTAATAGCGTTCTTTCTGACTCATTAGATTATCCTTTTATTATTTGCTACTAGGTTAATAAGCACTTTTAACTTTATTAGCTTTAGTTTTCTCCTATCGGTTTGTATGAAATTATAATAATCTATATATATATATGCATATAAATTGTTTTTTTCTTTTGGCCAAAATATTGTACTAATTAGATTATTTTTTGTTGGTACAGGGTTGGTGTTGTGCTCTATTTTTTTTGTTTGTACGCATATATCTTGGGTCTTTTCTTTTTTACAAAATTTTTTCTTCCCCGTTGATGTTGTGTTATATTTTTCAAATCAAACTATTTGCTGGTTTTTTTCTCACCGTGGGATTACCAACCAAGTTTAGGTATATTATTATACTAGCAAATATACTGCAACCCTCCTGGGTGCAAGTATTTAAGTTTTAATAAATAAATATCATAATTGAAATTTTAGGAAAGGCTAATATGAATGAAAAACTGAAATAAGCGAATTGCAGTTTAAAAAAAGATATGGACAGAGGGGGTATGACTGAAAAAATAGAAAACGCTTTGAAAAACTTAACCTCTTCCATATTTTCCATTCTTTCGTTCTTTCATTGAGGTTAAAGTTGACCTAATTTAACTATTTATTTAATAGAAAGTAAAGAAGAATAATATTACATATTTCTTCTTCGTTAATGGTTTTTTTCTTTTAAGAGTTTATCACAGAGATTTTTTGTCTCATATTCCAATAAGGAATAAAACCAACAATTAGAACATCAATAATACTAAGGCACATATTTATTAAAATCAAATTTTTTAATAAGCATATGCAAATAGCCTTTGCCCGTGCACACTGTGTAATCCGCTATTTGTTGTATATACAAAATAACAATTTGCATTGTTATATAGTATTCTAGATATTGCGTCGAACAGTCTTAATGAGGTTAAAACAATATTTTATTTAATAATTGAGGTGTTTAAATAAAATAAAAATCTATGGCAAGAATTGATGTAAAATAACAAAGGGAATGTGACTTCTGGTTATAGTACTATATTTCGCATTACAGACAGGACAAACCACAATTCCATTTAATAGATAGTATATATATATATATATATATATTACATAATAATTGAAACGAGTAGCTCGCTTTTATTTGTTCTGGTCAAGTGAATATGGCATCGAAATTTCCAAGTTTTAGAAGACTGTATCGCGTTTTCATGCAACTAAAAATGACAGGCATGGTGTTTGGAGTGATTTTGTCTCTTCTTAAAACTGACTCACATGTCTGCGTCACCATGAATTGAGCTTCCATGACTTAGGTGGGTTTTTTTTTTTTCCCAATTTTTTGTTTTTTCTGTTCTCTAACTTCCAATGGTTCGTCTACTTAAGGCTTGGTTCCAACATCTTTTGAATATTCACCCATAACTTGAATTCGTTGAACCATTCATAAAGGCTATCGTATATAGATGGCAAAGTGTTTTATTTTTTTCTGAATGCCTTCCGCTTGATTTGGGCGTACGATCGATCGATTCAGCTAAAACCGAGATTGACTTTGAACATGGGATACAGCAGTCATTTGTTCTCAACTGCTTGTGAAAATTAATTTTTTTTTTTTCTTTCTGACATTGTGAATATTTTTCATGCAATGTTAGAAACGTGAGATGAATCGTAACAAAGCCTAAAGTTATTTCATTATATGCCCTAAATATAAAGATAAACAATCGCAAAAAATGTACATCTGCCAATTTGGAAGATATTCATTAATGTTATTAAAACTTCCTCATCGGCCCTTAAATAAACGATTATCATACAATATTCATTACATTAAATGACTGATTTAAAATAGCATTATTAACCTGTCTTTAGGGGGTATTTATATGCAATGAGGTTAGGAATTGCATTCATTGTTATGTTCATATTTACATTCTTTTGATACTTAATGCTGATGTCTTTGTAAATAAAAATTTTTGGGTAATATTTAGGAGAAAGTGCGCTCCCGGTCTCCTGCCCTCAAGAAATTGCTTAATGCCGTGGTGACCTATTTAAATAATATCATATTTCATTGCCATTACTTCCAGGTTCACTCTGACCTGGAGTGGTAGTATCTGTTAAGGCACATCTATGGTCAGACAGATCTGTTTAAAATATTTTTTATTCAAGGACCATTGTTGGTATACTCTCTTTTCCTTACTTCTATTATTCTTCTTCCAGCGTCTCTCTAACGTCTCTTTCTAGTGCCTGGACTTCGTCTTGGGAACTTCGTGTCTGTCTTCCATTGGATTTCTCTTTATCAGAAGCCCTGTTGTCATTGGTAGTTTTTTGATAATAACACAAAATTTCGATTTAACTTATCATATTTTATTCCGAAATCCCCACCAGACTACCTGCGCAGATTTTGAGTCAGGTCGCGTGCATAACACGACTTACCACCGTCGTGGGTTTTGGGCCGAACTGACTAAAAACTCTCTCTATCTCTAAACCGTTAAGAAGGGTCTTCTCCACCGATTCTCATGGTATCCACCGGGAAAGCGCTGGATGAGGTCAAGCTGAGTCACTCATACTCAAGGCCATAGCTGCAACTTATAACAGCCATTTTTCGTTTCTACACTACTTACACAATTATTAGGAATCTAATAATTATGTAACACCATGTATAAAAAAAAAAATGTTATGGAATAACTACACAAAAATGTAGATAAACTAAATATATAGGGTGATCAGAAAGTCTTGTTACTTCTACATATTGTTTTCATATTTTCTTATTTTGTTTAATAATATAATTCAATATATAATATCTTCTATACACTATATAAAAGGGCAGTTGTGTGTATGTATGTCTGGAGGAAACTATGAAAATAAGACATTTAACAACAAAGTAAGCATATAACATATTCACTGTTACGGAGTCTAGCTTTCTGTGCAAAAATTATAAAAATTTCATTTATCTTTGCGAAGATATCTAAAAATCAAAATTAGCATTAAGTTCTACTTAAAAAATGTCCGTGAATCTCAAAGTTAAACAAATGTTATGGAAGCCAAAAACAATTATTTTTTTCTGGACGGATTAACATATAAAGGGTCTTTTTTACGTGTGGATTTTTTATGGGGTATCCAGCAAGAATTAAAATCGCTATTCCGTAGTAATGGATCAACAAGACTAGTTTGCTAACCATTATACCACTTTGTTTTTGTTTTGTTCGTTTGTTTTTTTTCCTCCTCTACCAAGGTGATGTCGGGTAGTTGCTTCTAGTATAATATTTTATTTTCTATTTCATTTACAGCAGCTTATTTTATGTAAAAGTAAAAAAAAGTAAAGTCGTCGGGGCGGCCTAATGTCCAAGTATCAGCCAATCAGCAAGGGAGTCTATCCCCTTTTCACTTACGCTAGACCAAGGAGGTTATTTTAGTGTCTGATGTGGAGCACCACACCTACCGTCAGCTCCTTACTTTACCGCACAGATCCTTGTGCTACTCATACGCTAAGTTGGCGAGGACTGGTATCGAACTAGGAGCCTTGTGGTTTCTAGCTGAACACTCTACCGACTGAGCTAACCCGGCCCATACAATTTTATGTAATTATAGTTAATTAATTAGGAGTTATAGTTTTGGTAGGGGTAATAAAGTTTTGGATCATCCTGTACAATGAACGCAATTCCCTAATCTCTAGGCATAAAATAAACTCAGGATTGATTGATTTTAACATCATGTCAACCAATCACCGCAGCCCCCTGGAGATAAAGGGGGGGAGGTTTCTGTATTATTATAAACAATAGGGAATTTAGCTAGTGTCAGAAATTGGAAGAAGTATTGACAAGGTAGCCAATAATTACAAATGTGTTTATATGATTGTTTATTAAAAAAAAATCTTCCTAATTAACTTGTATCTAAACAATCAATTGTTAAATTTATTGTTCTTGATAAAGTTTCCTGAAATGAAAAGGTGAAAAGATAAGGGAAAGGAAAGAAAGAAAGAAAAAAAGAAAGAAAGAAAGAAAGAAGAGACACCATTGGGGATAAAGGGAACGAGGGGAAAATAAAGAAGAGAAAGTAAGAAAGAAAGAAAGAAAAATGACAGAAGAAAGGAAAGTGACTAGGTGAAATAGATAAGTGAAAAGAAAAAGAAAGAAATAAAGAAAGAAAGAAAGAAAGAAAGAAAGAAAGAGACACATTGGGGGGGAATAAAGGGAACGAGGTGGAAAATAAAGAAGAAAGTAAAGAAGAAAGAAAAAATGACAGAAAGAAAGAAACTGAGTAGTTGGAATAGATAAAGTGAATATAAAAGAAAGAAAAAGAAGAAAGAGTAGTTCGAGGGAATGAAGTGAAAAGGGGAGAATAAAAGAAAGAAAGAAAGAAAGAAAAACAGAATGAAAGAGAGATGGAAAAACTTATATATAAAAATATAAGGAAAAAAAGAAATTAGGTGAAAGAAAAAAAAATAAGAAAAAAAGGATAGAAGGGGAGCGGTAATAGAACGAAGGTTAGAAGAAAAGAAAGAAAGATTTAAACCACGGCTGTAGAGTTGGAGTTAGAAGCAATTAAGGAGTCACTGGAGTCAGTTGGTAAAACTATATGGACTCCAGTTGATTTTACACTGTAGCAGTTCCCTGGTAATATTTTCTGGTGATGTATTGATGACACAAAGACGACTGATGTTGAATGTAGAAGATTTTATTTACTTCCAAACACCGTGAAATACTGAAATAAAATGAGGTATAAAACAATTACTAATTTACAAAAAGTGTCTTTAACAAATGCCAGCAACTTCACGGGAAAATTGGAAAGAAACATACCTGTGCACCGTACCAGTACCGAGAACTAACTAAAGACTAAAATTCTAATTTTAGGACGATATTTTCCACACAACCTTTTTGCTGCATCAGCCTGGCGGAAGTCCCTATTTTGCCCTAAGGATATCTGTTGAATATTCCCACAATGCCATTCAGGCCCTGTGGGTCCACTTGATTATCAGACCCTAACAAAGTTGTTTCCCTTACACTGTCCAAATTTAAGGGTATATTTTGAGGGTAAAAAATAAATATATCTAACTATTAGGCGCACTCAAAGGCGACAGCTACATACACTTTATATGGCCCTAAATCAATCTGTAAAGTTATACAGTACACACTCCTTATAGATAGATAATAAAAATATCATGGTTTTATATTAATTTGTAGACCATAATCACTTAATTACATAAAGAGGAGTTAGAGTTGGAGTGGCCAACAATAGAGGCGCCAGAGTTGGAAATTGTGTGTTCCTACTTCACAGCTTTGATTAAAAAAATGAAAAATTTTAAACATTTCCATCAAGTCACGTTAGAGTTTCTCACTTTCTAATGTTAAACTTAATTTTTATTGTATCTAAACATTCAATTGTTCTCCTCTACAATTCTAGTCATCAAAATCAATCTGTTATGATTTCATACAGGTTTCCTCAAAATACCTTCAAGGGTTATTTTAATATATATGAAAAGTAAATTTCTAAGGGGATATCTTTCAGTTGTTATCTGATAATAACACAGTGACCACAGGATGTACAGGTATTATTGGATAATCAACTGGAGTTTTAGAAAAGCAACACAGACAGAATGGTTGAGACACCTTAGGACAAGATATCTTGAACAATTTATTTGCTTATATAAATTGCTGACTTTAAGCCGCCCGTCGACTTTTACTTTTTTTATATAAGCAAATAAAAATGTTAGTATCCTTCTTTCCAAAATGTGTCTCTTTTTAAAAACATTTATTTGTATTAAGCATCTCTCAGTCAGTAGAGCGTTCGGCTAGAAACCACAAGGTTCCTAGTTCGATACCGGTCCTCGCCAACTCAGTGTATGAGTAGCACAGGGATCTGTGCGGTAAAGTAAGGAGCTGATGGTAGATGTGGCGTTCCACTCCAGACGCTAAGATAATCTCCTTGGTCTAGCGCTAGTGAAAAGGCGATAGACTCCCTCACTGATTGGCTGATACCAACATTAGGCTGCACTGACAACTTTACCTTACTTATTCTTTGTACAATATTATATGAAATTAGAAGCAGAGCCCGCATTGACCCAATTGAGACCATCCTATTGCAATGCTAACTGTGATGGTTGGGTCACACCATCTGCATGCCTGCAGACAGACTCCCCCATAAAAATACTTTACGGTGAACTCACAGATGGCACGGACAGGAGGCCCCCAACAGTGGTTCAAAGAAGATGTTAAGACGACGCTGAAGAAATGCACCATTACACCTTCAAGCGTGTAAGATCTGGCCTCCAACAAACAGGGTTGGCGAGACACGTGCGCACAGGAGCTAAGCAGTTCAATATCCAAGATTAACAGGGCTGCAGAGTGGAGAAATCTTCATTACAGCATATCAACCTCAGTGGGTCATTTATACCGATAAAGTTTTGAAATAAATCAATTCTTAATGGACAATTTTGTTTATCAACTCATGTTTTTCTATTCAACCCATAGATGGACCCTAACAGGACTACCACCGGTCAGAGTGCAATGGTGATGAAGAGGTGCTCCACATTCCCCAAACCTCCAGAACTGGAACCTCACCATCAGATAGAGTTTAACGTCATTCCAGGACATTTAGACCCTCAGTACCGCCTTCTAGCACCCAAAAAGCTTACCAATCAATAGGTGCTAGGGCTTGATCTGACCAGCCGATTGATCGGAGTGGTCTCTCCGACCGCCCGTCTAGCCCAAGATAGGGCCAAAGTGGAGTATTGCAAGTCATGAACTGCACATCCACCGGGGTTCTATCCTTAAGCATCATGGGTCGCCACCCACGGCCAACAGGTGGCCCCATTGGGGGAGTCTTACCCCTTTGCAGAGGTGCAGTCGGTGCATTCTAACGCTCCAGCTGACTGGGCGGCATCTTCATTGTCATGAACCATCAAATGTAGATGGGAATTTCCCTTGCAATGTGTTTGACCGCATCTTCAAGTCCAGAATTGGACTAACTAGCCACCAGTGGGTCCACAACTGTTGAAGAGACAGAGTAACAGTTCATCGTCATCTGCGATGGACTTCCAAAAGGAAAGGAAAGGACAATATTATATACAAGCAGATTTCCCATCAGAATTGTCAGATTATTAATATATTGATTGGAATTTCTGCCTAGAATGCCATCTAGACGACTTGCAAGAGAAATGGCCAATAGGTTTGGATGGCTAGAGAGGGTCAAAGGAATCCATGCTGTCAGCATGCCATGATGATGATGATGATGATGAATACCCCCCCCCTGCCACAAAAAAAAAAAAAAAAAAATGGCTCGTATAGTATGTCCTAGGTCTTGTATTCAAAGTTGAGGTATTTGGTAAGTTAATCTTTACCCAACTAGTATAGACTACCAGTAATTGTACTTCTTATAATGTTATATGTATATACAGATGCATGGTGTAATAGTTATTAAAGTCGAGATTGTATATACATATATACAGGTATATATATATTTTTAATCTTATATATGTATATGAAACATTATATCAAAACAACAAAAAACAAAATTTTTTATTTATACTTAAAGACTAATTCATGTATAGTGCTATACATATTTACACATATTATGTATCAAGAATAAATACTATATAACAATAAGATGTATCAAATATGCACTCATATACGTTTAAGAAGAATAATTCATTTTAAAGACTAATTCATTTGCTATTTATAAAACATATATATCAAACATTTATATATGTATATACATATATACAGGTATATATATATATACATTGTATATACAGATGCATGGTGTAATAGTTATTGTCATAAGTAATGGACACGGTGAGACAAGTTCAAATCCTGGACAAGGATCAAGAGAATCCATACTGTCAGCATGCCATGATGATGATCATGATGAAGATGCCATCCATCAAAAATGGCTTGCAAATAATGTCTTAGGTCTTGTATTCAAAACCGAGTTACCGTATTTGACGGCATATAACATGCACACCCATTTCAGCAGGTCAGATTGGGGAAAAAAAAGTTCTTAGTGTATTTAACTCTTAACATCCTGTTGAGAATATTTTAAGTCCATAGCATTCCTATAAGGATGTATACAAAAATGGCTAAAAATGACCTTTGCATCTAAAGTTACCTTAATCAAATTACCATAAATCAAAGACTTCTAAACATGTTTAATATTACATTTAAACAAAGGCTATCATTTGGAGTAGATTACGAAAATGAATGTGACTTCCAGTCGGGTGGAATGAGGTGGTATAGGACTTTAAGAGTTAAGCATATATTGTTGAAAACAGTCTAGCTGTGCATTATACAAGCAGAAACATAGCTGTATAAAAGCAATTTGGCAGTTTAAGATAGGTAAAAGTACTGAGTGTAAGCTGGGTTAGCGAGCATCATAGAGAAGATTAGTCTAGGCCTACGGGAGTTCTCAAACTTCACCTATGATGTATAAGATGCAGGGCAATTTTTTGAGCCAAAATTTTTGAAAAAATTGTCCTACATGCTACAGTATTTATTGGGTTAATCTTTACCCAAATAGTATAGACTACCAGTAATTGTACTTCTTATAATGTTATATGTAAATAGAGGTGTAATAGATACCATTGAGAAATGGACATGTTCATACAAGTTCAAACCCTGAACAAGGCGGTTTTCATTTCCCATAGGGTCAATGTTGTATTTTCTCATATAAGGTGTGTGCTAGATCCTTGCTTATACTTATAGACTGTCCAAGGTCATGTGATTGACTCTTCTAACCAATCACTGCAGTACTACTGGCTTGATAAGATACTGAAACCTCCCATAATGGTCACACATCAAATACACTCTTTGACAATGGACGCATATAGGATTGCCGGGATCTTTACCAATACTCACGAAGGAATTATACGATTACCAGTAACTGAGGACACTTTAGTAACCAAAGGATTCACATTGTCAACCGACTCTTTATCAAGGATTCCACCAGATAAGCACTTCTACTATAAGGCCAAGGAATGGCCCTTAAAAACTTAACAGTCAATACCTTTGGAAAACTTTATCCAACTATTCTTCATCTGCTTATGGATAAAAAGTAGTACAGACTGGCCTATTTAATGTTGCTATAGCAACCAGTATAGGAGAAGGAAAAATGAATTCAAACCTATTAAATTACTTAAGAAATTGATCATGTGTCACATTTTACTCATGCAGAAGGCTTTGTATATATGTATACTGTATTATTCATGAGTCTATGGTTAACCTTTAAATTTAAATCCTACACTTCATTACAAAAATAATAGGCTATGCCTATTCATTGTGTAACAGAGATAAGGATCAGTGGGACTAAGAAATAACTAAATTAACAAACACCATTTCTCCACTTCTTTCTTTTAATCATTTTCAATGTTTGACGCAACTCTAAAAAAGCAGTTTTCTACTATTTGATGTCAGTTGGCTGTACATATTATGAAAAGAAGCCATTTATATCAATGGGTTTTTCATGAGGATGGATGTAGCCAAATGGACTGGGTAACAAAAAAAGGATTGTTGAACTGTAATACATTCACATGTCATGTCTTGAATTGTTTTTCACTTTGTAGGGAGAAAATAAAAGTTTTCCTTTTTCTCTCTCTCTAACAACCCCCCGGGGGGGCAATGATATTCATCGTCAGTGAATACGAAATTGGTCTACACATCAGAGCAAAATTCAGTCATAATAACAAATTTTATTTTTGTTGCTTTTTATCATAACTTTTTGAATCAATACACTTTTTATTATTGCTATTATCTTATTACTATTATTATTTTTTTTCATCTTATTATAGTTGCTACAGGAGGATGAGAGTTAGAAATTATGGTACCATTATAGTATGTGGCCTACCTTTTGAATGTGGCCTATGAAATCATGTCTCTCTTATATGTGGCCTATGAAATCATGTCTCTCTTATAGTATGCGGCCTATGAAATCATGTCTCTCTTATAGTATGTGGCCAACCATAAAAAGCATATCATAGGCAGTGCGGGGAAACATTCCTGAAGAAATTGGTTAAATTGAACTTAACGGATCTAAATTCCACCATCGTATGTCATCCCGCCGAAAAAAAAAAAAAAAAAAAAAAAAAAATAGGGAATTAACCGAATTTAATGAAATTTTCAGTGTTGATATATTAATAAAAAAAGATATAATGCACTAGTTATTTTATTTAAGAACTTTTCATTTTTTCAGGTCAGTTAACTTTGAACCACATATCTTTGAGGCATAACACAGATTCTCAAAGATACGGGGTTCAAATTTACTGACCTGAAAAAATGTAAAAGTTTGTAAATAAAATAACTGGTGCATTATATCTTTTATTCATTAAACAACTTATAGGGAGCATTCCGTTAGAGTGTTGTTTTTTTTGTCGTTCTCATCTTTATGGTGATATATAGAAACACAACGTTTCAGCTGTTTCACTCTCCAGCCTTCTTCAGGATATCTTGTCCGTTCGAGCACAGCAATGATTCAACCTGGGAAATAATTGTGTTTAGTTTCTTCAATGCCTTGTTTCCTCAATGGACATATTCAAAATTTCTCCGGTTGAATCATTGCTAAGCTTGGATGGGCAAGGTACACCTTAAAAATGGCTTATAATGAGCATGCTATTAGAGTGTTTCTTTGTTTTTGCTTTTGAGTGGCACTGGTTGTTGAAGGAAGGATGAGAAGATGTGAATGATGACACATGAAAAAGCAGTTAAAGCACAAAGAACAGATACAAATGTAGATAGAGTACAAACTTTGGTGTGCTCAGATTAAAGATTAACTGACTGAGAACAGAAAAAAAAACTGAGTATGAATTGGGAAACTGTGTGGCAGATTCTAACAAAAGATTTAGGTATAAGAAAGAAATTTCTCCAATGTAAATTCTCAAACATGACAAAGCTCCCGCAGATGATACGCAAAGATTTCCAGAGTTCCAGGCTAAGAAATCCATCATATACATGGGCCATACACCTTTTATTCACGAGAATTAGCCCTTGTAATTTTTAGCTATTTTCAAAATTGAAAAATGCTGTGAAATGATTTGCTGAGATCCAGCAAAATGTGATGACCGAAAGGTATTCGGGAAAACAAGTTCCAAGAAAACAAGTTCCAAATATATGCTCTATTAAAGATATTGAGCACTCTTTACTTATAAATATAGCAAACCATATTATCAATATATATATATATATATATATATATATATATATATATATATTGAGTTTCCACTCTTCACTCTGTGGTCCACTGGTTCAATCTCTAGTGGCGGAGATTGTGGTATGCACTGCTGATGAGACCAAAGGAGGTCGCACATGTTGTTTGCTAAGTTGCCTAGTGATGGTAATTTAATTCAATTATCAATTATGTATATATATATATATATATATATATATATATATATATATATATTAACTTACTTAAAATCATATGAAAATGTGAGTAAAATCAGCAAAGTGGCTGATTATTTATTGTTATAGGTGATATACCCTATAGACTAATGGAATGCGCCGACGGTTACTATAAGTAACAGGGACCATTATGGCTTGTAGAGGAAGCCAATGCGATTCAGCTCATAACTCTATTTATCGGACGTAATTCCCACTTCTCTGTACTGTAATTGTCTACTCTTTTGTTAATACATTTTCCTACATTTGTTACCCATCGTTTTGTATTATTTTGACCCCTTAAAACCCCACAACATTTATTAAACACAGTTTTATCAAAACCGGTATGCAAATTATTCACACCATACACTATGTAAGCATTTATTTCTTAATGATATATAACACACATTGCAGGATTTTAAATACATTAATAATATATGCAGTTTTGAGGTAAATCTATCTTAGCTAGACCTTAATAGAGACAATGTTAATAAATAAGATGATATGGTTAAATAATGATTATTTAATAACCACTAGGAATATAATGTAAATAACTAAGAGAATTGTAAAGTTTGTGGTGACATAGTTTCGGTTACAGACAGCTGCATAATCTCCATTATAATAAGATTCAATGTTCAGCAAAGCCAAATTGGCCACTACTCAATATGGCAATTGGATCTGGCAAATGAATAGGATGAACGTTTGGGGAATTTAGGATGAGAGCGAAGATGGGAATATGAATGCATGGATGAATGAAGAGTGACTCAGGCGTTTAAGTATCAGTAAGAATTATTGACCTTGGACTTTATGAGCTCAGGGTCATATGCCATTAGGAAAAAGAAAAAGAAAACACTCATGGGAGAGTTTCTTGGAAAAGGTGTTTGTATAGAACATATATTAAGAATTATGAATATCAAGAAAGATTGAATGGGATTTGAAGAAAGACATGGCAAATCAAAGTTCAATTGGAAACTACCAGATTAGTAATACTAGTATGTATATATATATATATATATATATATATGGAAATACGATGAGGAAATTAATCCGACAATATGAGAAGAAAATATTTTAAAAATATAACAAACACAGGATGTTATAATCAGGAAACAATTTTTAGTGTCAATACTTAAGCATTTCGGTATTTTGTACCATCTTCAGGACACTGTTAGGTAATGTTTATGTGAGGGACAAAATGAAAGATGTTAAGTGTATAGTGGTTGTGTGAATCTGATGCTATTAACCGTTAATTTTTATATGCGCGTTTGTTTACGCATGCGTCATTATATGTTCTTCACCTTCCATTTTTGCACATGCATTGATCACGTCATTTGCTTTTCGTAAACAAACGTGCATATAAAAATTAACGGTTAATGGCATCAGATTCACACAACCCCTATACACTTAACATCTTTCATTTTGTCCCTCACATAAACATTACTTAAAGTGTCCTGAAGATGGTACAAAATACCGAAATGCTTAAGTATTGACATTAAAAATTGTTTTCTTATTATGACATCCTGTGTTTGTTATATTTTAAAAATATTTTCTTCTCATATATATATATATATATATATATATATATAAGAATGGAAAGGGAATTGAATCCGACAATATGAGGAAAAAATGAGTAAAGAAAAGAAATGTAGATGGATAAAAATGAATTTTATCGATATCACTTAATCGATATCACTTACACATGTGTTTCTCTCCGTTTATCAAAATGTATATGGATTTACGTTATTATTATTATTAAAATAATCAGATAGAGTTGAAATGATGATATAATAATAATAATAATAATACTAATAGGAAAAATGTAAAAATATTCCGTACACAGAGAGATTTTTTACGACCTTCATCAGAGTGAATTTTTATTTTCATTTTTTTTTTTTATTCATTTTTATCCATCTACATTTCTTTTCTTTACTCATTTTTTCCTCATATATATATATATATATATATATATGAGACTAATATATGTAAGTGTACTGTGTATAAGTTTAAGTGAAAAAATATCCACACAAATTCATGAAAGCAATATATTTAATTGTATTGTGTCAGTTTAAGTGAAAAGGATATCCATGCACACAAACATGTGCACACATTCATGAAACTAATATATATATATTTACCAACCCCTCTGCACGAGCAGGATGCAACACAAGGTCAATTTCTTAAGCGGAGTTTAACAGGTTTGAATTCAGAGTTTTCCTTCTCCTAGACCGGTTGCCTAACCAAGGTTAAAGAGCCCAGTCTGCTCTACTATTTGTCCATAGCTGGAGGGAGAGTAGGATTCATACCTTTCCCAAGGGTATTAGCGCTAAGTGAAATGTAATTACCACGTCCAGAATTTGAACTCGGGGTGACAAGTCCATTTCCCATGACTTTAACCATTACACCACGCGCTTCCTATGAAACTAATATATAAGTATACTGTATATAAATTTAAGTGAAAAAGAATATGCACAGAGACATTCATGAAATTGATATATTTCAGTGTATAATTTTAAGTGAAAAAAATAAATACACACATATACATACATGAAACCAATATATGTAATTGTACTGTGTTTAAGTTTAGGTGCAAAAGCACATACATACATACATACATAAACCAATATGTATAAGTGTACAGTGTGTAAGTTGCACATACATATACATACACACATACATGAAACCAATATATGTAAATGTACACTGTATAAGTTGCACACATATTTACATACATATATAGCAGCAAGCAATAGCATAATCTTTGCAGATCATTGCCGTCCCTCACAATCCCACAACTCCACCACCAGAACCCTTCCTTGCATGAGCCCTCAAATGACTCATCAAACCTGCTGCAGATTCACAAAGTTTGAAGCAAATATGACATTGAAAGGAATTCCTTCCCGTTGATTCAGATGAATCAGATGATAAAATTTGATGCTTATGCACCACTTATATGTCTCTTAAGACCAGAAGCCGACTTACAGACCTTGCCACAGATAGCACAAGAAACATTGTTTGTTCCTGGAATTTGCATGGATTGACCCAGGTGAGATTTCCTATGATTGACATATCCAGCCTTAGAAAGCAAAATTGACCACATGTCTGACATTTCCAACCCTCCATGTTCTCTCCAATATGACAGCTGTAACCCTTTCGAAGTTGACGCTTTAGGTTTTCATGCACAATTCTTTCACTCTCAAAACTGGTACAACCATCATCCACATGAACTCTCCAGTCAGTTCTCTCCAGTGCCAGCTTTTCCCAGTTGTCAGGATTTTTTTTTTTACATACATATATACATAAATACATACATATATACATAAATACAAACATACATACATGCAACCAATATATGCACAGTGTGTAAGTTGCACACACAGGTACATACATACATGAAATCAATATATGTAAGTGTACACTGCGCAAGTTGCATACACATTTACATACAAACATACATGTAACACATATAT
>CM042159.1:82947246-82984746 GCA_023376005.1 Doryteuthis pealeii | reverse complement strand
CTGGGATAGGTGGATTCATCTGTATCTCAAAGTCCCAGAGAATTTTATGCATTTCATTCTCAAGAATGGGTTCTAGTTTGTTCATATATCATTTTGTTGTATGGTCAAATTTAGTTTCTTGCACAATTCCCAGTGGATCACCTGTCCAGCCCAGTCATGCCTATCTTTGTATTCTCATTGTGCTAGTTTGCTGCATTTGCTTATTACATGGTTGATAGTCTCATCTCACACCCTATATTATTATTAATTCCATATGTCGGTGTGTGATATAATGCTTATCATCACAAAAAATGGTCTAGGTGGACCAAGTTCAAATTCAAGATAAGGCTGAAGAAAAACTCTGAATTCAAACCCCTTATAAGTATGGTAGAGTAACTTGCCACAGTTGAGTGGCAAAACTAGGAACTGGAGTCCCAAAGGCTGCAGTCCGATGTGTTCAACCTCGTTCAGGCAAGTCCTACAGTGACAATGCTAAGTTATTCATATGAACAATCTCATTGTTGTAAAGAGGGGAGACCTACAATATGGGTATTATATGATATATATATATATACATACATACATTGGAATACACACACATAAATATACATAGATATACATAGTCATAAACACACACATATATATACACATAGGCATACACCCACACACATATATTTACATACACTCATATTTATATGTGTAAATATATGAACATATACATATAAACGCATATATATACACATATATGCGAAATGTGTATCTACATACTCGTGCATATATCACATATGTCTATATTTCATACAACCCTAGTCTTGTGAGATATGGATTTGCACCTGGATTTTCAAACAGATATGAGTAAATCTAAAATCCCATATACAGATCTGAAACGAACCATAAACAAATTTATATTAGACAAATGGCAGAAATCATGGGACAATCAGACCCAAAACAAACTCCACGAAATACAAGAAGTTATTGGAGAGTGGTCGACAGGCCACAGAAGTATTAGAAGAGAAGTAATACTTGCTAGATTGCGTATTGGGCACACCCACATTACCCATTCGTACCTATTAAAAGCGGAGGATCCCCCAGTGTGCCCAAAATGCAAAGTACAACTTACAACCAAACATATCCTTTTAAATTGTAACAGCCTTAAAGATATCCACACTAATTACTATCAAGCAAGAAATCTGAGGGACATCTTTAAGAATACAAACCCTGAAAACATTTTTAATTTTCTAAAAAGCAACCTTTTCAACAAAATATAACAAAACATAACCGAATATCTCCATAGAACCACTACTTTAAAGACTGAAATCCAAAATAACCTTTTTGGCATTAAATGGCCCACAGAGGTTGATATGCCATTAAACAAAACTCAAACTCAAACTTAAACATACCTAGATCTCAGCACAGGCCTGGGAATGGTTAGATGGAAAACTAGTAGTTGCCTATGCGGCAGATCTCCCTGCTTCACAACACCAATGTTATTCATATGAATATCAATATTTGGAATTTACCTTTGTATATATATATTTACCAACCCCTCCACAAGAGTAGGATATGACACATGGTTCATTTTTAAGCAGAATTTAACAGGTTTTAATTCAGAATTTTCCTTTTCCAAGACTGGTTGCCTAAACATGGACATGTGCGGGTTGGCCAGCAAAAACCTTTATCGATCAGCTCTGCACAGATACTGGATGCTGCGCAGAGGACCTTCCAGGATTGATGGCTGATAGGGACTGGTGGTGAAGAAGAGTTATGAAGGTACATGCTGTCAGAATGATTTGATGATGATGGCCATGATAAATCAGAGATCTTGATGGGACAGGTAAGATTTTTTTAAATTAATCAAAAAAAAAAAGGTAATAAAAATAATTTCACACACACACACACACACACACACACACACACACACACACAACACACATCAATAGATCCATTTAAATAAATGTAAAATATAAAATGGTTTTCTTGATTTTAAAAATACAAAAATAATTTACTTACCCAACATTTTTGACTGATAATGATCAAGGACAGATAAAATACCATTTTTGTAATTCTCTTAGAAACTTTCAAAATTCAAAAAAATATTCCAAACCACTTACCTACAAAAAATAGAAATAAAACATTAAAATGATTTTATACAAAATGTTTAATGGCAAAAGAGCATAAATTAATTATTTTAATACTACCTCTATCTCAATAGTTTTTACATTTAATATATGAACTCTAAATAAGATAAAGTTAGAATTGGTCCAAGCTGTAGCCATGTCAGTGCTACTGTATGGCTACACCACTTAGACTCTAATGAAATGCTTGGAGAAAGAGATTAATGGGGATTACAGAAGGATACTGTATGCTGTCTTGAACAAATCCTGGCAGCAGTATCCCACAAAAGAACAGATCCCTATTAGCTGGGGCTTTAGAATATACCGACTGCACCTCTGCAGAGGTATAACAACCCCCACCCACCCAACAGGGCCATCTGTTGGCCGTGCGTGGGACCTGGGATGCTTAAGTACAGAAACTTAGTAGCTGAGCAGCTCTTAACATTCAACACACCACTTTGGATAGATGGGCAGTCAGAGAGGCCCCTCTGAGCAATCCACTGGTCACATCAGGCCCTAGCACCTATATGATTGTCCCAATTCTAGTGCCTTTATGGCAAGCCCCAACTCTTTGTCATATATGTGCAAGAAGGCAGTGACTGAGGATCTTAGTGTCCTATCTGATGGTGAAATTCCAATTCTGGATCTTTGGGGAATGGGAAATGTGGAATACCCTATCACCATCACTCCCAGTTACACTCTGACTTGGAGTGGTAGTACCTGTTAGGGATCTATTCATGGATTAAATAGAAAATATGAGTTTAAAAAAATGTGTTAAAGAAAATTGAATACCCATCAAAAATGAACAAGACAAAAACGTCTTTGGCATAAAATTACTCAATGACTTGACATGTTATAAAAACCAACCAACAAAAGAACACCTGTACAGCCACTTGCCTCCTATCATACAAGCCATCCAGGTCAGATGAAGAAGACATGCTGTGTGCACTGTTGGAGAAGTAAGGATGAGCTCATAAGTGACATTCTCCAATGGGCACCTACACATGGATACATGTGTGGGTTGGCCAGCAAAAAACTTCATCAATCAGCTCTGTACAGATACTGGATACGGTGCAGAGGACATTCTAGGAGTGATGGCTGACAGGGACTGGTGGTGAAGAAGAGTCATGGAGATCCATGCTGTTAGCATAACTTGCTGATATCTAGCCCTAACCTATACCAAGTAAAGGCCTGGTACCCATGCAACTGGAGTCATTGGACTGGAGGCAAGCATGTAGTAGTCTAAATTACTACTAACCTACAATTATTAAAAAAAGATTTAGCAAGTTATTGATATCTGATAATTAGCAAATTATTATTAACTCTAACTATTACTAGGAATCAATTGTTATGTCTTTTGTTAATAAAATTATTTTATAATTTGCTTGAAGCATTGCATAAGGTATGTTATTATGTTATTATATTCTATCTATTTTATTCTATTTTTATTTTATTTTATTTAAAGGCAATTGCAATGCGAAATTAATTGTCCAAGGTCTTATTAATTTCAAAATATCTTAATCTTCAGAAATGTTTTCAATATGAACATGGTGTTGTGTGTTCATATTTTTGGATGTTTTAAACACAGTGTCACGTGGGTGTTAATAATATTAAAATAATATAAAAATAATATTAAAAAACAGGGTGCCACATGATAAATTGTAACCATCACCTTTTCACAAAAAATGGTTTGGGTTGAATACAAGATCTGTACTAAACAATATCTTCAAATAACTAAAAAGCCTCATTTGGGAGCTCAAATTGTCTCATGCAGAAATATTGTCAAACCTTTTAGCGCATATAATATTCTCAGTTGGCGTTCGGTAGAAATATTGTTTTAATCCGAGTTATGACTTACAGAAAGCTGATTTTGATTATTAGAAGTAAATTGATATTTTTGCTTTAACATCTTATTATACATCATCTACAAATAACCAATTATCAACTGGAACACCGTGTACATTAGGACTTTAATATATATATATATAATATATATATATATATATAT
The DNA here is from genome assembly GCA_023376005.1 of Doryteuthis pealeii. Taxonomy (NCBI): domain Eukaryota; kingdom Metazoa; phylum Mollusca; class Cephalopoda; order Myopsida; family Loliginidae; genus Doryteuthis; species Doryteuthis pealeii. The sequence goes on along the minus strand of CM042159.1, from coordinate 82,980,645 downwards.
ATATATATATAGCTGATTGATAGAAAGGAAGTCGTTTATAAGCCTAATTTGTCACACAAAGAACTGTCTTGCACAGAAATGTAGGCAAACCTTTTAGCATGTATTCTAGGTTGACCTTCAGTAAAAATCATTCTAGCTGAGTCATGATTTTCAGAATGTTGTTTTTGATTATGAGATCGTTAATATCAAACAAAATAAATAAAAAAATAAACAACAGTTATTAAAGAACAACCAATCTTCCATAATTTATTATAGAATATTATATCTAATATTATCTATATTCCTTTATGGAAATTCACCATTACCTCCTCACAAAAAATGGTTTGTTTTAAATATAAGATCTTTATTAAATGATATTTTCAAATGACTAATTGTCTACTTGAAACCTTGTATACTGAGTTTCTATTTAATAGAAAAGAAGGTTTTAATAAATCTGATTTGCTGTGATCAGAAATGTCAGCAAATACAAAGGAAAACTGAAAAGTTAATATGATGAATATCTACAGCTGATGCCCTTTTTTGACCAATGGGATCTAAGCACTGCAGCATAGAAAAATGTGTGGACCACAAAAGGAGACTATTGAAGTCAGTTAGACTACTGTTGGTTTGAATAACAGCAACTAGCTAAATAAAACTGGAGCAGTGTCCAAGACAGTTGGTATTTATAAAAATCAAGAATAGTCCATTCATGTATTTGGGTGATTCCATTCCCTGAGTTCTAATTGGCTGCTTAGTTTCTATGATATTGTGGAGTTTTATAAATACCCTGTCAGTCTGCAGTAGAATTGCAACGAGACAGGATTGTATTGAATTACAACCACTCATTGCTGTGTCTTAACAATTCGACGGTAATTGGAACTTAGCTTGATTATTCTTCAGTTGAAAAATAAAGCTCATTTGGTTATATATTCCATGAGAATATGTTGATCAGCCTATGAACTTTTCAGTTGACCCTTGTAGGAAAAGTTGACCTTCAATAGAATTATTGTTCCAGTTGAGTCATGATTTTCAGAGAATTGTTTTTTGATTATAAGAGAAGATCACTAATATTTAAAAAAAATAACTTTTCAGTCGACCCTTGTATGATATTAAGTTGATCTTCAGTATAATTATTACTCTATCTGAGTCATGACTTTCAGAGGATTATTTTTTGATAAGAGAAGATCATTAATATCTAAAAAATAATCTTGGTCAAATTGGTTTAATGAAATATATTTAAACAAAAACTCACAATTTAAATTAAATGAATAAATAAATAAATAGTGTGGGATGGTCACCGTTTCAGCTTTTACTGGAATGGTGTGCCAAACGCAGTATTATTGGTAGAGTGCTCAATATAAAATAGAGCTGTTATATAATATGATAAAATAAATATATAAAGGTTTTACATATCTATTCATTTGGTGACAAAGGAACATTCACGACCATATTGGTTTCATGCGATGCAATCGTCAGGTGAAGATGTTACAAATGCCTGAAACATATTAAATATTTTGCATGAAACCAATATGGTCGTGAATGTTCCTTTGTCACCAAATAAATAGATATGTAATACCTTTATATATTTATTTTATTATATTATATATATATATATATATATATATATATATATATAGGAAAGTCGAAAAGTTCATATGATGAATATCTGCTGTTTATGCCTTTTTTGACCAATGAGATCCAAGCACTGCAATACAGAAGTATGTGGACTACAAATAGGGACTATGTGAAGAATGACCGTTTTCGTTCAGCTGAGGCCGTGGTGCAAAATAACAGCGTGACCCAATGTGATCCACGCATTTCTTTTTTTTTTTTACTAACCACGCATGAGCTTCAGTTTGTGTGTGGCTTCCCACATAAAAAGAACTTGTGTCACATTCTAACCTGGTGGGAGGTCTTGATAAATACCAAGAAAGACCATGTTGAAAAATAAACTTCATTTGGTCATATTCCATGAGAATCTCTTGGTTAGCCTATGAACTTTTCAGTCGATCCATGTATGATACTAAGTTGACCTTTAGTAGAATTATTGTTCCATCTGACTTTCATGATTTTCAGACAGTTGGTTTTTGATTATGAGTGAAGATCACTAATGTTTAAAAAACATAAAACATTTATTCAGTTATTAAATAACAACCAATCTTCCATATTTATTATGGGATATTATATCTAGTCTTTTGCTGGTTGGCAAACACTGGTGTGTCCATATATAGGAGTTTATAGGGGAGAATCACTTATGAGTTTGTCCTTACTTCTCCAGCAGTGCCCAGCATGTCTTGCTAGTCCTAACTGGATGGTTTATGAAATAGGAGGTTATACATTGCCCACATTAACAGATAGTCATTTAAATTTAGATGAAGAAGACTCAACAAACAAATGAAGATGCAAACATATATTCATAAAAATACAACTTGCAAACTTAATGGCATTGTGACCAGACTTATCTGCTGAGATCCATCTTAGTTCTGGGAGAGACTGAATTAGATGTCTTTCTGCTGTGATCGTCAACACTACAAGTGACCCTGGACAGGTTAACAATTTAGGTGCCAGTCTACGGTATTGCCTGATTATCCCCCTGGTGACAAGAGCAGATAATTAATCCCTTATTTTTCCAATAAGGTAAGTGGCAGTACAGCTACTGTTTTGTAGAGTGCTGCTTCTTATTCAAAACAAGTACTTGGTGTCTGTAGCTGTGTGCAAACACTGGATCTCATCTAGAGCAGTGGTTCTCAACCTTTTGTTTTACCTATGGCCCCACTTGATTCCTATTTTACTCTAGTGGATCACCCCCATAGCCTTTTGATGTTTTAAAAGTCCTATTGTATTTTTATAATTAAATATGTTTGCTTGCCTGGACCAAAAAAAATATTATATGGTGCCCAGTGTGGAGGGGGGGGGTGCTATATTGAGAACCATTGATCTAGAAGACCTATCAAGAAAAATAGCCAATAAAGATGAATTGCAGGAGGGAGAAAGGGGGAGAAAGAGAGAGAGAGAGAGAGAAAGAGAGAGAGAGAAAAAATAAAAATAAAAAAGAGAGAGAGAGAAAAAAAGAGAAAGAGAAAAAAAAGAGAAAGAGAAGAGAAAGAGAAAGAGAAAGAGAGAGAGAGAGAAATACAAACAAGAGAGAGAGAGAGAAATACAAACAGAGAGAGAGAGAGAGAGAGAGAGAGAGAGAGAAATACAAACAGAGAGAGAGAGAGAGAGAGCGAGAGAGATACAAACAAAGAGAGAGAGAGAGAGAAATACAAACAAAGAGAGAAAAAAAGAGAGAGAGAGAGAGAAATACAAACAGAGAGAGAGAGAGAGAGAGAATCCATACTGTCAGTATGCCTTGATGATATTCAATTTGATTTAATGAAACATGTTTAAATGAAAACTCACAATCTAAATTAAATATACAGATTATGTCTAAGAATGTGCTTCAGTACAAACTAATCTTTTTTAATTTAATTAATTATATGATCCAAAGTTTTAATCCTTAAACCTTGTATTATTTGTTTTGGCTTCTATGCCAAAAATGTTGGTATTTACTCGTTTGTCAGAGAAACAAGTTTCAACTTGATAATCAACCAGATATACAGAAACAGAATAAGAGAGATCAGTTTGGTTTGTTTTACGACATATCAACCTTGGTGGGTTATTTAATGCCAATTAAGTTTTCGATTCATAGTGATAGTTTAATAGAAAACAAATGTATATATATATTTTAACTATTGTTCAATTATTCATATTAACCTTGGTGGGTCATTTAACTCTTAACATGCTGTTGAGAATTTTCTAAGTCCAAAGCCGCATTCTTATAAGGATTTGTAAAAAAAAATGGCTAAAAATGGCCTTTTCATTTAAAGTTACCAGAGTTATTTTCCTTTAATATAAGACTTCTAAATATGTTTAATATTACATTTAAACAAAGGCTATCATTTGGGGTGGATTAGGAAAACAAATGTGACTTCCGGCCAGACGGAATGAGGCAGTATAGGATGTTAAGAGTTAATGCCGACTAAGTTTTGGATTCATAGTGATAGTTTGGTAGAAAACAAATGTATATATATATATATATATATTTTTTTTTTTTTTTAACTATTGTTCAATTACTCATATTTTTTAGTACAATCCCACTTCTTTTAGGAAATGTAAAATCCTGGATGGTCTTATTTTTGTGAAATGTTTTTTCAATATTTGCTTGGTGGTATTTTGTTCATACTAGATCAAAGTCTAACAGTATATGTTTCACTGTGTAGAATACTGTTAATTGTTATTCTGTGTTACTTTCACCCTTAGCCAGGATTGAACCTGCACTCTGGAAATGACTGTTACAGATTGTTAACTATTGGACAGTGGAACAGTCAAACACCTCCTCAGCTTAATGGACTCTTCCTGGCAGTAGTGGCAGTAATTATTTAAGCTGTTATAGTGGGTTCATTGGAGAACTAGTAACTGCATGATTAGGCTTGGCCAGTCACATTGAAAACCAATTGTTGACTGTCTAACTGACTTACTTCAATACACTGTAAATCTCTCTTGGCATGTAGAGCAATTGGGGATTCTGTGCCCTCTAGTAAATGATGATGGGTGATGTAGGTGTGGCCTATGTGAAGGAGGGTCAGCAGAATGAGAGATAAAGTATAGGAAAAAAAATATCCCCAGATATATGTATTTACCCAACCTCTTTGCATGAACAGGATGTTACTCAAGGTTAATTTTCAAGCATAGTTTAATAGGCTTGAACTTAGAATTTTCCTTCTGGTTGCCAAACCAAGGTTAAAGAGGTCAGTGTGTTGTACTATTTACCCATAGCTGGAGGGAGAATGGTTGGATTAATACCTTTCCCAAGGGTATGAGTATTATTTGAAATGCAAACAGACTTGTTCAGGGTTTGAACTTGGGTTGCTAAAATAGATAAAAATGTGAGGATGAGGGGGAGGGGTCAATATCCCCTTACCCACAAGATTTTGCCAGCAATTAATAAAGGCCAACATGCCAGATTTAAAAGTATGTCTAGAAGTAATGCTTCTATCATATGATCCTACAATGTAAGAGGCAGACTTTAGTGGAATGGCAGTAGAGGCTGAACCTTCCCACCAATAGTACATACATTTTTCTTGTCTTGTCAGAAATAGCAGCCAAGTAGCAGTCTAGAAAAATAGTATTTGACTTAAAAGCAAATGTTTGTCATTGAATGCAAGAGGCAGACTTTAGTGGAATGGCAGTAGAGGTTGAACCTTCCCATCAATACCTTCATAAATTTTTCTTGTTTTTTCAGAGAGAGCAACTGAATGGCAGTCTAGCAAAATAGCATCTGACTTAAAAGCAAATGTTTGTCATTGAATGCAAGAGGCAGACTTTAGTGGAATGGCAGTAGAGGTTGAACCTTCCCATCAATACCTTCATAAATTTTCTTGTTTTGTCAGAGATAGCAACTGAATAGTGAATGGCAGTCTAGCAAAATAGCATTTGACTTAAAAGCAAATGTTTGTCATAGAATGCAAGAGGCAGACTTGAGTGGAATGGCAGTAGAGGTTGAACCTTCCCATCAATACCTTCATAAATTTTTCTTGTTTTGTCAGAGATAGCAACTGAATAGTGAATGGCAGTCTAGCAAAATAGCATTTGACTTAAAAGCAAATGTTTGTCATGAATGCAAGAGGCAGACTTTAGTGGAATGGCAGTAGAGGTTGAACCTTCCCATCAATACCTTCATAAATTTTTCTTGTTTTGTCAGAGATAGCAACTGAATGGCAGTCTAGCAAAATAGCATCTGACTTAAAAGTAAAGGTGCATTTATTGAATTCCTTCATGTAGAAAAAGAAATTGCACCCATTTTCATTCATCAACACTTTACAGAGACAGAACAGTGAATGAGAGCACAGTTAGGCAGTGGGGGTAATGCATTTCAGTAGTAGTGACAATAGTATGTGAGACAAGGCGCATTCAGCACAGCTGTCAACTTGTAAAATTAAGAGCTCTTCAATCAGTTCATCCATGTGAATTGGGCCAATGAAGGATTGTCTTTATGAACATTTTCTTGACAATGATGTTGCCATAACTACTTCAAAAAAAAAAAAAAAAGAAAGAAAAAAGTGGGTCACCTCTGCTGGTGCAGGTTTTTACGAGTGCAGCATGCACGCTATCAATAATTGCTGGAGAAAAGGCATAAATGATGGTGGTTACTATAGGGGAAGATAATGATGTCTTCTAGCTGAAAACTTGCTCTATCCAACGACAGCATTTTTGTGTACATTGAGTATTTGTGGCATTAAAAAGAGATGTTACAGAGCCGGTTTAGCTCAGTCAGTAGAGTATCCACCAAGAAACTACAAGGTTTCAGTTTGATTGATAGTTTCTGATTTTTTCATAGCAAGATCAATATCGCAATGTGGCACTGCATCTATGGCAAAAAAACTTTTCTATTATTATTATTATTATTTCACATATATTGAACATTATTTGTACCAAAAGATAGTTTGATCTTTTGCTCAGAACCGAAGCTACAATATCAGTTAAAATTTTGCAAATCAGAAATCATTAATAATTCAAAAGTGGTTAACTTTAAGATGTTTTTGATAGAATTTTTGGATTCTTTGGGCCAAAATGCTTTTATAAACCAATTTTTAGAAGGGTAGCTCTAGAACTCATTTTATCGACAAAAATAGTTTACAAAAAGTCACCATTTTTCGTGACCTCCCCCCCACTCAAATTTGGAGAGCTAAAAATCAACATAACTCCAACAATTTAGGGAATTAGAAACTCAAATTTTAGGGATTGTCTAACTTTAATATAATCCACACTTGGACAAAATTTCAGAAAAATTAAAGTGAGTGGGTGATATGGCCTGGATGATTTGACATAGAATTAATATATCATTATGTATTTCATAATGTGTATAATTTAAGCAAAGGTATGAAACAATTCTTGAAATACAATGAACTGCGAAATATCAGAAAGGCAATATACAATTCTTACCAGTCAGTAAAAAAGACAGATTTTCTTTGTCATTCATCTCTTGCCAAGATAAGAAGCTTTTTTTCCCCTCCCCCTCAATAAATATAGATGTAAATATAGATGTATATCATCAAGATCCAAAAGCAATGTAAAGTGCTGTGAGGGTTGGTTACTCAATAATCAGACCTGATAGGCAGGTATTAGTAGCTAAAAAGCAGTTGCTATAAGTTACAAAAAAAATTATTACATGATAATAAAAGGGAAAAAAAGAAGAAAGTAACGATGGCATAAAAGTGTGGAAACAAGAAAAAACAAATGATGAATAGTGCATTGTATTTGTAAAACATGAGATGGAAACATTTCGGTATGTATCTTTAGAGTGAATCCATTGATCGACTAATGTAACAAACACAATTTTCATTACAGTTATAAATATGTGATGAACACTAACTAAATGAAAAGAAATATCCTTTGATATTCTTAAGAACTTTATCAGATACATAAATAATGCATGGGTGAGGGTGTGTGTGATAATAATGATAATAAGCATAAAACACATTTTTGAGATGAGGCTTGATTATTTGGTTTATTCAGACTATTGTCCTCATCTTTATTGTTATCTACACAACATTTCGACTGATGTGCCCTCTAGTGCCGTGGATTGAATGATAATAATTCATAGGTGAGTTAGAGTGAGTAAGTGTGTATGTGTGCGATAATAATAAGTATAAAACAAATTTTTGAGATGAGGCTTGATTATTTGGGTTATTCAGACTATTGTCCTCATCTTTATTGTTATCTACACAACATTTCGGCTGATGTGCCTCTAGTGCCGTGGATTGAATGATAATAATTCATAGGTGAGTTAGCGAGTGAGTAAGTGTGTATGTGTGCGATAATAATAAGTATAAACAAATTTTTGAGATGAGGCTTGATTATTTGGATTATTCAGACTATTGTCCTCATCTTTATTGTTATCTGCACAACATTTCGGCTGATGTGCCCTCTAGTGCCGTGGATTGAATGATAATAATTTATAGGTGAGTTACTGAGTGAGTAAGTGTGTATGTGTGTGATAATAATAAGTCTAAAACAAATCTTTTATATTTGGATTATTTGGATTATTCGGACTATTGTCCTCATCTTTATTCTTATCTGTACAACGTTTTGGCCGATGTGCCCTCTGACCTTCTTCATGTATTTCTTGTTGGACTCGGAAGCCTTCTCAAACTCGGGAATCTTCTTGTCGTAATCCGGAGTCATCACAGTACTTTGAACCCAACCGTTTATTCAATCTATGGGGGTGTCCTGTTTCATTCTGCTAACCCTAGCTGGGTCTAAGTGTTAAGCTGTGTTAATTATTATTCTATATTACTGTCGCCCTTGACCAGGAATGAACCTGCAACATAGAGATAACTGTCACTTAGAACTGTCTTAACTAATGCCTATATCCACTACACTATGTGTCCAACTGAAGCAGGCTGAAGAAGGCCGGAGGGCGCACTGGAAAAAACATTGTACAGATAACAATAAAGATGAGGACAATGGTGCGAATAACCCAAATAAGCCTCATCTAAAAAATTCAGAGAAATTTGTATATATTTAACAATCCTTCTTCATAAGAAGGATGCAACACAAGATCAATTATTTTAAGCAGAGTTTAACAGGTTTGTATTCAGAGTTTTCCTTTTCCTAGACTGGTTACCATATCAAGGCTAAAGAGCATAGTTTGCCTTACTATTTACCCAGAGCTGGGGGAGAATAGTTGGATTCATACCTTTTCCAAGGGTATTAGTACTATGGAAAATGTAAACAGCCTTGTTCAAAATTTGAACTCCTCGCTGTGTCCATTTCCCACGACAACAACCATTACACATGAGTACCTCCTTTGTTATTCTTATTAACTTATCAGATATCTACATAAATAATGCATATGTGAGTATGAGTATATAATAATAATGATGATGATAATAATCTATTATTAATGGAGATTCGCTAGTTCCTAGTTGAATACCGGTCCTCGCCAACTCAGCATATGAGTAGCACAGGGATTTGTGTGGCAAAGTAAGGAGCTGACGGTAGGTGTGGCGCTCCACCTCAGATGCTTAAATAATCTCCTCGGTCTAGCGCAAGTGAAAAGGGGATAGACTCCCTCACTGATACTGACTTTAGGCCGCCCTGACGACTTTACTTTTTACTTATTTGAATAGAATGAGTTCAGAGGTGAACAGATAGTGAACTTGAAATATCCCATCATACAAAAAAAAAGAAAATACAGTGATGCTGATAGCTTTTTATTTTAATGCATCCTGGAATTTATGGGTCCCAACTAAAGCTTCTTAAAAAATTGTAGGGTTTTTATTTATGACCTGGGGAAATAAGTAAAGCCGTCTAACTCTTACCTTGTAACCCATTCTGTGTAAATTCATTTCTAAGAAAATATTGAAATGTATTTACAGTTAGCTTGAAATTGTGAGGGAAGAAAAAAGAAAGACACTGGGACGCATAGATATGATTTTACTGCATCAGGGATGCAGGATTCGTACCTATCAGCATCTCTGAAAATATTTTTAAAAATTGGAACAGCCATAGGGGAAATTTGGTAGGCAAAGTGTTAATAGTGAGACCAGGTTGCTAACACGTTGCAAAAAGCTTTGTGTGAGTGTTGTGTTTAGAAAAACTAATATGAAAATAGCTGATGTTAAAATCTCCCAAAATGTGTCATCACTCTGTAGTGGGTCCAATAAATACACACAAAGTCACATTATGTTTTCTATATAAATAAATGTTACAGTATCATTAATTTAGTAATTTCATTTGAACTAATAATTACAGGTAATGTGTGACATCAAATTAGCCAATCAGAATCACCAACATGTGGAAACACTGATAACAACCAATCAATAACACTGATTGATTCTTACCCCTTTTCATTGACAAGTTCTAACATTAATACTCACATTTAGTTTAGATGTAAATACATTTTATATGCGCACTCTAGTAAACGTGTTTTCATTAAGAAAAAAAAAAAAAAAAAAGAACTTATTCATTTTTATTTCCTTTTTGTAAATGTCTCTTAGGAATTAATTTAATTAACTTCATATCGAAATAATAGAGTAGAACAAGAAATTAAGTAATGTTTTTCATTTGTTTCTATAGTAATATATTGTAATTTCTTAATTATGATCTTTTTATGTTATATCTGACTGTAATATTCATGTGACCTCATGCCAGAGTAATTTGTTTTTTTAATAAAATAGCAGCAAGGATACCCTGGCATTGCCTCAAGTAAAAAAAAAAGTAAAGTCGACGGGGCGGCCTAAAGTCGGTATCAGCGAGGAAGTCTATCCCCTTTTCAATAGCGTTAGACCAAGGAGATTGTTTTTAGCATCTGAGGTGGAGCGCCACACCTACCACCAGCTCCTTACTTTACCGCACAGATCCCTGTGCTACTCATACGCTGAGTTGGCAAGGACCGGTATCAAACTAAGAACCTTGTGGTTTCTAGCCGAACGCTCTACCGACTGAGCTAACCCGGCCCCTAACTTATTTGGTTGGTTTTATATTATGCACCTCCCCCCCAGCTATGTGTCAAAAAAGTACTATTACTGTTCTTCTACAAGAAATATTTATTTCTCTGAATTTTTTAGATGAGACTTAATAATTAGACACATAGCATAGTGGATAAAGGAGTTAAGTAGACAGTTGTAAGTGACAGTTATCTCTAGACTGCAGGTTCAATCCTGGCCAAGGGCAGCAGTAACATAGAATAATAATTAACACAGCTTAACGCCAGTACCCCAGCTATGGTTAGCAGAATGAGAACAGGATACCCCTGTGGAGTGAATAAAGGGTTAGGTTCAAAGTTCCATGATGACTCCCAATTACAAAAGAAAATTCCCGAGTTTGAAAAGAAGGTTCCTGAGTTTGAAAAGAAAGTTCCCAAGTCCGACAAGAAATACCCAAAGATGGCTGGAGGGCACATCGGCTGAAACGTTGTACAGATAACAATGAAGATGAGGACAATAGTCCGAATAATCCAAATAATACTACGAAATATTTATTTTTATCTTTGTGACTCTACAGATCAAATGTTGGAGAGATGTAGGATGAAAAACACAGTAGAGCGTTCGGCTAAAAACCACAAGGTACGTAGTTCGATACCGGCCCTCGCCGACTCAGCGTATGAGTAGCATAGGGATCTGTGCGGTAAAGTAAGGAGCTGACAGTAGGTGTGGCGCTCCACCTCAGACACTAAAATAATCTCCTTGGTCTAGCGCAAGTGAAAAGGGGATAGACTCCCTCGCTGATTGGCTGATACCGACTTTAGGCTGCCCTGACGACTTTACTTACTTACTATTTAAATAGGGATTAGGGTAAATAGATGAAAATCTCAAGAGAAAGGACACTTATGCCTTGTAAGTTCATTTAATTTAAAATGGCTCGGATTTCTCTCTTTTATTAAAAGCTGATTTCTCTGAAGCCATTTCGGTAATCTGAAAATTAGTTACATGAATGAGAGTAACCTGCCCTTGATTGTTTCACTTTGAGGATGCCGTATGTTTTGGTCAGCCATTTTCATTTCACCATAAATCTACACTCGAAATATGAATTTGTTCAAATCAATACAACTGCATTCTGAAGAAGCCTCTGAACTAATAGACTAAATATTAATTCAATCAATTGTTCATGTCTGTTATTCACCTTTCCTTTATATTCATTACATTTTGTCAGATTTTCTTAATCTTCCAAAATATCATAGAATCAGGTTAATACTATTTCATTTTTAAAGGGTGCTTGTATTAAAAGTCAAATTAAAAAGCAACGTAAAACAAAAACAACAATTACCATAAAGCAATATCATATCATAAATTCCATGAGGGGCAAATAATTTTGAACTGCACCAATTTTTAGAAAAATCAATAACTATGAATATGATCAAAACTTCTTAAAAAAAATCAAGATTTATTCAAAACTAAATAGAGAATAAAATATCTATGGCAAATTCAGTAAGAACTTGTAAATATTTGCATTTCCTTAGACAATATTTAAAAAATATTCAGAAGGGGTGAATAAATTTGACACCAACTGTAAAGGTAAAAGGAAAAGTCTGAAAATGTATTAAATTTTCATATCAAATAGATTTGCAAGACTTTACCTTTAATACATTCATTTTTCTTTACTTCTTTACAAACTGGCTGTTACTTGAGACTAGCTGTGTACTTGTGTTTCTCCTTCCACATCTGACATTAGTCCTCATGGACGTAACAGACTTTGGTGACTATGCTATATAAAGTAAGTAAAGTCGACGGGGTGCCTAGAGTCGGTATTAGCCAATCAGCAAGGGAGTCTATCCCCTTTTCAATAGAGCTAGACCAAGGAGATTGTTTTTTTAGCATCTGAGGTGGAGCGCCACCTCTACCATCAGCTCCTTACTTTACCGCACAGATCCCTGTGCTATGCATACGCTGAGTTGGCGGGGACTGGTATCGAACTAGGAACCTTGTGGTTTCTAGCCGAACACTCTACCGACTGAGCTACAGCCTTTATTATGTGCATATTGCAGGATCTTCAATATGGTTATGTTATGTTTAAGGAGTTAGTCTCAAAGACTGCTTACTACTGAGTAGTAAATTCTATCCTCACAAGTTGCCATCACTGACATAGGATTTATGTTATGGTTAAGGAGCTAATCTAAAAGACATAGAACACTTTGGTGACTATGTTATATTAGTAAAGTCATCAGGGCGGCCTAAAGTCAGTATCAGCCAGTCAGCGAGGGAGTCTATCCCCTTTTCAATAGCGCTAGACCAAGGAGATTGTTTTTGGCGTCTAAGGTGGAGCGCCACACCTACCATCAGCTCCTTACTTTACAGCACAGATCCCCGTGCTACTCATACGCTGAGTTGGCGGGGACCGGTATCGAACTAGGAACCTTGTAGTTTCTAGCCAAACGCTCTACCGACTGAGCTAACCCGGCCCATTATATGTTATATAATCAGACTTTATTATGTGTATGTTGCAGGATCTTTAATATGGTTATGTTATGGTTAAGGACCTATTCTGAAATACTATTTACACCTGAGTAGTAAATTCTATCCTCATCAGTTGGCCTAAATAAGGCCATGAGTCATCACCAACATAGAAGTCATCGGTGACTACACTATATAACCAGCTTTTAGTATGTGCCTAATGCAGGATATTCAATAGGTTATATGCCAATTGCAGGATCTTCCATATGGTTATGTTATGGTTAAGGAGTTAGTCTCAAATACTATTTACTACTGAGTAGTAAATTTTATCCTCATCAGTTGCCTGAATTTGGCTAAGAGCCATCACCAACATATGCTACATAACCAGACTGTGCCTCATGCAAGATCTTCAATATGGTTATGTTATGGTTAATGGGCTAGTTTTAAATGCTACTTACTATTGAGTAATAAATTCTATCCTCATGAGTTGCCTGGATAAGGCTAAAAGTTGCAGGCAAAACCTGGTATGGGGAGGGCATACAGACGTGGCTTATCACTTTAAAGTCACACAAGAAAATACACACTCTTAAACATTTATAGTAAACTCTAGAGAGAATTCTTTCATGCAGAATTTCCATATTTCTAAAAGGACATTTCTGTAATCTATATATAAAAAAAGAAATAGAGGTGTGTGGTGTAATGGTTATCATCATAGGAAATGGACATGGTAGGATGAGCTCAAATTCTGGATAAGGCTGGTGGCATTTCACATAAGCCTAATACCCTTAAGAAATGTATGAATCCAACTATTCTCTCTCCAGCTACGGGTAAATAGTAGGGTAGGTTGGGCTCTTTAACCTTGGTTAGTCAACCACTCTAGGAGAAGGAAAACTCTGAATTCAAACCTGTTTAACTCTACTTAAGAAATTGACCTTGTGTCACCTTCTACTCGTGCAGAGTATATATATATATATATATATATATATATATATATATATTAAGAAATTTGAAAAAGCAAGTGTTCCAAAAATGAGATGAATTTATTTATCAACGCTTAAACGTTTCAATTTCTTTAAACCTTCATCAGGATGTATTAAGGGGTGAAGAAATTGATGGATGTTTTATAGATGACAGGAGATAAAAAAATCTTTATAAAATTTTTTTTGTGTAACTGTATTTGTTCAGCGTTATATTTTTGAAAGATGAGTCGCGATCCGCACACACGAAGATGTCATGACGCATGACGTAAGTCGAAGAAATGCATTCAACAAAAGAAAAGAAAAAATATTGATATTATTATTCGCGTGTGCGGGTTGCGACTCATCTTTCAAAAATATAACGCTGAACAAATACAGTTACACAACAAAAAAAATTTTATAAAGATTTTTTATCTCCTGTCATCTATAAAATATCCATCAATTTCTTCACCCCATTATACATCCTGATGAAGGTTTAATGAAACTGAAACATTTAAGCGTCGATGAATAAATTCATCTCATTTTTGGAACACTTGTTTTTTCAAAATTTCTTAATATTGTCGGATTTATTTCCATATTTACTCCCATATATATATATATATATATATATATATATATATATATATATAAAAAGAAAGATTTTGTCTGTCTGTGTCTGTACAATGACCAAGTGCATATCCTTTTATAAAGGAAAATTGGTGACCAGCAAAGAATAAAAAATAAAATCCACACACTATTTTTTTCCTGGGGTTAAAAAACTTTTTACTTATTTTTCATAAGAAACACGAAATAGAAATATAAGAAAGGTATGAATCAATAATATATTTAAGAATCAATAAAAAAAATTATTAAAAGATAAAAGAAAATTAATAGAGGATAAAGCATAATAAAAAGTAAATAAAAGACAAATAGAAGAAAAAAATACAAACAAGAAGAATAATGAAAATAAACAATTTAAAAACAAGAAAATATAAAGAATAAAAAGATTATAAAACAAATATATAGAAAAATAATTTTTAATAAATCTATAAATAAATATAGATAAGAGATTTATTTTTTTAAACTTTTTTAAATCCCAGGCAATGCTGGGTAGGTCTACTAGTATGGTATAAATAAAGTATTTGGTTTTAGAAATTTGTTAGTCTCATGTTTTCATGATTAATATTGTGTACATTCCAATGTCTAATAAGAGAAGATTTGTCTCTTGAGACAAAAGAAATAAATCAACACACAATCTTTTCAGTCAATGTTCAATAAAGATGAAAATTGTATGACTAGTGGTTGAGTCAATCAGGAGGTAAAGAAGATTCTTGACAAAATATTTGACATGAAATTAAATCAGGCTCAGATATAATTTTGAGCCGGATCTTCATTCAAATCAAATGATCAATTTGATCCTTTTTTTTTTTTTTTTTTTTTTAATTTTCTTTCAGTGTTGACACTACAAATTAGCATTCCTAAGCATTACAATAGCTTGACAGAAAGAAAGAAAAAACAAAAAACAAAATAAAAACCAACCCAAAACTAAATATAAAACTTAATGTAAAATAATGAACAGTGAATCAAACAATTACTGACTCATGAGTGGGAGGAAGATTTTAATGAGTTTTGTTGTAATGGCATTAATAGGAATTTGATTCATTTATTTTATTTATATTTATATTTTAATAAACTTTTTTTTTTTCTTTTTTTAGTGATTGCCGGGATTTTTATAATTACATCATTAGGTTCAAACACAAAAGTCGATATGCGACTACACACGGTATTAAATGCACTTTGCACCAATGCTCTTGGGAAAGGCATGAATCCACTTTGTCCCTCCCTCAGGCTATGGGCAAATAGCAGGACAGTTATAAGGGAGCCCAATTTAGAGAATTTTAATCTGACAGGAGGAAAAATAAAATTAAAATAAAGCTTGGCAGTTATAATTACTTCTCTCAAGCCCAGTTGAGAAAAGAGGAGGGTTGGGTGTTGGGCCGGGATTCCACCCATAATAACCTACGGTTTTTATAGAAACAAGGAATAAATCTCTAATCAACAAATTCTGTATTATCCAAAAAAGGAGAGAGGGGGAGTTCTGTCGTGTAGTGGGTAACCTGCTGGACTGCGACACCATAATGAAAGACGAGGAGGAGCTCTTAGAGTAGTCTTGACTAATGAGAAGGGAGCCTTTTTGGTTTGAATTCAGAATTTTTCCTTCTCCAAGGCCAGTTGCCATACCAAGGTTAAAAAGCCCAGTCTGCCCTATTAACCCATAGCTGGAGGGAGAATTGTTGGATCTGTACCTTTCCCAAGGGTATTAGCATTATGTAAAATGCAACCAGCCTCGTCCAGGATTTGAACTCAGTTCACCGTGTCCATTTTCTACAATGGTAACCATTACACCATGCACCTCCAACAAGAAATTTCAAATTCTATTATGTTCTCTTGTGGAATAATACCCTTGGTAAAGGTATAATCACCCTCATCCCCCAGCTATGAGTTAAATAGTACTATTACTGTTCTTTTACATGGATTTAGCATTAAATAACCCATGAAAGTTGATATACCATTAACTCTTAAAGTCCTATACCGCCTCATTCCACCTTGGCTGGAAGTCTCCTTCGTTTTCCTAATCTACCATAAATGAGAGCCTTTTTTTTAATCTAATATTAAACATATTTAGAAATCTTTGATTTAAGGGAAATAAGAAGTAACTTTAGATGCAAAAGATCATTTATAGCCATTTTTATTTATATATCCTTATAGGAATGTTCTGGACTTAAAAAAATTTCTCAAACAGGATGTTAAGAGTTAAACAAAGAAACCAAATAAAAAATGGAGAAAAACATTGCCCAATATACCTTGTCATATGGAAGGATCTACTCATACTGTTCTATGAGTTATGGATACATTATATATACATTTATATACTAGCAGGACATGGTATTGCCCCAGATAAAAAATAATATACTAAAGTCCATTTTCTTAAACAAAAATTAATTCTATTTGCTTTCTGAATGAAAGGATCCAGTTTTATTAATTTTCTTCTGGAAAAGTCCCATTGCCCATTCCCCAACAAATATCATTAATACACTCCTTGAGGTGAAAGGATTTCACATGCCATGTTTCCTTAAGATTGGCCCATTAGCCTAAGAATTCATAGGTAACAAGCACACAGGCAAATAAAGTCATATATATATATATATATATATATATATATATATATATATATATATAAATATATATATATATATACGTGCATCCTCATTCCATAAACATTTAATCAAATCTAAAAATAAGGACAATAGTTTTTCCGTTAAGACAATAATACGCAACATTGGTAATCTCAGAATTAGAGAAAGTTTATTAATAGCTAAATTAGGTCCTAGTATAAACAATAGGTTAGAATTAAACACAGAATATATAATTAATTAAAATAAACATTCCATATATACACATATATATACATAAAACAAATAAATAAGAATAAATAAATAGATAAATATAAAAAATATATAAATAGATGAAAAGAATAAAATTGAAATTGAATGAACAACAGCTATCGTGACCCTTCCGCGTGGTGTTATGAAAATAATTTAAAAAACACGAGACGCGTGTTTATAACGTACAAAAAAAAAATTTTTTTTTTAAAAAGCCACAAAAAAAGGGTCCATTTCTGAAAAATGTCTCTGATGATAAAGTTACTTTGAAATCGATAAGACTAAACATCTTTTTATTTTTATTTTATACGCATTGTAATTGCTTTCCTATCATTAATAAATAATAAGATACTTAACAATGCTTCAAGCAAATTACCAAATACTATTATATATATATATATATATATATATATATGGATGGCGGTGAATGGTGTAGTGTAATGTTTAAAGTTGGAGGAAATAGACTTGTGGACCACGGTTCAAATCAGGATGAAGCTGTTTGCATTTCACTTAGTGCTAATACCCTTGGGAAAGGTATGAATCCAATTCTCTCTCGAGCTATGGGTAAATAGTAGGGCAGATTGAGCTCTTTAGCCTTGGCTAGGCAACCAGTCTAGGAGAAGGAAAACTCTGAATTCAAACCTGTTAATCTCCACTAAAAAAATTGACCTTGTGTCACACCCTGCTTGTGCAGAGGGGCTTATATATATATATATATATATATATATATATATATATATATATGTATGGGATGTGTATATTTTATTTCAATCCTTTTCTATTCATGGGAAATATGGGTTCTTTATTGTAACCACTTAGAGTAGTTAGAATGCTTTTATCTGCACTGTTTTAGAATAATACAAAATATCCATTGGTCTTACCACATTTCAGACTGGTATCCTGCGGTGAGCTCATTCACAATATGAAGAAATGAGTATCCACAAATATCGACTACTGTGAACAGTGTATCTGGTAAGACTAACATAAAATCGTTTGCCAAAGAAAACATTCTATGGAGAACTTAAAAGCAGAACACAACCAGAATACAAATCCTGAAAATGTTTTGAATGCGTTCCTAATCTGATTGACTTTGTTTTGTCCATGTGAGTTAAATGCTCCAAAAACAGAAAGTGTCGAGACAGTCTCCATTTATAATAAAGAATGCATTAACCAAGTTAAAGTGAAACCTGCAGCTAGAAAGAGGGACTCTATTGACTCAGATGTGACTCAATCGGTTGGGAAGAATGTGGTTCAAGTCTACTTGTCACAATCAGGACTTGATTTGTCCCTTGTGTCACCAGCAATGTAAGAACAAGTCTGGTCTTGTCAAGCAGAGAAAAGTAAACAATATTGATGACAAAAACATGGGACCAATAAATATCTAAAACTCATTTATTTGCAAGCCATGTAATAGACCTACTGAAAGCCTTTCGGAGTCATTGCAGTTTGGTTTGTTTTGTTTTACGGCATATCAACCTCAGAGGGTCATTTAATACCGATAAAATTTTTGAAAATAAATTCATTCTTAATGGATACTCAATTTTTTTTTTTATAAAACACATTTTTACTATTTAACTCATAGATGGGATCCTAACAGGTACTACCACTACAGGACAGAATGGACCAGCAAACAATGGTGATGAAGAGGTGCTCCACATTCCCCAGGCCCAGAACTGGAACCTACACCATCAGATAGATTTACATGATTCCCAGGACAAGAACACCCTCAGCCACCCGCCTTCTAGCACACATATGATAAAAAGGGTTGGGGCTTGCCATAAGGGCAATCGGTTTGGGGCAATCAATATAGGTGCTAGGGCTTGATGTGATCATTGCAAAGAGCCCATGAGTAGACAACAGCAACAAATGTGTACTTTTATATATATGTGATAATATGAGTATATATCATATATATTTTACCAGTACCTCCGCATGAGCAGGATGTGACAAAAGGTTAATTTATCAAGTGGAGTTTAACAGGTTTAAATTCAGAGTTTTCCTTCTCTAGACTGGTTACCTATCCAAGGTTAAAGAACCAGTCTGCCCTACTATTTTTACCCATAGCTAGAGGGATAATATATGGATTCATACCTTTCCCAAGGGTATTAGCGCTATGTGAAATGCAAACAGCCTCGTCCAGGATTTGAACTCGGGTCGATGAGTCCATTTCCTATGACTCACGCACCTCCATATATATATATAAAGATAAATGTAAATGAGAAAAGTTTGCAAAAAAAGTGCTCAATGCTACTACAGTCCAGAGCATTCCTGTAAGGATATATAAAAAAAAATGGGTTAAAAATGACCTTTGCATCTAAAGTTACCTATTATTTCCTTTTAAAATCAAAGATTTCTACATATGTTTAATATTAAATTTAAACAAAGGCTATTGTTTGGGGCTGATTAGTTAAACTAATGTGACTTCCAGCCGGGGTGGAATGAGGTGGTATAGGACTTTAAGAGTTTTAAACAAAGAAACAGAACCATGAAATAAAGTAAAGAACTTTGTATTCATAACTTGATATTTTGGGTATATATCATTATATATATATTTTTGGGGTATATATATATAATATATATATATATATATTATATATATTATATCACCTAGCTCTGACAGCCATCATTGAACACAAGAATTTGATAGTTTTTTTAGTTTTTTTTAATTGTCCACTTTCAAATTATATATATATGTATATTAAGTCGGGGTGGCTTAAAATCGGTATCAGCTGGACAGTGAGGGAGTCTGTCCCCTTTCACTAGCGTTAGACCAAGGAGATGTTTTTGTGTCTGAGGTGGAGCGCCACACCTACCATCAGCTCATTTACTTTACCGCACAGATCTCTGTGCTACTTATACGCTGAGTTGGCGAGGGCTGGTATCTAACCAGGAACCTTGTGGGTTTCTAGCCGAACGCTCTACCGACTGAGCTAACACGCCCTACTGTATATATATATATATGCATGCATGCACATATGAAAAGATATAAGAGTCACAAGACAGGTATGTATAATAAAACAAGTTTTTGTAAGAAAATCGCTAGAAAACAAGCTCAGAGTTTATAAAGATCAATGGAAAGGACAATGCTAGAAATAACTCTAACAGATAAAAAGAGATCAACTTGTATCAGGGTACAAACCAGGGTAAGAAATTCATAGAAGTTATTAAACAACAAATCTATGTTAAATAACATTTCAAACCGAGCACTTCAGTCGGCTATATATATATATATATAATATTCCATTTTTGTTGTTTAATAACTTCCTTGATATTTCTTACCCTGGTTTGTACCGCTGATACAAGTTGATCTCTTTTTATCTGTTAGAGTTATTCTAGCAGTGTCCATTTTCCATTGATCTTTATATAACTCTGAGCTTGTTTCTAGCGATTTTCTTACAAAAACTTGTTTTTATATACATACCTGTCTTGTGACTTTATATCTTTTCATATGTGCATGCATGCATATATATATAGTATACAAGAGTAGGGGCGGTGTTTACGCTCAGTCCGGTAGAGCGTTCGGGCTAGAGTCACCACAGAGGTTCCTGGTTAGATACCAGAGCCCTCGCCACAACTCAGCGTTTAAGTGCTCAGAGATCTGTGCGGTAAAGTAATGAGCTGATTGGAGGTGTGGGCGCTCCACTCAGACAACAAAAACAATCTCCTTGGTCTAACGGCTAGTGAAAGGGGACAAGACTCGCCTCACTGTCCCAGCTGATACGATTTTTAAGCCACGCCCGACTTATTATCATATATATATAATTTGAAAGTGGACAATTAAAAAAATAAAAAAAACTATCAAAATCTTGTGGTTCAATGATGGCTGTCAGAGCTAGTGATATATATATATATATATATATAGTATATATATATATATATATCCCCAAAATATATATATAATGATATATACCCAAAAATATCAAGTTATGATACAAAGTGCGTACTTTAGTGTTGCATGGTTCTAGTTTCTTGGTTTTAAAACTCTAAAGTCCCTATACCACCTCATTCCAGCGCGGCTGGAAAGTCAATCATTTAGTTTTAACATAACAGCCGCCAAACAATAGCCTTTGGTTAAAATTTAATATTAAACAATATGTAGAAATCTTTGAATTTAAAAGGAAATAATAGGTAACTTTAGAATGAAAGGTCATTTTTAACCATTTTTTTTATATATCCTTACAGGAATAGCTCATGGAGCTGCTAGTACGCTTGAGGCACTTTTTCCTTGCCAAACTGTTCTCATTTGACATTTAATCTTTATATTAATATATGGAAGGTGCGTGAGTCATAGCGAATGGACTCATCGACCCCGAGTGTCAAAATCCTGGCGCAGGCTGTTTTGCATTCACATAGCGCTAATACTCTTCCTGTGGGAAGGTATGAATCCATATAAATTATCCCTCTAGCTATGGGTAAAATAGTAGGGCAGAACTGGGTTCTTTAACTTGGATAGGTAACCAGTCTAAGAAGAAGGAAACTCTGAATTTGAACGCTGTAAACTCGACTTGATAAATTAAACCTTTTGTCACAATCCTGCTCATGCGGAGGTACTGGTAAAATATATATGATATATACTCATATTATCACATATATATTAAAAGTACACATTTGTTGCTGTTGTCTACTCAATGGGCTCTTTGCAATGATACAATCAGCCCTAGCAACCTATATGATTGCCCAAACCGATTCCCTTATAGGAAGCCGCCAACCTTTTTAATCATATGTGTGCTAGAAGGCGGTGGCTGAGGGTGTTCTTGTCCTGGGAATCATTGTTTTAAAATCTATCTGATGGGTGTAGGTTTTCCAGTTCTGGAGGCCCTGGGGAATGTGAGAGCACCTCTTCATCACATTGTTGCTGGGTCCATTCATGTCGTTAGATATGGTAGTACTGTTAGGATCCCATCTATGAGTTAACGATAGTAAGATGTGTTTATAAAAAAAAAATTTGAGTATCCCATTAGAATGAATTTTATTTCAAAATTTATCGGTATTAAATGACCTCTTGAGGTTGATATGCAGTAAAACAAACAAACCAAACTGGGGCAATGACTCACGAAAGGCGTCAGTAGGTCTATATTACATGGCTTGCAATAAAGAAGTTTTAGATATTTATTGGTCCCATGTTTTTGTCCATCATAATTGTTTACTTTTGCTCTGCTTGACAAGACCAGACTGTTCTTACATTGCTGGTGACCAAGGGAACATAATCAAGTCTGAGTTGTGACAAGTAGACTTGAACCAACAATTCTTCCCAACCGATTGAGTCACAATCTGAGTCAATAGAGTCCCTCTTTCTAGCTGCAGGTTTCACTTACTTGTTATGCATTCTTTATTATAAAATGGAGACTGTCTCGACACTTTCTGTTTTTGGAGGCATTTACTGCACATGACAAAACAACAGTCAATCAGATTAGGAACGCATTCCAAAACATTTTCAGG
The DNA here is from genome assembly GCA_023376005.1 of Doryteuthis pealeii. Taxonomy (NCBI): domain Eukaryota; kingdom Metazoa; phylum Mollusca; class Cephalopoda; order Myopsida; family Loliginidae; genus Doryteuthis; species Doryteuthis pealeii. The sequence goes on along the minus strand of CM042159.1, from coordinate 82,957,893 downwards.
ATTTGTATTCTGGTTGTGTTCTAGCTTAAGTATCCCATAGAATGTTTTCTTTGGAAAGCGATTTTATGTTAGTCCTTACCAGATACACTGTTCCAGTAGTCGATATTTGTGGATACTCATTTCTTCATATTGTGAATGAGCTCAGCCGTAAAAAAAAAGGATACCAGTCTGAAATGTGGTAAGACAATGGATATTTTGTATTATTCTAAAACATGCAGATAAAAAGCATTCTAACTACTCTAAGTGGTTACAATAACAGAACCCATATTCCCATGAATAGAAAAGGATTGAAAAATAAAATATACACATCCCATACAGTGATATAATTAATATACATATTATATATAATATATATTATGATACATAGATAAGCCCGCATCTCACAAGCGGTTGACACAAGGTCAATTTTTTAGTGGAGAATTATAACAGGTTTAAAATTCAGAGTTTTCCTCTCCTAGACTGGTGGCTAGCCAAGGCTAAAGAGCTCAATCCTGCCTCCTATTTAACCATAGCTCGAGAGAGAATTGGGAATTCATACCTTTCCAAGGGTATGTGCACATAAGTGAAATGCAAACAGCTTCATCCTGATTTGAAACCCGTGGGTCTCAACTCAAGTCCTAGTTTTCCGTCCACCTTGTAACATTACACTACACCATTCACCGCCATCCATATATATAGTATACTATATACTATAATGATAATAGTAATTTGGTAATTTGCTTGAAGCATTGGTTAAAGTTCTTATTATTATATTTAATGATAGGAAACGAATTTACATGCGTATAAACATAAAAATAAAAAGATGTTTAGTCATTATCGATTTCAAAGTAACTTTATCATCAAGAGACATTTTTCAGGAAGTGGACACTTTTTTTGTGCTTTTTAAAAAAAAAATTTTTTTTTGTACGTTAATAAGCACCGTTCTCGTGTTTTGTTAAAGTTATTTTCAATCAACACCGACGCGGGAAGGGTCAACGATGAGCTGTTGTTCATTCAATTTCAATTTTTATTCTTGTCATCTATTTATATACTTTTTTATATTTATCTATTTATTTATTCTTTATTTATTGTTTTATGCTATATTATAGTAGTGTATATAGGAAATGTTTATTTTAATTAATTATATAATTCTGGTGTTTTATTCTAACCTATGTTATACTAGGAACTGAATGTAGCTATTAAATAAAGCTTTCTCACTAATTCTGAGATTACCAACTGTTGGCGTATTATTAGGTCTAACGGAAAAAACTAATTGCGTCCTTATTTTTAGATTTTGATTGAAATGTTTATGGAATGGGATGCGACCGTATAATATATATAATTCTTAATATATACAACGGATAGTAAAAGTTATATATATATATATATACTATTATAATATTATGGGACTTTATTTGCGCTGTTGTGCTTGTTACCCGTATGAATTCTTAGGCTTTATATGGGCGCGAATTCTTAATGGAAGTACATGGCATGTGAAATCCTATTCACCTGCAAGGAGATGTATTATAATGATATATTTGTTGGGCAATGGGCAACTGGACTTTTAGAAGAAATAATAAAACTGGATCCTTTCATTCAGAAAAACGCAAATAGAATTAATTTTTGTTTAAAGGAATGGAGAGTAAAATTTTTTATCTGGGGCAATACCATGTCCTGCTAGTTAATAATGTATATATAAAATGTATCCATAACTCATAGAACAGTATGAGTAGATCCTTCCATATGACAAGGTATATTGGGCAATGTTTTTTCTCCATTTTTTATATTGTTTCTTTGTTTAACTCTTAACATCCCTGTTGAGAATTTGTTAAGTCCAGAACATTCCTATAAGGATAATAAATAAAATGGCTATAAATGATCTTTCGCATGCTAAAGTTACTTCTTATTTCCTTAAATCAAAGATTTCTAATATGTTTATATTAGATTAAAAAAAAAGGCTCTGCCATTTATGTAGATAAAACGAGAGGAGACTTTCCCACCAAGGTGAGAATGAGGCGGTATAGGACTTTAAGAGTTAATGGTATACTCAACTTTCATGGTTAGTTTAATGCTAAATCCTGTAAACAGAACAGTAATCAGTACTATTAAACTCAAAAAAAAAAAAAAAAAAAAAAAAAAAAAAAAAAAATAGCTGGGGGATGAGGGTGATTATACCTTTACCAAGGGTATATCCACAAGAGAACATAATAGAATTTGAAATTTCTTGTTGGAGGTGCTGGTGTAATGGTTTACCAATTGATGCAGAAATGGAGCAGCGGTGAAATGAGTTCAAATGCCTGGACGAGGCCTGGTTTTGCATTTTACATAATGCTAATACCCTGGAAAGGTATCAGATCCAACAATTCTCCCTCGCAGCTATGGGTTAAAATAGGGCAGGACTGGCTTTTTAAACCTTGTAGGCAACTGGCCTTGGAGAAGGAAAAATTTGAATTCAAACCAAAAAGGCTCCTTCTCATAGTCAAGAACTACTCTAAGAGCCTCCTCGTGCTTTCATTATGGTGTCGCAGTCCGACAGGCGCGCAACATTGCAGGTTTTTTTTTTTTTATTTTTTTTTTTATTTGTTTTTGTTTTTTTTTTTTTTTTGATTTTTTTTCTTTTTTTTTTATTTTTTTTTTTTTTTATCTTTCTTGGTTTTTTTTTTTTTTATTGTTTCTATTATTTTCTTTTGTTTTACCACTACACGACAGAATCCCCTCTCTCCTTTTTTGGATAATACAGAATTTGTTGATTAGAGAATTTTATTCCTTGTTTCTATAAAACCGTAGGTATTACTGGTGGAATCCCGGCCCAACACCCAACCCTCCCTCTTTCTCAACATGGGGCCTTGAGAGAAGTAATTTAACGCCAAGCTTTATTTTAATTTTATTTTCCTCCTGTCCAGATTAAAATTCTCTAAATTGGGCTCCCTTATAAACTGTCGCTGCTATTTGCCCATAGCCTGAGGGAGGGACAAAGTGGATTCATGCCTTTCCCAGAGAGCATTGGTGCAAGTGCATTTATACCTGTGCTGTAGTCGCATATCGACTTTGTGTTTTTGAACCTAATGAATGTAATTATAAAATCCCGGCAATCACTAAGAAAAAAGAAAAGAAAAGTTTATTAAAATATAAATATAAATAAAATAAATGAATCAAATTCGCTATTAATGCCATTACAAAACAAAACGCATTTAAAATCTTCCTCCCACTCATGAGTCAGTAATTGTTTGATTCACTGTTCATTATTTTACATAAGTTTTTATTTTTAGTTTTGGGTTGGTTTTTATTTTTGTTTTTTGTTTTTTCTTCTTTCTGTCAAGCTTATTGTAAATGCTAGGAAATGCTAATTTGTAGTGTCAAACACTGAAAGAAAAATTTAAAAAAAAAAAAAAAAAAAAAGGATCAAATTGATCATTGATTTAATGAAGATCCGGCTCAAAATGAGATAATTCTCGAGCCTGATTTAAGTTTCAGTCAAATATTTTTGTCAGAATCTTCTTTACCTCCTGATTTGAACTCAACGCAATCTAGTCATACAATTTTCATCTTTATTGAACATTGACCTGAAAAGATTGTGTGTTGATATTTTAATTTCTTTTGTCTCAAAGAAGACAAATCTTGCTCTATTAGACATTGGATGTACACAATATTAATCATGAAACATGAGACTAACAAATTTCTAAACCAAATACTTTATTCTACTAGCCATACTAGTAAGACCTACCACATTGCTGGATTTAAAAAATGTTGTTAAAAAAATAAATCTCTATCTATATTTATTTATAGATTTATTAAAAATTAATTTTTTCTATATATTTGTTTTATAATCTTTTTTATTCTTTATATTTTCTTGTTTTTAAATTGTTTATTTTCATTATTCTTCTTGTTTGTATTTTTTTTCTTCTATTTGTCTTTATTTACTTTTTATTATGCTTTATCCTCTATTAATTTTTCTTTTATCTTTTAATAATTTTTTTTATTGATTCTTAAATAATTATTGATTCATACCTTTCTTAAGATTTCTATTTCGTGTTTCCTTATGAAAAATAAGTAAAAACGTTTTTTAACCCCAGGAAAAAAATAGTGTGTGGGATTTTTATTTTTTATTCTTTGCTGGTCACGCAATTTTCCTTTATAAAGGATATGACACTTGGTCATGTAGCAGACAAGACAGACAAAACTTTCTTTTATATATATATCCGACGTGGTATGCTCCGATTGTATATATATATATATAATATTACTATATAGTATATATGGGGTAAATATGGTAAATAAATCCGACAATATTAAAGAAATTTTGAAAACAAGTGGTTCCAAAAATGAGATAATTTATTCTCGACGCTTAAATGTTTCAGTTTTCATTAAACCTTCTATCAGGATGTATAAGGGTGAAGGAAATTGAATGGATATTTTTGTATAGATGCTAGGAGAAATAAAAATCTTTATAAAATTTTTTTTGTTTGTGTAACTGTATTTGTTCAGCGTTTATATTTTTTGAAAATGAGTCGGGCAACCCGCACACGGCGAATAATAATAATCAATATTTTTTTTCTTTTCTTTGTTGAAATGCATTCTTCGCTTAGTCATGCGTCAATGACATCTCGTCGTGTGCGGATCGCGACTCATCTTTTTCAAAATATAACGCTGAACAAATACAGTTACACAAAAAAATTTATAAAAGATTTTTTTATCTCCTGTCATCTATAAAACATCCATGCAATTTCTTCACTCCCTTAATACATCTGATGAAGGTTTAAAGAAATTGAAACGTTTAAGCGTTGGATAAATAAATTCATCTCATTTTTGGAACACTTGCTTTTTCAAATTTCTTAATATATATTATATATATATATATATATATATATAATATACCTCTGGCAGCGAGTAGAAGGTGACACAAGGTCAATTTCTTAAAGTAGAGTTAAACAGGTTTGAATTCAGAGTTTCCTTCTCCTAGAGTGGTTGACTAACCAAGGTTAAAGAGCCCAACCTACCCTACTATTTACCCGTAGCTGGAGAGAGAATAGTTGGATTCATACATTCTTAAGGGTATTAGCCTATGTGAAATGCCACAGCCTTATCCAGATTTGAGGCTCATCCTACCATGTCCATTTCCTATGATGATAACCATACACCACACCACCTCTATTTCTTTTTATATATAGATTACAGAAATGTCCTTTTAGAAATATGGAAATTCTGCAATGGAAAGAATTCTCTCTAGAGTTTACTACATAATGGATGTTTAAGAGTGGTGTATTTTCTTGTGTGACTTTAAAGTGATAAGCACGTCTGTATGCGCCTCCCCATACCAGGTTTCCTGCAACTTTTAGCCTTATCCAGGCAACTCATGAGGTTGAGGTAAGGCTATTTTATTACTCTACAATAGTAAGTAGCATTTAAAACTAGCCCATTAACCATAAATAACCCATTGAAGAATCTTGCAATGAGCACGAGTCTGGTTATCGTAGCATATGTTGGTGATGGCTCTTAAGCCAATTCAGGCAAGCTGATAGAGGATAAAATTTACTACTCAGTAGTAAATAGTATTGAGACTAACTCCTTAACATAACATACACATATGGAAGTCCTGCAATTGCATATAACCTTATTGAAATAATTGCATTAGGCCAATACTAAAAGCTGGTTATATAGTGTAGTCACGATGACTTCTATGTTGGGTGATGATGCATGGCCTATTTAGGACAACTGATGAGGATAGAATTTAAACTACTCATGGTGTAAATAGTAATTTCAGAATAGGTCCTACCATAACATAACCATGCATTAAAGATCCTGGCAACGATACACATAATAAAGTCTGATATATAACATATAATCGGGCGCGGGTTAGCTCACGTCGGTAGAGGAAGTATTGGTTTAGGTCCGTAGAGACACGGAGCCCAATGATAGAAGTCGGAAGATACAACAAGAAAAGGTCCTAGTTCGATGAGGTACCCGCTTGGTCCCCCACTTCCACTCACAAGGGAGTTCTGTGTAGTAAGTGTAGTGGGTACTGCAGAGATGATCGCAGTGTAAGGAGGTAGATTGCGTGCGACTGGAGAGGCGATCGACGTGAGAAAGGATGCCGACAAATGTCGTGAGCACGCTGATGTATGCAGCTCTTGTGAGACGAAGAAGTTTAACAGACATGCGGGTGAGTGGTATCAAGACGGAAAAATTGAGTGGTATAGGCAGGCGTGATAGTGTCTCAAGGGTACACGGGGGAGATCGTGCCTCTGGGTAAGTAAAAGGTAGCTGATGGTAGGTGTGGCGCTCCACCTTAGACCCGCAAAAAACAATCTCCTTGGGTCTATGCGCTATTGAAAAGGGATAGACTGCCCTCGCTGATGTGTGTAGAGAAAACTGGCTGATAACTGACTTTAGGCTCGCGCCTGATGACTTTAACTAATATGAACATAGTCACCAAAGTGCTTCTGACGAGTGTCTTTTAAGATTAGCTCCTTTAACGCATAACATAAATCCTAGTCCAGTGATTGGCATACTTGTGGGATAGATTTACTACTCAGAGTAAAGCAGTCTTGAGAACTAAGTCCATTAAACATAACATAACCATGACTTTGAACGATCCCTGGCCGCACTCAGAGATGCATGCACATATTATGATAAGAGAGGCTGTAGCTGCCAGTCGGTAGTGGTGGTTCGTGGGGCTAGAAAAAAGGGAAGCCGCTAGATGTTAAGGATCAAGATGCTGTACCGCGCGGATCTTGTGTAGAGGAGAATTCGGGGCGCATCGCTGATGACTGCGTAGGAGGCGTGGGCGCGTGCATGGTCCATCGATCTGTCTAATAATGACAAGGGAGAGAATAGCAGGGACAAATGGTTTTCGGCCGTCGATTGACGCGAAGTGGGTATCAAAGGTGTGTCAGCGGCGGGTACCTGTGTAGTCGAGATCCGCTAGCAAGCGGGTGGCAATCATGAGGAGTAAGGGTCGAGTCTGTCATGGGATTAGGCAAGATACCTATAGAGTGAGTTTGGAATCAGGGTCGAGGTCGGCTCAGTGACTGGTGGTACGTGCGGCAGCGAGCAGTCGGGACGTGCGGCGATGCATGAGATGAATATGGTAGAGAATGGAGATGTAAGTGAGGTCGGTAGAGCTGCTGGAATGCTGTGACGGGGGCGTCGTGATGCGCGCAGTCTGGGGTAGGCATGTACCCGGAGTGCGATTGGTGAAGGAAGTGAATGACATGATGATTGCGCGTCGGTACGGCTGTGCTGTCGAAGGTGCGGAGTCACGTTTAGGCGTGAGTATGAAGGAAGCCGCGCGCAGGTCGTATAGAGTCTTGTGTGGGTGTGTGCGTAGGCTGGCAGCTTGAGGCCGAGGGCCTGATGAGAAGTGGTATACAGCCGTCAGATTGCAGCCTTCTTCCGGGAGGCGGTTACGTGTAGAGTGGTGGTCATGAGGCGACGTTGTGCAGAAAGTTGGAGCGAGGCTTATACGGTGGAAGCTCTTGTGTGATTAGCGCATGGTGGAAGCAAAAGGCCTCGTCGGATCGACTATAGCCGTTGGATAGTGTGCATGCGGCGTTGCTGTTGGGAATCTGTCGGTCGGAGTGGTGGAGTGCAGCACGGCAGGTCTCGTATAGGACGCGCCTCATGCATGGGAACGCCTCGAGGCTGCGGGGAGGACACGCAGGTGGTTCTAGAAGAACGCTGCCGGTAAGTCTGCAAAGCAACGCTGATGTGAATTATGCGTGGGTGGCGGTCGGTCGCAGGCCGGTGTTCGGCTAGAAACGCACAAGTTCGCTAGTTCGATACCAAGTCGCCCGCCAACTCGCGTATCCATAGCACAGGGATCTTGCGGTAAAGTTAAGGAGCTGATGGTAGAGGTGGCGGCTCGCCACCTCAGATGGCTAAAAAATCTCCTTTGTCTGCTTCTATTGAAAAAGGGGATAGACTCCCTTGCTGATTGGCTATACGCGACTCTAGGCACCCCGTCGACTTTACTTCTTATATACGCATAGTCACGCAAAGTCTGTTACGTCCTATGAGATAATGTCAGCATGTGGGAAGGAGAAACACAAGTCACAGCTAGTCTCCACAGTAAACAGCCAGTTTTGTAAAGAAGTAAAGAAAAATGAATGTATTAAAGGTAAAGTCTTGCAAATCTAATTTGATATGAAAATTTTAAATATCATTTTCAACTCTTTTCCTTTGTACACCTTTACAGTTGGTGTTCAAATTTATTCACCTCTCGTGAATATTTTTTATAAAATATTGTCTAAGGAAATGCAAATATTTACAAGTTCTTACTGAATTTGCCATAGTATTTTATTCTCTTTTTAGTTTTTGATAAATCTGATTTTTTTAAGAAGTTTTGATCATATTCATAGTTTTGATTTTTGCTAAAAAATTGGTGCAGTTTCAAAAATTATTTGCCCTCATAGGAATTTATGATATGATATGTGCTTTATGGTAATTGTTTTTTTTGTTTACGTTGCTTTTTAAATTGACTTTTAATACAAGCACCCGTTGTAAAAATGAAAATAGTATTAACCTGATTCTATGATATTTTGGAAGATTAAGAAATCTGACAAAATGTAAATGAATATAAACGGGAGGTGAATAACAGACATGAACAAATTGATTGATTAATATTTAGTCACTATTAGTTCAGAGGCTTCTTCAGAATGCATTGTATTGATTTGAACAATTCATATTTCGAGTGTAGATTTTATGGTGAAATGAAATGGCTGACAAAGCATACGGCATCCTCAAAGTGAACAATCAAGGGCAGGTTTACTCTCTTCATGTTAACTATTTCAGATTACCGAAATGGCTTCAGAGAAATCAGCTTTTTAATAAAAGAGAGAAATCCGAGCCTTTTTAAATTAAATGAAGCTTACAAGGCATAAGTGTCCTTTCCTGCTTGAAGATTCTATTCTATTTACCCTAATCCCTATTTAAATAGTAAGTAGTAAAAGTCGTCAGGGCAGCCTAGTCGGTATCAGCCAATCAGCGAGGGAGTCTTAAAATCCCTTTTCACTTGGCGCTAGACCAAGGAAGAATTTTTTAGTGTCTGAGAGGTGGAATGCGCGCAACACCTACTGTCAGCTCTCTTTAAGCCGCACAGATCCCTATGCTACTCTATATCGCTGAGTCGGCGAGGGCCCGGTATCGAACTACGTACCTTGTGGTTTTTTTAGCCGAACGCTCTAGCTGTGTTTTTTCATCTTTACATCTCTCCAACATTTGATCTGTAGAGTCACAAAGATAAAAATAAATATTTTTCGTAGTATTATATTGGATTATTCGGACTATTGTCCTCATCTTCATTGTATCTTTTGTTACACACATGTTTCAGCCGATGTGCCCTTCCAAGCCGATCTTTGGGTATTTCTTGTCGGACTTGGGAACATTATGCTTTTCAAAACCTCAGGAACCTTCTTTTTCAACTCGGGAATTTTTCTTTTTGTAATTGGAGTCATCATGGAACTTTGAACCTAACCTTTTATTCACTCCACATGGGGGTATCCTGTCGTATTGCTGCTAACCATAGCTGGGTTACTGGCGTGTAAGCTGTGGTTATTATTATTCTATGTTATGGCCTGCCCTTGGCCAGGGATTGAACCTGCAGTCTAGTAGATGAAACTGTCAGATTAACAACTGTCTACTTAACTACCTTTATTCCACTAATGCTTGTGTCTATTATTAAGCGTCTGCATCTAAAATTCAGAGATAATAAGTTTCTTGTAGAAGAAACAGTAATAGTACTTTTTTTGACACATAGCTGGGGGAGGTGGCATAATATATAAACGCAACCAAATAAGTTGGGCCGGGTTAGCTCAGTCCGAGTTAGAGGCGTTCGAACCATTTTTTTTTTTTTTTTTAGAAAGCCACAAGGTTCTTAGTTTGATACCGGTCCTTGCCAACTCGCGTATGAGTAGGCACAGGGATCGTGCGGTAAAGTAAGGAAGCTGGTGGTAGGTTGTGGCGTCCACCTGCAGTATGCTAAAGAACAATGCTACTTGGTCCTACGGCTATTGAAAGGGGATAGACTTCCTGCGCTGATACCGACTTTAGGCCGCCCCGTGCCGACTTGACTTTTTTTTTTACTTGAGGCAAATGCCAGGGTATCCTTGCTGGCCTTATTATTTTTTTTATTAAAAAAACAATTACTCTGGCATGAGGTCACATGAATATTCAGTCAGATATAACATAAAAGAGATCATAATTAAGAATTACAATATTTACTAAATGGAGAAAAACAAATGAAAAACATTAACTTAATTTCTTTGTTCTACTCTATTATTTCGATATGAGTTAATAAATTAATTCCTAAGAGACATTTACAAAAGGAAATAAAAATGAGATAAGTTCTTTTTTTTTTTTTTTTTTTCTTTAATGAAAACACGTTTTACTAGAGTTGACGCGATATAAAATGTAGTTAACATCTAAATAGAAATGTGAGTTATTAATGTAGAATTGTCATGAAAAGGGTAAGAATCAATCAGTGTTAGTTGATTGGTTGTTATCAGTGTTTCCACATGTTGTGATTCTGATTGGCTAATTTTGATGTTCACACATTACGCTGTATTTATTAGGTTCAAATGAAATTACTAAATTAAGATAATGTAACATTTATTTATATAGGAAAGCATAATGTGACTTTGTGTGTATTTATTGGTACCGCACTACAGAGTG
>CM042159.1:82917438-82947146 GCA_023376005.1 Doryteuthis pealeii | reverse complement strand
AGATGTGCGATCGCGACTCATCTTATTCAAAATATAACGCTGAACAAATACAGTTACAACCAAAAAAATTTTATAAAGATTTTTTATCTCCCTTCATTATAAACATCATTCTTCACCCCTTTAAACATCCTGATGAAGTTAAGGAAATTGAAAATGTTTAGCGTGATAAATAAAATTATCTCATTTTGGAACACTTGCTTTTTCAAATTTCTTAATATATATAATTTAATATAATATATTATATAACTCTGCACGAGTAAGAAGGTGACACAAAGGTCAATTTCTCTTAAGGAGAGTTAAACAGGTTTGAATCAGAGTTTCCTTCTCTAGAGTGGTGACTAACCAGGTTAAAGAGCAACCACCCTACATGTACCCGTACGAGAGAGAATAGTTGATTACATACGATTACTTAAGGTATTAGGCTTATGTGAAATGCCACCAGGCCTTATCTGATGGAATTTGACTCATCCTACAGTCCCATTCCTAGAATGATAACCAGTGAGCACACACACCTATTTCCTTTTTTTATATATAGATTACAGAAATTCTTTTAGAAATATGGAAAATATGAAGAATTCTCTCTAGAGTTTACTATAATGTCTAAGAGTGTATTTTCTAGTGTGGACTATAAGTGGATAAGCTCATGTCTGTATGCCCTCCTCATACCAGGTTTTGCCTGCAACTTTTTAGCCTTATCCAGCAACTCATGAGGATAGAATTTTCTACTCAAAGTAAGTAGCATTTGAAAATAGCTCTTAAACATTAACCATATTAAGATCTTGCATCAGCACAGTCTGGTAGTGCATAGCGAGGCTGAAGACTTCTAGTTGGCCAAATGGGCGTCTAGTCATATCCAGCAACTCTTTAGGATAGAATTACTACTCCAATATAGAGTTAGCATTTGAAACTAGCCCTACCATAACATAAGTCATATGAAATCTTGCATCCAGACACAGGTGATATGTAGCATATGTTGGTGATGGCTCTTACCAAATTCAGGCAATCATGAGGATAAAATTCTACTACTCAGAGATAAATAGTATTGCAGACTAACTCCTTTAACCATAACATAACCATATGGAATATCCTGCATTAGCACATACTAAATATATAGTGTGCACTATGACTTCTATGTTGGTGATAGCTCAACCTTATTTAGCCAACTGATGAGGATAGATTTACTACTCAGTTTAATAGTATTTCAGAATGGTCTAACCTAACAAACCATATTAAGATCCGCAACATACACATTAATAAGGTCTTGTTATATAACATATATCGGGCCAGTCAGCTCAAAGTGTAAGACTTCGGCTAGAACTACAAGTTCCTATTCGATTCCGTTCCTCGCCAACTCCAGCGTTATGAGTAGCATAGGGAATCTGTGCGTAAGTAAAGAACTTATGGTAGGTGTGGCCCCCCTCAGAATGCAAAAACAATCTCCTTGCTCTAGCCTAGTGAAAAGGAATAGACTCCTCGCTGATTGATGATCCGACATGTAGGCCGCCCCAACGACTTTATATACTAGTCACCAAGTCTTCTATGTCTTGTAGATTAGCTCCTTAATCATACACATAATCCTATGCCAGTGATGCAACTTGGAGGATAGAAATTACTACTCCAGTGTAACGTCTTTAAACATACATAACCATAATTTGAAAGATCGCAATATGCACATAATAAAGGCTGTAGCTCATCGGTAAAAAAGAAAGCGTTCGTAAGAAACCACCAGTGCCTAGTTCATACCAGTCCCCGCCACTCAGGTTATTGCATAGGCTCAGGGAATCTTGCGGTAAAGTAGGACTGATGGTAGAGGTGGCGCCCACCTCAGATGCTTAAAAACAATCTCCTATGTCTAGCTCTATTGAAAAGAGGGTAGACTCCCTCACGACTGGTGGCTCGATACGACTTTAGCCGCCCCGTCGACTTTACTTACTTTATTATAGCATTATCACCAACGAGTCTGTACGTCCAGTGGAACTAATTCAGATGTGGAAGGGAGAAAAACAATACACACTAAGTCTCAAGTTTACAACAGTTTGTAAGAAGAAATAAAAATGAACTGTATAAAGGTTAAGTCTTGCAAATTCTATTGATATGAAAAATTTAATACATTTTCAGACTTTCTTTTACCTTTCAGTGTCTGTCAATATTCCACCCCTTTGATATTTTTAAATATTTGTCTAAAGGAAATGCAAATATTTACAAGTTCTTATGAATTTGCCATAGATATTTTATTCTCAATTTAGTTTTGAAAAATTTGATTTTTTTTTTTTTTTTAAGAAGATTTTGATCAGATTCATAGTTATTGATTTTTCTAAAAATTGGTGCAGGTTAAAATTTATGCCCTCCATGGATTTATGATTGTATATTCTTTATGAATTGTGTTTTTGTTTACGTTGCCTTTTTAATGATTTTTAAATACAAGCACCCTTTAAATGAATACTACAACCTGTTCTATGAATTTTGAAAGATTAAGAAAATTGACAAATGTAATGAATATAAGGAAAGGTTGATAATAACGACATGAACAATTGCACTGAATTAATATTAGTCTATTTACTTCAGAGGTTCTGCAGAATGCAGTTTTATTGATTTGACAAATTCATATTTCGAAGGTGATTTATGGTGAAATGAAAATGGCTGACCAAACTACGCCACAAAGTGAAAACAAAGGGAGGTACTTATCATGTAATATTTCAGATACGAAATGTCGGAAGCTTAAATAAAAAAGAAGAGACTAATTAGTATTTAACACATGAATGTCGAATGAGTGAGAGAAGAAGGAAAAGTAACCTTGCCCTTGATTCCGTTCCACTAAATGAGGATTCTCTCTAAATAAACTACGCATAATGAACAATCCGTCCTGTCAGATCATCAATCATATGACATGGTATACATAAGCCAATAGAAATAACTAACACTCAAATATGAAATCTTGTTCAAGAATCAATTACAACTTGCATTCTGAAGAAGCTCTGAACTAATAGACTAAATATTAATTCAATCAATTGTTCATGTCTGTTATTCACCTTTCCTTTATATTCATTACATTTTGTCAGATTTTCTTAATCTTCCAAAATATCATAGAATCAGGTTGATAGTATTTCATTTTTAAAGGGTGCTTGTATTAAAAGTCAAATTAAAAAGCAACGTAAAACAAAAACAACAATACCATAAAGCAATATCATATCATAAATTCCATGAGGGGCAAATAATTTGAACTGCACCAATTTTTAGAAAATCAATAACTATGAATATGATCAAAACTTCTTTAAAAAAAAAAAAAATCAAGATTTATTCAAAACTAAATAGAGAATAAATATCTATGGCAAATTCAGTAAGAACTTGTAAATATTTGCATTTCCTTAGACAATATTTAAAAAATATTCAGAAGGGGTGAATAAATTTGACACCAACTGTAAAGGTAAAAGGAAAAGTCTGAAAATGTATTAAATTTTCATATCAAATAGATTTGCAAGACTTTACCTTTAATACATTCATTTTTATTTACTTCTTTACAAACTGGTTGTAACTTGAGACTAGTTGTGTACTTGTGTTTCTCCTTCCACATCTGACATTAGTCCACATGGACGTAACAGACTTTGGTGACTATGCTATATAAAGTAAGTAAAGTCGACGGGGCGGCCTAAAGTCGGTATCAGCCAGCCAGTCAGTGAGGGAGTCTATCCTCTTTTCAATAGAGCTAGACCAAGGAGATTGTTTTTTTAGCATCTGAGGTGGAGCGCCACCTCTACCATCAGCTCCTTACTTTACCGCACAGATCCCTGAGCTATGCATACGCTGAGTTGGCGGGGACTGGTATCGAACTAGGAACCTTGTGGTTTCTAGCCGAACGCTCTACCGACTGAGCTACAGCCTTTATTATGTGCATATTGCAGGATCTTCAATATGGTTATGTTATGTTTAAAGACTGCTTACTACTGAGTAGTAAATTCTATCCTCACAAGTTGCCATCACTGGCATAGGATTTATGTTATGATTAAGGAGCTAATCTAAAAGACATAGAAGACTTTGGTGACTATGTTATATAAAGTCGTTGGGGCGGCCTAATGTCGGTATCAGTCAATCAGCGAGGGAGTCTATCCCCTTTTCACTAGAGCTAGAGCAAGGAGATTGTTTTTGCATCTGAGGGGGAGTGCCACACCTACCATAAGTTCCTTACTTTACCGCACAGATCCCTATGCTACTCATAACGCTGAGTTGGCGAGGACCGGAATCGAACTAGGAACCTTGTAGTTTCTAGCCGAACGCTCTACCAACTGAGCTAACCTGGCCCATTATATGTTATATAATCAGACCTTATTATGTGTATGTTGCAGGATCTTTAATATGGTTATGTTATGGTTAAGGACCTATTCTGAAATACTATTTACAACTGAGTAGTAAATTCTATCCTCATCAGTTGGCCTAAATAAGGTCGTGAGCTATCACCAACATAGAAGTCATCAGTGACTACACTATATAACCAGCTTTTAGTATGTGCCTAATGCAGGATATTCAATAGGTTATGTTATGGTTAAGGAGTTAGTCTCAAATACTATTTACTACTGAGTAGTAAATTTTATCCTCATGAGTTGCCTGAATTTGGCTAAGAGCCATCACCAACATATGCTACATAATCAGCCTGTGTCTGATGCAAGATCTTCAATATGATTATGTTATGGTAAAGGGGCTAGTTTCAAATGCTACTTACTATTGAGTAGTAAATTCTATCCTAAAGAGTTGCCTGGATATGACTATGAGCCATTGCCAACATAGAAGTCTTCAGTGACTATGCTACATAACCAGACTGTGCCTGATGCAAGATCTTCAATATGGTTATGTTAAGGAGCTATTTTCAAATGCTACTTACTATTGAGTAGTAAATTCTATCCTCATGAGTTGCGTGGATAAGGCTAAAAGTTGCAGGCAAAACCTGGTATGAGGAGGGCATACAGACATGGCTTATCACTTTATAGTCACACTAGAAAATACACACTCTTAGACATTTATAGTAAACTCTAGAGAGAATTCTTTCATATTTTCCATATTTCTAAAAAGACATTTCTGTAATCTATATATAAAAAAAGAAATAGAGGTGTGTGGTGTAATGGTTATCATCATAGGAAATGGACATGGTAGGATGAGCTCAAATTCCAGATAAGGCTGGTGGCATTTCACATAAGCCTAATACCCTTAAGTAATGTATGAATCCAACTATTCTCTCTCCAGCTACGGGTAAATAGTAGGGTAGGTTGGGCTCTTTAACCTTGGTTAGTCAACCACTCTAGGAGAAGGAAAACTCTGAATTCAAACCTGTTTAACTCTACTTAAGAAATTGACCTTGTGTCACCTTCTACTCGTGCAGAGTATATATATATATATATATATATATATATATATATATATATTAAGAAATTTGAAAAAGCAAGTGTTCCAAAAATGAGATGAATTTATTTATCAACGCTTAAACATTTCAATTTCTTTAAACCTTCATCAGGATGTATTAAGGGGTGAAGAAATTGATGGATGTTTTATAGATGACAGGAGATAAAAAAATCTTTATAAAATTTTTTTGTGTAACTGTATTTGTTCAGCGTTATATTTTTGAAAGATGAGTCGCGATCCGCACACACAAAGATGTCATGACGCATGACGTAAGTCGAAGAAATGCATTCAACAAAAGAAAAGAAAAAGTATTAATATTATTATTCGCGTGTGCGGGTCACGACTCATCTTTCAAAAATATAACGCTGAACAAATACAGTTACACAACAAAAAAAATTTTATAAAGATTTTTTATCTCCTGTCATCTATAAAATATCCATCAATTTCTTCACCCCATTATACATCCTGATGAAGGTTTAATGAAACCGAAACGTTTAAGCGTCGATGAATAAATTCATCTTATTTTTGGAACACTTGTTTTTTCAAAATTTCTTAATATTGTCGGATTTATTTCCATATTTACTCCCATATATATATATATATATATATATATATATATAAAAAGAAAGATTTTGTCTGTCTGTACAATGACCAAGTGCATATCCTTTTATAAAGGAAAATTGGTGACCAGCAAAGAATAAAAAATAAAATCCACACACTATTTTTTTCCTGGGGTTAAAAAACTTTTTACTTATTTTTCATAAGAAACACGAAATAGAAATATAAGAAAGGTATGAATCAATAATATATTTAAGAATCAATAAAAAAATTATTAAAAGATAAAAGAAAATTAATAGAGGATAAAGCATAATAAAAAGTAAATAAAAGACAAATAGAAGAAAAAAATACAAACAAGAAGAATAATGAAAATAAACAATTTAAAAACAAGAATATAGAAAGAATAAAAATATATAGAAAAATAATTTTTAATAAATCTATAAATAAATATAGATAAGAGATTTATTTTTAAAATCCCAGGCAATGCTGGGTAGGTTTACTAGTATGGTATGAATAAAGTATTTGGTTTTAGAAATTTGTTAGTCTCATGTTTTCATGATTAATATTGTGTACATTCCAATGTCTAATAAGAGAAGATTTGTCTCTTGAGACAAAAGAAATAAATCAACACACAATCTTTTCAGTCAATGTTCAATAAAGATGAAAATTGTATGACTAGTGGTTGAGTCAATCAGGAGGTAAAGAAGATTCTTGACAAAATATTTGACATGAAATTAAATCAGGCTCAGATATAATTTTGAGCCGGATCTTCATTCAAATCAAATGATCAATTGATCCTTTTTTTTTTTTTTTTTAATTTTCTTTCAGTGTTGACACTACAAATTAGCATTCCTAAGCATTTACAATAGCTTGACAGAAAGAAAGAAAAAACAAAAAAACAAAATAAAAACCAACCCAAAACTAAATATAAAACTTAATGTAAAAAATAATGAACAGTGAATCAAACAATTACTGACTCATGAGTGGGAGGAAGATTTTAATGAGTTTTGTTGTAATGGCATTAATAGGAATTTGATTCATTTATTTTATTTATATTTATATTTTAATAAACTTTTTTTTATTTCTTTTTTTAGTGATTGCCGGGATTTTTATAATTACATCATTAGGTTCAAACACAAAAGTCGATATGCGACTACGCATGGTATTAAATGCACTTTTGCACCAATGCTCTTGGGAAAGGCATGAATCCACTTTGTCCCTCCCTCGGGCTATGGGCAAATAGCAGGACAGTTATAAGGGAGCCCAATTTAGAGAATTTTAATCTGACAGGAGGAAAAAAATAAAATTAAAATAAAGCTTGGCAGTTATAATTACTTCTCTCAAGCCCAGTTGAGAAAAGAGGAGGGTTGGGTGTTGGGCCGGGATTCCACCCATAATAACCTACAGTTTTTATAGAAACAAGGAATAAATCTCTAATCAACAAATTCTATGTTATCCAAAAAAGGAGAGAGGGGGAGTTCTGTGGTGTAGTGGGTAACCTGCTGGACTGCGACACCGTAATGAAAGACGAGGAGGAGCTCTTAGAGTAGTCTTGACTAATGAGAAGGGAGCCTTTTTGGTTTGAATTCAGAATTTTCCCTTCTCCAAGGCCAATTGCCATACCAAGGTTAAAAAGCCCAGTCTGCCCTATTTACCAATAGCTGGAGGGAGAATTGTTGGATCCGTACCTTTCCCAAGGGTATTAGCATTATGTAAAATACAACCAGCCTCGACCAGGATTTGAACTCTGTTCGCCGTGTCCATTTTCTACAATGGTAACCATTACACCATGCACCTCCAGCAAGAAAGTTTTAATTCTATTATGTTCTCTTGTGGAATAATACCCTTGGTAAAGGTATAAACACCCTCATCCCCCAGCTATGAGTTAAATAGTACAATAGTACTATTACTGTTCTTTTACATGGATTTAGCATTAAATAACCCATGAAAGTTGATATACCATTAACTCTTAAAGTCCTATACCGCCTCATTCCACCTTGGTTGGAAGTCTCCTTGGTTTTCCTAATCTACCATAAATGAGAGCCTTTTTTTAATCTAATATTAAACATATTTAGAAATCTTTGATTTAAGGGAAATAAGAAGTAACTTTAGATGCAAAGATCATTTATAGCCATTTTTATTTATATATCCTTATAGGAATGTTCTGGACTTAGAAAATTCTCAAAAGGATGTTAAGAGTTAAACAAAGAAACCAAATAAAAAATGGAGAAAAAACATTGCCCAATATATCTTGTCATATGGAAGGATCTACTCATACTGTTCTATGAGTTATGGATACATTTATATATACATTATATACTAGCAGGACATGGTATTGCCCCAGATAAAAATAATATACTAAAGTCCATTTTCTTAAACAAAAATTAATTCTATTTGCTTTCTGAATGAAAGGATCCAGTTTTATTAATTTTCTTCTGGAAAAGTCCCATTGCCCATTCCCCAACAAATATCATTAATACACTCCTTGAGGTGAAAGAATTTCACATGCCATGTTTCCTTAAGATTGGCCCATTAGCCTAAGAATTCATAGGTAACAAGCACACAGGCAAATAAAGTCGTGTGTGTATATATATATATATATATATATGTGCATCCTCATTCCATAAACATTTAATCAAATCTAAAAATAAGGACAATAGTTTTTCCGTTAAGATAGAGACACGCAACATTGGTAATCTCAGACTTAGAGAAAGTTTATTAATAGTTAAATTAGGTCCTAGTATAAACAATAGGTTAGAATTAAACACAGAATATATATTTAATTAAAATACACATTCCATATATACACATATATATACATAAAACAAATAAATAAAAATAAATAAATAGAAAAATGAATAGATAAATATAAAAAATATATAAATAGATGAAAAGAATAAAATTGAAATTGAATGAACAACAGCTATCGTGACCCTTCCGCGTGGTGTTATGAAAATAATTTTAAAAAACATGAGACGTGTGTTTATAACGTACAAAAAAAAAATTAAAAAAAAAAAAACCCACAAAAAAAGGGTCCATTTCTGAAAAACGTCTCTGATGATAAAGTTACTTTGAAATCGATAAGACTAAACATCTTTTTATTTTTATTTTATACGCATTGTAATTGCTTTCCTATCATTAATATATAATAACATACTTAACAATGCTTCAAGCAAATTACCAAATACTATTATATATATATATATATATATATGGAGGCGAATGGTGTAGTGTAATGTTTAAAGTTGGAGGAAAATGACTTGTGGACCATGGTTCAAATCCAGGATGAAGCTGTTTGCATTTCACATAGTGCTAATACCCTTGGGAAAGGTATGAATCCAATTCTCTCTCGAGCTATGGGTAAATAGTAGGGCAGATTGAGCTCTTTAGCCTTGGCTAGGCAACCAGTCTAGGAGAAGGAAAACTCTGAATTCAAACCTGTTAATCTCCACTAAAAAAATTGACCTTGTGTCACACCCTGCTTGTGCAGAGGGGCTTATATATATATATATATATATATGTATGGGATGTGTATATTTTATTTCAATCCTTTTCTATTCATGGGAAATATGGGTTCTTTATTGTAACCACTTAGAGTAGTTAGAATGCTTTTATCTGCACTGTTTTAGAATAATACAAAATATCCATTGGTCTTACCACATTTCAGACTGGTATCCTGCAGTGAGCTCATTCACAATATGAAGAAATGAGTATCCACAAATATCGACTACTGTGAACAGTGTATCTGGTAAGACTAACATAAAATCGTTTGCCAAAGAAAACATTCTATGGAGAACTTAAAAGCAGAACACAACCAGAATACAAATCCTGAAAATGTTTTGAATGCGTTCCTAATCTGATTGACTTTGTTTTGTCCATGTGAGTTAAATGCTCCAAAAACAGAAAGTGTCGAGACAGTCTCCATTTATAATAAAGAATGCATTAACCAAGTTAAAGTGAAACCTGCAGCTAGAAAGAGGGACTCTATTGACTCAGATGTGACTCAATCGGTTGGGAAGAATGTGGTTCAAGTCTACTTGTCACAATCAGGACTTGATTTGTCCCTTGTGTCACCAGCAATGTAAGAACAAGTCTGGTCTTGTCAAGCAGAGAAAAGTAAACAATATTGATGACAAAAACATGGGACCAATAAATATCTAAAACTAATTTATTTGCAAGCCATGTAATAGACCTACTGAAAGCCTTTCGGAGTCATTGCAGTTTGGTTTGTTTTGTTTTACGGCATATCAACCTCAGAGGGTCATTTAATACCGATAAATTTTTGAAATAAATTCATTCTTAATGGATACTCAATTTTTTTTTTATAAACACATTTTACTATTTAACTCATAGATGGGATCCTAACAGGTACTACCACTACAGGACAGAATGGACCAGCAAACAATGGTGATGAAGAGGTGCTCCACATTCCCCAGGCCTCCAGAACTGGAACCTCACCATCAGATAGATTTTAACATGATTCCCAGGACAAGAACACCCTCAGCCACCGCCTTCTAGCACACATATGATAAAAAGGGTTGGGGCTTGCCATAAGGGTAATCGGTTTGGGGCAATCATATAGGTGCTAGGGCTTGATGTGATCATTGCAAAGAGCCCATGAGTAGACAACAGCAACAAATGTGTACTTTTAATATATATGTGATAATGTGAGTATATATCATATATATTTACCAGTACCTCCGCATGAGCAGGATGTGACAAAAGGTTAATTTATCAAGTGGAGTTTAACAGGTTTAAATTCAGAGTTTTCCTTCTCTTAGACTGGTTACCTATCCAAGGTTAAAGAACCCAGTCTGCCCTACTATTTTACCCATAGCTAGAGGGATAATATATGGATTCATACCTTTCCCAAGGGTATTAGCGCTATGTGAAATGCAAACAGCCTCGTCCAGGATTTGAACTCGGGTCGACGAGTCCATTTCCTATGACTCACGCACCTCCATATATAATATAAAAAGATAAATGTAAATGAGAAAAGTTTGCAAGAAAAAGTGCTCAATGCTACTACAGTCCAGAGCATTCCTGTAAGGATATATAAAAAAAAATGGTTAAAAATGACCTTTGCATCTAAAGTTACCTATTATTTCCTTTTAAATCAAAGATTTCTACATATGTTTAATATTAAATTTAAACAAAGGCTATTGTTTGGGGCTGATTAGTTAAAACTAATGTGACTTCCAGCCGGGTGGAATGAGGTGGTATAGGACTTTAAGAGTTTTAAACAAAGAAACAGAACCATGAAATAAAGTAAAGAACTTTGTATTCATAACTTGATATTTTGGGGTATATATCATTATATATATATTTTTGGGGTATATATATATATATATATCACCTAGCTCTGACAGCCATCATTGAACACAAGATTTTGATAGTTTTTTTTAGTTTTTTTTAATTGTCCACTTTCAAATTATATATATATGTTAATGTCGGGGTGGCTTAAAATCGGTATCAGCTGGACAGTGAGGGAGTCTGTCCCCCTTTCACTAGCGTTAGACCAAGGAGATTGTTTTTGTGTCTGAGGTGGAGCGCCACACCTACCATCAGCTCATTACTTTACCGCACAGATCTCTGTGCTACTTATACGCTGAGTTGGTGAGGGCTGGTATCTAACCAGGAACCTTGTGGTTTCTAGCCGAACGCTCTACCAACTGAGCTAACACGCCCCTACTGTATATATATATATATATATATATATATATATATATATATGCATGCACATATGAAAAGATATAAGAGTCACAAGACAGGTATGTATATAAAAACAAGTTTTGTATATAAGTAAGAAAATCGCTAGAAAACAAGCTCAGAGTTATATAAAGATCAATGGAAAGGACAATGCTAGAAATAACTCTAAGAGATAAAAAGAGATCAACTTGTATCAGGGTACAAACCAGGGTAAGAAATATCATAGAAGTTATTAAACAACAAAAATGGAATATATATATATATATATAGCCGACTGAAGTGCTCGGTTTTGAAATGTTATTTTAACATAGAATTTGTTGTTTATTTCAGGTGAATTTTTGCATATATAATAATTAATGTGTGCTCAAAAATAAAATTTAATTTATTTTCAGATAGAAAGTATTTTTGAAAAATAGGGGCCTTCAAAGATGAACATGCCTAAACATGACCTTCGCCTTCTTATGTTGCATGAGATCAAGCTTGGTACAATGCCTCCGAAACCGCTGCCAGTATCAACAAAGCATGGGGAGATGAATCCACAAGTGATCGGACTGTACGAAGGTGGTTCCAGAAATTGCACAGTGGAGATGAGAGTCTTGAAAATGAAAAAGGTAGAGGACGGACATGCAGTCTTGACAATGAACAATTGCAGGCAGTTGTTGAGCAAAATCAACAACAAAGTCTCAGAGAAATGTCTCAGACACTTGGTGTCAGCATTGCAACAGTTTATATATATATATATATATATATATATATATATATATAATGTGTGTGTGTGTGTAGTATATTGCGAAATTTTAAAAAAAAAAACACAGGTTTAAATAAAATGAGTGGTAAGTTTATTAGCAGATGATGCAGTGTTTCGATCTGTTAAGTAGATCTTCTTCAGGGCATTTGTTGATATAAGATTGATTGATTGATAAACAAGGACTATCGCAGTTTTTCTCATTATTCTGTGATAAATTTTTTTTTACTTTTCCTTATATTAACAAATGCCCTGAAGAAGATCTACTTAACAGATCATACACAGCAGCGACGGCTAATAAACTTACCACTCATTTTATTTAAACCTGTGTTTTTTTTTTAAATTTCTCACTATACTACATACCGTCGGATTCACTTCTATCTCTCTTCACATACATATATATATATATATATATATATATATATATACACACACACACACTCATACACACAAAATTTCTCACTATACTACATACTGTCGGATTCACCTCTACCTCTCTTCACATACATATATATATATATACTCATACACACACAAAAAAATGGACTCTTGTCGATTTTGACGCATGAGGGTTCATCCAACGAACAACCTACACAGTGTTTTTTTTTTATTATGGTGAAGGCTTGTGTTGGACTATCCACATTTTTTGGCACAGTCGATAGGAAAAAATGGGTGCACAAGGAATGCCACAAACCCAATCAACGACCGACCTCAGGTTTTTCAAATTCAGAATTTTCCTTCTCCTAGACTGGTTATCTATCCAAGGTTAAAGAGCCCAGTCTGCCCTACTATTTTACCCATAGCTGGAGGGAGAATATATGAATTCACACCTTTCCAAGGGTATTAGCACTATGTGAAATGCAAACTGCCTTGTCCAGGATTTGAAATATATATTATATATATATACACACACACACACACCACACACGCATGCATATATATATATATATATATATATATATATATATACACAGACACATATATATACACAGACACATATATATGCACCTATCACAAGAACAAGTTTTTAAATTTTCAGCCATCAAGGAGAAAAAGAAAAAAAGAAAACAAACATAGCTTTACAATTTTCAAATACAAAAAAATTAGGACAAAATGAATAAGTGAATTTTTTGGTTTAACAAAAAAAAAAAAAAAAATATTTGATAAATGCTATTAAAAAAACATCTATGAAATTTTGACATGAGATTTTTTTTTCTTTAAAAAACTTTATTCAAAAGAAATTGATTTTTTTTAAAAATCCTAAACACTTAAATCAGTGAACTTGAGAAAATTCTGATACGATACTTTGAGTAAATTGTATAGAATTGAAAGTATTTCTAATGATGTACACCTTGAAAAGTTGTTCACATTTAATGGGGAAAAAATCATAGAAAATTTGCATTCAATAGGAATTAGAGAATTTGGTTAAGATTAATTTGATCAACATAATGTTCTCTAGTAAGAATTTTTCTTTCTATGTATTAAGATCTGCTACATTTGAGAAAGACTTTCATTTCATTGATTTTAAAAGTGGCATCAAGTGAGGTAGCCATAAAGTGGGGGTTCAGTTTACAATATACATTTGAGACATAATTGGATACTGACTTTATGGACACTTAATAGTTCATTTACAAGGGAAATTTAATGTCCATTGGGCCCCGAATGGTCATTTCAAATTCAAAATAATGGCAAATCTACATTGTGGGTGCAGGCAGAAATGACAGAATTGTTCAATTTTTTTTAATAAATTAAACAAACAGTGTAAAAATTTTTTAAAAATTTAAATGGATTATTTCAGAAATAATATTAAGAAAAAGAAATGAATTTTTGGGAATTATTGGATGAATTACTTCAGTCAGTAGAGTGTCCAACTAGGAATCACAAGGTTCCGGGTTCAATACCAACCCTCGCCAACTCAGCATATGAGTAGTACAGGGATCTGTGCGGTAAAGTGAAGAGCTGATGGTAGGTGTGGCGCTCCACCTCAGCTGCTAAAAACCAATATGCTTGGTCTAGCACTAGTGAAAAGGGGATAGACTCCCTCGCTGTCTGGTCGATACCGACTTTAGGCCACTCCAACAACTTTACTACCTTTATAGATATAATGGGATATTCCCTCACGGGTTGGTATCCTGTTTGCAGCACCATATTGAAGTCCGTCTACTGTTGGTTTGAATAACAGCAACTAGCTAAGTACAACTGAAGCAGTGTCCTAGACAGTTGGTATTTATAGAAATCAAGAATAGTCCATTCATGCATTTGGGTGATTCCATTCCCTGAGTTCTGATTGGCTGCTTGGTTTCTATGATATTGTGGAGTTTTATAAATACCCTGTCATTCTGCAGTGGAATTGCGACAAGACGGGATTGTATTGTGTTACAACCGCTTGTTGCCGTGTCTTACCAATTCGACGGTAATTGGAACTTGATTATTCTTCAATATTGATATTGTATATGTTCTGTGTTGTAAAATATGTAAATTAAAATAAAAAAATTATCATTTTCCTGACTTCCCACCAGGCCAGATTAACACAAGGTCTCTTTTATGTGGGTTTTTTTTTTATGGGACATCAGGATTGAACTCACTAATAGTAATAATGGATCTGTGAGACTAGCTTGTTAACCATTACACCATGAAGGGACGCCTTTGAGAGAAACACCTAAAGAAGGCCATAGAGCACATCGGCCAAAACGTTATGTATATAACAATAAAGATGAGGACAACAGTCTGAAAAATCTAAATATCAATGAAGCAGTGTTATTTTCTAAACCCCCAATATTCTTTTTTTCTAAAAATGGGAAAAGTACAGTTTATTTATTTTGAAAAATCATTCTTCTAAAACTCTTCATATTTTCTGTTTGTTAATACATGCTTTTTCCAATAGTATTAGTGCAACGTGAAACACAAACAGCCTTGTCCAGGATTTGAACTGGAGTTGGAAATCACAGGATAACCATTATGGTTTGGTTTGGTTTGGTTTGGTTTGTTTTACGGCATATCAACCTCGGTGGGTCATTTAATGCCGACAAAGTTTTGAAATAATTTCATTTTTGATGCATAGTACAATTTTGTTTATCAACTCATGTTTTTCTATTTAACCCATAGATGGGACCTAACAGGTACTACCACTCCGGGTCAGAGTGGACTAGGGAGCAATGGTGATGAAGGGGTGCTCCACATTCCCCAAACCTCCAAAACTGGAACCTCACCATCAGATAGAGTTTAACGTCATTCCCAGGACATGTAGACCCTCGGTCACCGTTTTCTAGCACCCGTATGATAAAAAGGGGTTGGGGCTTGCCATAAGGGCAATAGGATTAGGAAAATCATATAGGTGCTAGGGCTTGACGTGATCAGCCGATTGATCGGAGGGGGCCTCTCCGGCCGCCCATCTAGCCCAAGTAAAGGCCAAAGTGGAGTATTGCAAGTCATGAACTGCTCATCCACCTGGGTTCTATCCTTAAGCATCACAGGTCACCACCCACGGCCAACAGGTGGCCCCATTGGAGGAGTCTTACCCCTCTGCAGAGGTGCAGTCGGTGCATTCTAATGCCATAGCCGACAGGGCGCGATAACTGTTATGTTAAGCCTAACTTCTTGTAGTAGTAGTAGTAGTAGTCATATTGTCAGCACACACAGACAGACATACACACAGTCTTTGATTTATCAACAGTAGGCCATTTTTGTGTTTGTAATACTTCTTTTCTCTCTTTATGTTTCATTAACATGACACTTTTAGATGAACAGACAAATGAATTTAGTGACATCCCATCTGAAAGTGAAAGTGAAACTAATAAGAATTTATTTAACAAAGAAAATAAATGGTAGTTAAGTTTTAAGCTATTTATCCAACAATAAACTGTTTCTGTTGTGATATATTATTACTTAATTTAATGAGGGTTAATTTATTTCAATTGAAAACCAATTTACTCATGATAAGTGTCAGTGGAGAATGAACAGATTTTATTAGATTAGCCAAGTAATTTTACCATCAGAGAAGCTTTTCAACATCACAGAGAAATATTTCTATTATTAAAAAAATCAAACAAAGAAAAGCAAAACACTATTTTGTTGGTCTATTTCTTTTTTTTTTTTTTAAATCTCAGGTGATGCTTGGATTAGAATAATAAAAATTAGAATAATAAAAATAATAATAATAATATAATAACAAAATAATAATAATATAATAATATAATAATAAGGGCGGGTTAGCTCAGTCGGTAGAGCGCTCAGCTAGAAACCACAAGGTTCCTAGTTCGATACCAGTCCTCGCCAACTCAGCATATGAGTAGCACAGGGATCTGTGCGGTAAAGTAAGGAGCTGATGGTAGGTGTGGTGCTCCACCTCAGATGCTAAAACAATCTCCTTGGTCTAGTGCTATTGAAAAGGGGATAGACTCCCTCGCTGATAGGCTGATACCGACTTTAGGCCACCCCGTCGACTTTTTTTATAATAATAATAATATAATAAAATAATAATAATAAAATAATAATAAAATAAATAATAATAAAAAATAATAATAAAAAAATAATAATAAAAAATAAAAAATAAAAAAAAAAAATAATAATAAAAAAAAAATTTCAAATATGAAAATAAAAGAAGCAAAATTTTCTGTTTAAATAGATGAGAAAAAAACACTTGACATTTTGGTCTGGTTTGGTTTATGGCATATCAACCTTGGTGAGTCATTTAATACCAGCAAAGTTTGGAAATAAATTCATTCTTAATGGATACTCAATTCATTTTTTATATTATAAACACATTTTACTATTTAACCCGTAGATGGGACCCTGACAGGTATTACCACTCCGGGTCAGAGTGGACCTAGGAGCAATGGTGATGTAGGGGTACTCCACATTCCCCAAACTGGAACCTCCCCATCAGATAGAGTTTAACGTCATACCCAAGATATGAAGACCCTCACCCACCTCCTTCTAGCACCCATATGATAAAAGATGGATCGATATAGTGATATATATATATATATATATATATATATATATAGATAGATAGATAGATAGATAGATAGAGAGATAGATAGAGAGAGAGAGAGATGGATAAAGATAGATAGATAAAGATAAATGGATAGAGAGAGAGATTGATAGATGGATATAGATAAAAAGATAGATAGAGATATAATACATAGACAGAGAGAGAGAGGGGAACCTCTTATAAAATTAATGCGATGAAAACATATTTTTCTATTTTTCTAAGAGGCAGTGTTAGTCTCATACCAATAATTTCCAGCAAAACACAATAAATTCATTTGTGTATTTCTCTGAATCTGTTCACTTAAGCTTCACCAATTCTGAACAATGAACACTTAAATGAAACACATTACACTACATTTAAGGTTTTTCTCAACTGACTGATAACAACAGCCAACCTAACAGACTGTCTGTCACTCACCCACCAGGCAATCCACTTCTGTATCCATTCAGTTTGTCAATAATCAATAATTTTCAAAATAACCAATTTCCTAAGAGGAGGGAAATACAAATTCTGTTCCCACTAAAAATTCTTGATACAGATTCAAAAAAAAAAAAAAAAAAAAAAAAAAAAAAAAAATTTTAATAAATAAAAAAAAAAAAAAAAAGAAAAAGAATTTTAATATCTTTTTCTTTTTTTCAAAATACAATTAATAGAATTTCTTTGCAGCATAAGAAGCACTCTTGAACGGAAAAAAAAACTTTTATTTTCTTTTTTCTTTCTTTTTTTTTTTTTTTTAAATATGATCACTGCCTCTTGAGAAATAGTTGAAGAATTAATTCTTTGAATCACTGTTTGGAAATTAAATAAGGAGGTGGTATTATATCTCTTCCTGGCCATTTATTACAAATTCAAACGTTGAATATTACTCTAGCAGAAATTTTTGATACATCTTCCAGCCGTTTATTCATAAAGATGCATTAATAGGTGTAACTCCATGGGGAAGTGGTATGATATCAAGGGGAAGGGGGGGGGACTATAAAGAGATTGTGTAAAAGGTTTCAAAAAGGAAGGTTGTCACTTGTTCCCAGGTGATGAAAGAAGACAACTTTGCACCAGTTGCAAGAAAGAAGTGATGTGGCTCTGGGCAATTGATGTGGAAAAAGTGTCACCTTTTATATATATATATATATATATATATATATATATATAGAGAGAGAGAGAGAGAGAGAGAGAAAAGGATATGAAAACACACAATGCTGTTAAAATGAAAATATTACATATCATATTCATAGCTAATATTGAACAATATTTTTTGATTTATAAAAATCATCTTCAGAGCTTGTTTTTAATCCGGACTCATCGAGAGAGAAGCAGAAAATAATTTAAATTCAAAATGAAAAAACATTGTTTCAAAAAAAGCGTGCAAGCCATGCGATCATTTCGTCATTAGCACATCTGCTATGCGCTTCTACGCCAACAACACAATTGTATATCTTTAGTGTAACAGTTTTTAAAAGAAGAAGACATATTTCAAATTCAAAATAGACAAATTCTCTTTTTCAAACAGGAAGAGTTTTAACCGTTCATAACCCATTAATACTTATACCGTCGGATTCATTTCCTTACTCTTAACTTTATATATATATATAAACTTACCAACCCTCCACATGAGTAGGATGTGACAAAAGGTCAATGTCTAAAGTGGAGCTTAAATATGTTTGAATTCAAAGTTTTCCTTCTCTTAGACTGGTTGCCTTATCAAGTTTTAAGAGTCCAGTCTGCCCTACTGTTTACCCATAGCTGGGGGAGAACAGTTAGATGCATACATTTCCCAGTGTATTAGTTCCATATAAAATGCAAACAGCCTCATAAAGGATTTGAACTCGGATCTATTTCCTACAACTATAACCATTACACCTTGCTCCTCCTTTCATTTATAAGCCATTGCCCCCACCCCCTAAATGGAGAGGGGGATAACTTAACCCTCAAACTGGTGAACTGTATTTACAACTTTTTGAATCTAACTAAATCTTTCTGGTCACTTGACAGAGTAAAAGAGTAACCCTTTCATTTATGAGTGATTACCCACCCCTAATGTAGAGAGAGCTCACTTGAGCTTCAAATTGTTCAACTGTACTTTTTGAACCTCACTAAATCTCCAAAATACCACATGACCATCTATAGCCAATGAACAAGTGCTCATGCATTTTCAACTCTTTTCCCACAGACTTGTTTCCTCTGTGATTGAACCATGACCTGTTCCTGTCATTCACACCTCTATAAATGTCTGACACATACACTATAGCCAGGTGTCAAATATCTTGGGCTAGACAGGTGGTCAGAGGCCCCCTCCGATCAATCGGCTGGTCACGTCAAGCCCTAGTACCTATATGATTTTCCCAACCCTATTGCCCTTATGGCAAGCCCCAACACCTTTTTATATTATATGGGTGCTAGAAGGCGGTGGCTGCGGGTCTACATGTCCTGGGTATGATGTCAAACTCTATCTGATGGTGATGTTCCAGTTTTGGAGGTTTGGGGAATGTGGAGCACCCATTCATCACCATTGCTCCCTGGTCCACTCTGACCCGGAGTGGTAGTACCTGTTAGGGTCCCATCTATGGGTTAAATAGAAAAATGTATTTATAAAAAAATTGTATTATCCATTAAGAATTGATTTATTTAAAAACTTTATCGGCATTAAATGACCCACTGAGGTTGATATGCCGTAAAACAAACAAACCAAAACCAGATGTCAAGGGCACTGACAGTGGCCATTACATAACAGCCAAATGCCCTTAGTTAGAAAAACTGGATTCTTCTCTAAGTATCTTGTACTTCTAGGTATATCTTAGTACAATCATAACTAAGAGACAGTCATTAACTAAGCTTAGATTTGGCACAAGGCCAGAATTATGGAACACCAAGTGAGAATCAAAATCATTAGTAATGGTCTGCTCACCTAGCTTCTTAACTATTACTCACAGAAGATACTCTCTTAATTTACTAAGCTTAGCTTAGATTTGGCACAAGGCCAGAATTATGGGGCACCCAGTGAGAATCAAAATCACTAATAATGATCTGCAAGCCTAGCTCAATAATATTTATACCACACAAGGCAGTATTAAAAACTAAAAGTAGCTCAAATTTTTGCAATTTATTAAGTTGAAATTATGGGCACCCAGTGAGGATTGAACTCACTACTCAATAGTAATTGGTTTTTCAAGAGATAGTTCCACCAGAACACAATCAGAAATATATTTTTGCATTTTTCAGATAAACTTTACCTGTTAAAATGTTTAAACTTCATCTGTTCTAAAGGGCTGGGTTAGCTCAGTCAGTAGAGCATTCAGCTAGAAACTACAAGGTTCCTAGTTCAATACCGGTCCTCGCCAACTCAGTGTATGAGTAACACAGGGATCTGTGCGGTAAAGTAAGGAGCTGACGGTAGGTGTGGCGCTCCACCTCAGATGCTAAAATAATCTCCTCGGTCTAGCGCAAATGAAAAGTGGATAGACTCTCTCGCTGATTGGCTGATACCGACTTTAAGCCGCCCCGACGACTCATCTGTTCTGAACAATGAACACTTAAATGAAAGATATTATACTTAGAAACTAAGCATAGCTTAAACTTGGCATATGACCAGAAGTCTGAAGCACCTAGTGAGAATCAAATTCATTCTCAGTAGTAAATTATTTTTTCAAGATGAACTTATTAACCATTACACCACAACAATGTGTCCATAACTTACTAAGCTTAGCTTAGTCTTTCACAAGGCCAGAAGTCTGTGGCACCTTGTGAGAATCAAACTCATTCTCAGTAGTAATTTTTGTAGTGAGAGAAGAGACTTACCTCGTGCAAAACGGGCAAGGACTTGCTTTGCGTGCATGTCCACCGGAACTGAACAGTGAAAGAGGAGTGGGTGTAGGCAGACATGCAACGTCAAAAAGTTAGAGAGGAGAAGGAGAAGCCTCTTTATAGAAGCACCTGAGGCACTGTGGGTAGAAGTTAGAAATAAAACGTCTGCTCTTCTGAGAGGGAGGGTGAATGTGGATTCAGTCGATAGACTGCAACGAGCAAAGAGTGTTAGAGACAATGTTATTTGCGAAATAAACTTGTTAACCATTACACCATAATAGTGTGTTTATAACTTACTATACTTAGCTTAGTCTGGCACAAGGTCAGAAGTATGGAGCACCTAGTGAGAATCAAATTCATTCTCAGTAGTAATTTTTGCAAAATAAGCTTCTTAACCATTACTACACCATAACAATGTGTACATAACTTAGTTTTGCACAAGGCCAAAAGTATAGGGCACCTAGTGAGAACTCACTCAAAACTCACTAATGATAGTTAGAAAGCAGAAAGTAGATTTCTTTTGTCTTTCAAGAGTATTGGATTTTGGAGATTTAAACTTCTTTAATAATAGAAATAATTATTTTACAAATTCTAATGACTCATGAATAATCTTCTGATAAAACAATTATATGAATCATTTTTCATCTTCACAATTTGTTTATTGGAATAACTAAAATAGTTTCAAAACTGAAATGAGTAATCGCTTCATTTAGTAACTGATATATGCCTATAAATAAATACATTCTCAATGCCTATAGGAGACTCAGTAGAAGGTATATATATATATAAGACATTAACAGAGCCAATGTGTCTTTTGTAAATGCTGTCTGATGAGACTAGACTCATATTGAGTCTCTGGTCAAAATAAATTTATTATACCCAAATGACACTTTGTTAAGTTTTTCTTTCTTTAAAAGTTTATATATATATATATATATATATGCTCCCATAAATTTGGTAATGAGCTCTCTAATTGGTAATTTAAATTAGCTCTCACTACTAAGCAAATAAGCAATGATCAAAATTTGATCTCTCAGTGACCGAAAGATACATACATTCTATGTTCTTAATAGTTTAAAACACCAGTCCCCGCATCAGCTGTCAGTGGACGAGGGATAAGATATCGGACTACCATGCGGTCAGTCTGAGTTCGACCCTACCCAAGGATAGTTGTGTCTAGCCACACTGAAGAGGCATGATATGCCGAATACGTGTCTGTGGATTATATATATATATATATATATATATATATATATATATATATATATATATATATGGAGGCGCGTGGGCTAGTGGTTAGAGTCGTGGAAAATGGACTCGTCGATTCGAGTTCAATTCCTAGATGAAGCTGTTGGCATTTCAGATAGCGCTAATACCCTTGGGAAAGGTATGAATCCATATATTCTCCCTCTAGCTATGGGTTAAATAGTAGGGCTGACTGGGCCCTTCAGCCTTGGTTAGGTAACCAGTCTAGGAGAGGGATAACTCTGAATTCAAAATTCTTGAGGTCGGTTGTTGATTGGGTTTGTGGCAACCCTTGATGCACCAATTCTTTCCTATCGACTGTGCCAAAAAGTGTGGATGGTCTAACACAAGCCTTCACCACTATAAACAAATCTCTGTGTGGGTGTTCATTGTGTGTGTGAACCCTCATACGTCGAAAATCGACGGGAGAGTCCATTATATATATATATATATATATATATATATATATATTCATAACAACACCACATACATACGCATAACATTTCATCCAATCATACACATCTTATGTCTGTAAAACTTTTTGAAATTTTCGATTTTCCTTGCATTTGAAACGTCACCTGACGAATGTTTCATGCATGCCTAACACATGCATGAAAGCAAATGGTCATGACTGTTCCTTTGCCATCAAATAAATAGATATGTAAAACCTTTATATATTTATTTTATTATATTATATATATATATATGCAAAAAGTAGAAAAAAATAAAGTATTCCCAAAAAGTTAAATTTATTATAGATGGTGAAGTTGACGTTAAAATGTTTCAGTTTTTACCAAACCCTCATCAGGACATTTGGATGGAAAATATGTTGTCCATTGTAGAATACTGTTAATTATTATTCTGTGTTACTTTCGCCCTTGGCCAGGATTGAACCTGCAGTCTGGAAATGACTGTTACAGATTGTTAACTATTGTGGAACAGTCAAACACCTCCTCAGCTTAATGGACTCTTCCTGGCAGTAGTGGCAGTAATTATTTAAGCTGTTATCGTGGTTCATTGGAGAACTAGTAACTGCATGGTTAGGCTTGGCCAGTCAAACCAATTGTTGACTGTCTAACTGACTGACTTCAATATCCATCAGTGATGGAAATCTTTTCAAAATAAAATATACTCTATATACTCTCTTTTCTCCAGTTTTATTTTGAAAAGATTTCCATCACTTCTAGCACACATGTGATAAAAAGTGTTACGGTTTTGCCATAAGGGTAATATGGTTGGGGCAATCATACAGGTGCTATGACCTACTGATTGAATTGAGGGAGCCACTTCATTGCTGGTCTCACCTAAGTAAGGGTCAAAGTGGAGTGTTGCATGTCATAGACTGTACAGCCACTAGGATTCCACCCTTAAGTATCACGGGTTGCCACCCATGGCAAACAGGAGGCCCATTGGGGGTGGATTTGGTTAAATATTCAATATAAAATAGAAGACAAGAAAATAAAAGAACCTGTAAAATTCTTTTAGAATATTTACAAAAAAAAAGATTAAAAGATTTTTTTTTTAATTTCTCAAAATTGCATGCAAATATTTTTATCTAAAGTAAACAATGATTCAACTTTTGTTTGGCCACACCCTTTAAAAAAAAAAAAAAAAAAAAAATAAATAAAATAAAATAAAAATTAAAAAAATAAAAATTCTAATGTCTTGCTAAATATAGCAAAAGAAATTTTAACTTGCTCATCAGGTGACCAAGTTTTCCTTTTTGTTAAAGTAGCTTATAAGATTTAGTCTTAAAATAAATTAAAAATGAAAATAAAAAATTTGAAGAATTTTTTTGTTATTGCTGTTTAATAGAAGTTCTTTTGAAAAAGAATTGGCAAAGTGTGGCATTTTCTTTTAATCTCGCTTTTAATAAATACTCATTTCTTACTCTCTTCTCTTTCTCTTTGTTATTTTTTTCTTTCATTTTTAAGCTCTTTATTTTCTTTTAAAGAGCAAATAGCCACTAATTAACTTAAAGGTTTGCCTTTTTACTACGTCAAGATAACACTCAACAAATTAACAAGTCTATGATTCCCATTTACAGACAAATTTTCAGGTAATACATCTAAATACCTCAGACAGACAGTAAATATGTATTAATGGTAAAAAAAAATGTTTAAAAAAATAAACAAAACACAGCACATTAAAAGAATAAGTATTTTTCCCATGATTAACCAAATAAAATTTTACTCAGTTCAACTTAATAATGAATGAAAGTAGATTAAAAGTAGTATTGGAAATTCCATTGCTAATTATCTCCCCTGCTGCCAGAGGGCAAATGCCAACATCGTATGTTGGCGCCAAATACCAAAACTTCACTTATCAGGGAACCGTTACGAGAGAGAGACGTCAAAAGAAACGCTCTCATCACTTAGCCCAAAAACAGGGCTTACTCATCGCAAAGCAGTACTGGAGAAGAGACATCAAGCTCTCATTACCAAGCCCCAAAACAGGGTCCACTTATCTCAGAACCTTACAACCAGATTCCGTCTAAGGCATTGTATCAGCATACTGAATAAGGCCGGTATGACTGCACACTGACTAAAGGAAGAACAAATACCGAGACGAAGCATCTTATCTACATTTCCCACCGACAAGAAGTATCACCAGTACTACAAGAAATTCCTCCACAGATAAGTCTCGTAGCAAATACCATTAAATTTGCAACAATTTATGTAATTTTTTGTCAACACAAGTGTCTGCATTTATTGTGTTTGTTCCTTCTTTGTCCGACAAATTGCCTACAACCAAGGAGAAATAAGGGCTCTTCGAAACCGTAAATACTCTTAGTAATTACTGTATATACTTGTGGATAGGTCATACTTTTTTTTTAAACCAAAAATTCTGCCATAATGAGTGGTTCAACCTATCCATTTAACATAAATGTAAAACAGCTCTTTAATTTTTATTAAGTTGCAATGATCAGCAATTACAGGCTCATTTACGATTATTGTACAAAGAAACACAACCCTTACTTCTATATGTTTGAATTATGCATCACAGTCTATGGCAAAGAGTTCAAGATCAAATATTTGTAAGCAAAGTCTTGAAACAAAGGTGAATATTTAATAAGTTTTATGTTAGAATAGATTGTGTACCTAACCAGATTATAATGCAATCTATACATGGATTAATTGTGAATACCCATCTTTACAATCCCAAATTAGGGGTGTGACCTACCTGTCAGTATATATGGTAAAGACACTAAATCCGGGGTTCCCAACTAGGGGTTGTGAGCATCATTCTAGGGAGTGCAAGAAGTGTCCGTTCAAATTTAGATTAAATCTTTTTCTTTAGTAATTAATATTACTTATATTTTCATTTCTTTATTTCAGATTATTATCATTAAATATTAAATTCTTATCAGTGAAATATATATGATCTTTTGATAAAACTGTAGTATGGATTCACATTCTATATTTTTGAACAAAAGTATAAATTGTAGGGGTGTGAAGTCAGAGAAAAACTCTTTTAAGGTGCAGGAATAGAAAAAGGTTGGGAACCACTGCATTAAATTGTATACATAAAAAAAAAAAAAAAAAAAGAACAATGTCTTTCTTAAGAATTATTTTTTTAACTTCTTAATTTACGAACGGAATTCCAGGAAGTTACTTGTAGTATCATATTAACTGAAGATTGAATTGCAAAATTTAGTTTAGTATCTTTTTTAACAGTTATCTTATATTCTTGAAATCATGATAAAAACAACAAAAATGAAATAGATTTTTTTGTTTTGTTTTTTTAAAATAAGCTCTATCAGACCCTATCAGAAGGAATCAATCAGGTGAACTGAAAACGATGAGGGAGAAGGTGTTTTAATTATTTTAATAATTAAGAAATTTAATTAAGAAATTATCTGTCTTAGTTTATGCCTTAAGGACTTTCTCAAGTTAAACTGTGAGTAAAGAAAAATCAAAAAGAAGAAAACTAAGAATACTAATGTTATGTATAGTGAGGATATATATATATATATATATATATATACATACATTTATTTGATATTTATATATACCTATATACAGTTAATTAATCTTTATATATACCTGTATACAGTTGTATATATTTTTATATATGTATATATTTCCACAACTACATACACCCTGACAAAGAAAATGAAACACCTGCAAAATATTTTATTCTTCCAACTTTTTCAAAATCCCTTTTTATTTATTTATTTAATTATTATCATTTTTTCAATTTGCTTTGTTTTGGTGTTTTTTTTGAGAAAAAAAAAATAATAATCAATTTTTATAACAATTTTTCTCAGTTTTGGTTTACTAAAATTATAGCTGATTATTTTTTAGATTAGACTCTAATTATAATATACTAGAAGTGGCTACCCAGCATCACCTGGGTATAGGGGTGGGGATTTTTTAAAAAAATGTGGTGTAATGGTAAACAAGTTAGTGTCTCAGATCCATTATTATTATGTATATTTTAATTCAAACAATGGGGAGGGGTCCAGTGGTTTCGACCCTGGATCTTTACAAGTTAATAGCGTCGATCCCAGGGGGCTATCCCCCCAGGCAATACCAGCCCCCTTGATTTAAAGGGGCAGGGTTGGGTTTATTGCCAGTGCCTGAGGCGCCCCCCTTGAGGGGGAATGCTGATGGGATCGATGCAATTTTTTCCACCTACCACCCATGAGCTTCGGCTTGTGGGCGGGCCCACATAAAAATGTCCTTGTGTCATGCCCTAATAAGTGGGATGAGAGGTAAATACCTGTATATTTTAATTTTTAGATATCTTTGTAAATATAAATCAAATCTTCATAATTTTTGAACAAAAATTCAGAACCAGTGATATTTAATGTGTGTATATATATTTACTTTCAGGGTCGGCTTACCTCAGTTGGTAGATCATCCGGCTCGGAACCACAAGGTTCTGGGTTCAATACCAGCCCTCATCAACTTAGCGTATGAGTAGCACAGGGATCTGTGCAGTAAAGTGGTGAGTTGATGGTAGGCATGTCATGTCGTTCCACCTCAGACGCAAAAACAAACTCCTTTGTTTAGCACCACTTAAAAGGGGATAGACTCCCTCGCTGTCTGGCTGATACCGACAATAAGCCACATTGTCGACTTTACTTATTATATTTACTTTGTCGTTAATTGTTTTATTTTCGTAGTTTCATCCAGACATACATATATACACACAACTGCCCTTTATATATGTATATATATATATTTACCAACCCCTCCGCATGAGCAGGATGTGACACAAGGTCAATTTCTTAAGCAGAGTTCAACAGGTTTGAATTCAGAGTTTTCCTTCTCCTAGACGGGTTGCCTAACCTAGGTTAAAGAGCCCAGTCTGCCCTACTATTTATCCATAGCTGGAGGGAGAGTAGGATTCAAACCTTTCCCAGGGTATTAGCGCTAAGTGAAATGCAATTATCACATCCAAGATTTGAACTCGGGGCGACAAGTCCATTTCCCATGACTTTAACCATTACACCACTTTATATATGTATAGATTACACTATAAGTATTTACTCAGATTATATACAGTTTTTAGAATGATCACTGATTATCATAATCTGATTGAACAATCCAGACAAAAACAGAAACGTAAACATAAATCTCTTATAGTTACACGCACATAAAAATATTTCTCTACAAAACTCTTCAGAAAGTTTTACAAAAGAAGAATAACTTGATAAGATATTCATGACATAAAAGATATAATTTGTAACTCTTTTTATGTAGATTTATCCTTTACAATAAGAATTAGCATTTATAACAATACGTTTGGCAAAAATTTTTAATTGACAATAGATATAAAGAAAAAGGGGTGG
Organism: Doryteuthis pealeii; assembly: GCA_023376005.1. NCBI lineage: Eukaryota > Metazoa > Mollusca > Cephalopoda > Myopsida > Loliginidae > Doryteuthis > Doryteuthis pealeii. Next base: position 82,918,910 of record CM042159.1, on the reverse strand, counting down.
ATTAGTTCGATTATTATCTTAGGAGCCGGGTTAGCTCAGTCGGTAGAGCGTTCGGCTAGAAACCACAAGGTTCCTAGTTGATACCGGTCCTCGTCAACTCAGCGTATGAGTAGCACAGGGATCTGTGCGGTAAAGTAAGGAGCTGATGGTAGGTGTGGCGCTCCACCTCAGATGCTAAAACAATCTCCTTAGTCTAGCGCTAGTGAAAAGGGGATAGACTGACTGGCTGATACCGACTTTAGGCCGCCCCATCGACTTTTTTATTATCTTAGTAAAATATTATTCTCAGTTAATGATTCATAGCTCTTAGAGATGTAACATAATTACATAAATTCATTATTACTTCAGATGAAAAATTTGGACTTGCTAACAAAAATGGGTTTATTTTATGAACACATAAATTTTTTATTTTTTATTATTTTATCATCCCCTTATCATAAAAAATCAAAATTTAAAAATGTTAAGCTTAATTTTCTTTTAGTTTTGTTAGAAAGATAATAGGACTGATTATAAACAAAAAAAGAAAAGAAAAACAAATTTTCATTGATTAACTCTTAACATCCTGTTGAGAATTTTCTAAGTCCAGACCAGTATTCCTAAAAGGATCTATCAAAAATGCTAAAAATGGCCTTTTCATTTAAAGTTACCTGTTATTTCCCTTAAAATAAAGACTTCTAAATATATTTAATATTACATTTAAACAAAGTCTATCATTTGGGGCAGATTAGGAAAATGAATGTGACTTCCGCCCGGTGGAATGCGGTGGTATAGAATGTTAAGAGTTAACATAGAATTTTTACGAAAAATAAACAAATCCTCAAATAAACAATAACATAGAATAAAAAGTAATAAATAAAATTTAAATGATGGAATTCAAAATGCTTTTCTTAGATTCAAAAGACATCAATTCTTTTTTGATCGTCAAACTTCAGATTAAAATAAAATCATTTATTCAAGTATTATCTATAATAAACAAACAAAAGAATAAATAAATATACAGTCATCTATCACCTGTCAAAAAATCACCTTTGATAATTGCTCAGTATAAAGATGTGAACAGAAATTGCTGTGAAGTTATTTATATAAAAAAAAGTTTCAGAATTTTCTAAATTCAATCTATAATAAAATGTAAAAATGAATAATTAAAAACAAAAAAAAAAAAAACAAGAATGTCAAAACAGTTACAACCATTAAATAATTTTTATGAAAAGTGAAAATAAGTTTTCAATGGTTGGCAAAATCTGGTCATTAGTGGTACAGACAAGCATTTGCTAAATCATATATATATATATATATATATATGACAGTAAGTAAACAAACAAATGTGTTTATTTTTATATGGCTTTAAGCCGACAATTTTTGGAGGATATGTGTTTAATTGAAGTCATACCTAATTTTGAAAATTAATTAGTTGATAATTAATGAATTTAGGCGGGCATATATGTTCAAATGTAAGGCTGACATTTTCTCGA
>CM042159.1:82847438-82912438 GCA_023376005.1 Doryteuthis pealeii | reverse complement strand
ATATTCACATAAATACCATAAAGGAATTTACTATATAATACTCAATCATTCCATTTTAGCCTGTTGGAACATGCTGACTGTATCTCTTGCAAAGGGTAAGACCCCCCCACCAAAAAAAAAATATGGATGTCTTGGTTATAACAGCTGATGGTGAGGTTTCAGTTCTGGAGCCCTGGAGAGTGTAGAGTACCCCTTCATTACGATTACTCCCAGGTCCACTCTGATCCAGAGCGTATGAGCAGGTCTCATCTATGGGTCAAATAGATCTGTTTGCAAATTATTTGTATTAGATAGGAATACTTGAAATCATAAAACTATGTGCAGAAATTTAAGAAATAATTTAAAAAAATATAAACTATCACAATTCCCTAACCTAAAAAATGTAAACATAAACATAATGCAATTCCTTAACCTCTAAGTGTTACATCATTCATAGGTCGCTTATGAATTATGTAAGTACTGTAGCTAGTATATATTTGAATCAGAGTTCGTTAGTTGAGTGAAAAATTAACGTTGCTGATGATTGGCAAGTGATGACATCCACTTGACCCCCAGAAAAATGCCTGATTAGAAGTGTGTGATAATTTTTAGTTAGTTGCGGTCAGAAATTCAGAGTGAGTGGCCACAAAACTTTTACGTTTTTTCAGGTCAGTTAACTTTGAACCACATGTCTTCGAGGTCTAACTCAGATTCTCAAAGATACATAGTTCAAAGTTAACTGACCTGAAAAAATGTAAAAGTTTTTAAATAAAATAACTGTGCATATCTTTTATTCATTTATATCAAGACTGAAAATTTCATTAAATTTGGTTATTCCCTGATTTTTTGGTATTTTTCTTTTCTTTTGGCAGGGTGACATACGATGGTGGAATTTAGTTCCGTTAAGTTTGACCTAACCGAAGAGAGATGGACTGGGTTCTTACTTTTCTGCTTCTTACTTGTTTAGTGGCCATCTTCCTTTGTTGAGCTTGGTTTGATTGGTTGGTTGGGTTTTACAGCATGTCAACCCCTTGGGTCATTTTATGCCCGAATACTTCTTTGGTAAAAAAAAAAATGTTTAATGCTGACAAAGTTTTGAACTAATTTCATTTTAAATGGATAATACAATTTTGTTTATCAACTCATGTTTTCTATTTAACCCATAGATGGGACCCTAACAGGTACTACCACTCCGGGTCAGAATGGACCAGGGAGCAATGGTGATGAAGGGTGCTCCACATTCCCCAAACCTCCAAAACTGGAACCTCACCATCAGATAGAGTTTAACGTCATTCCCAGGACATGTAGACCCTCAGTCACCGCCTTCTAGTACCCATATGATAAAAAGGGTTTGGGGCTTGGGCAATAGGGTTGGGAAAATCATATAGGTACTAGGGCTTGACGTGACCAGCCGATTGATCGGAGGGGGCCTCTCCGACCGCCCGTCTAGCCCAAGATAGGGCCAAAGTGGAGTATTGCAAGTCATGAACTGCTCATCCACCCTTTGTTGAGCTAATTTCTTGCTTCTGAGCTGGGAAGTCTGTGCACTTCTTGTTGATTAATTAAGCAAGCAAGACTTAGTTGTTTTTTTTTAGTCTATATTACAAAACCCCAATCAAAAGGGTTCTCGAACTGCACGGATGAGATTCGGCATTTTGAGAGCAACAGACCCCTTTGTCCGCCACTGTGACTATTGGCTGGCAACTGCTAACTAAATCTAATTTCTGTTTATGTTTAAATCAGGGGTGGAGAACCTGTGGCCTTAAGACCACATGTGACTTTCTAAATCACCAAATGCAACCTTTCACAGTGTTGCATAGGGCAAAATTCGAGTTGTAGTAGCAGCCGTTAGTAGTAGTAATAGTCGTTAGTTCAGAAACAACATATGCAAGTCGTATAGTCACAAAGGGGTTGTTTATTCCTTTCTAGGCCTTTCTTTCATGCCTTCCTTCAGCCAATCAGAAGTTGGCGTGCAGGTCAGCGTGAGGTTAAATGCTGCCAATAACTATAACCGTAACTTTACATTCAACCTCGTTATTTGAATCTTCAACGAACTTCAATTCAAAATTTTGTTACACTTACTTACATAATTCATAGGCTACCAATGAATTATGTAAAAAAAAAAACAAGTGACAGAAACTTACTCTTATTGCCATGATAAATCTAAATATTACACTTGTACATAATTTTCTTTTTATATCAAAATAAAATTAACATAAATTTTCATGAGTGGGCTATTCTGCACAAGCACTAGAATTTCTTTCTTTACTTTATTTCTTGTTACAAATCTTTCTATGATTAGCAAGTTACTCTCCCAGGCAATTTATGTATGAAGTAAGTTCATTCCTTACTGGGCTATGAAATACTTTTCTGACCCTGTATTCAATTAAGCTAAAGATAGTCAATATGTACTCATTTTTCCTATTTTTTTATATTTTTTCTCCAGCAACCAGACTCTTTTAAGAGCAACAATCCATTGGTTTGGTTTAGTTCAATGGTTTTACAATGTGCCAAGTTTTTTGAGTTATGTAATACTGGAGTCAGTCATTTTTTTTGTAAACAATTATATGTTTTCAAGTAACTAATAATAATAATCATTTTAACCAAGATGTGCCAACTTCTTTGGGTTATTTAATGCTGGAGTCAGTCATTATTTTTTTGTAAACAATTATATGTTTTTTTAACCAAGATGTTTTAATGCTGGAGTCAGTCATTATTTTTTTGTAAACAATTATATGTTTTCAAGTAACTAATAATGATAATCATTTTTAACCAAGATGTGCCAACTTCTTTGGTTATTTAATGCTGGAGTCAGTCATTATTTATTTTTTTTGCAAACAAATGGTTTAAAGTAACTGATAATGATAATCATTGTTAAACAATTATAGCTTCAAGAAACTATTCTTAATACAAATAATTTGCACTCAGTTATATGGTTTCAAGTATTCCTACCTAATACTAATAATTTGTACTCACTGGTTTAGCTCAATCGGTAGAGCGTCCACCTATGAACCACAAGGTTCCTGGTTCGATACTGGCCTTTGCTAAATCAGCATATGAGTAGCACAGGGATCTGTGTGGTAAAATAAGGAGCTGGTGGTAGGTGTACCACTCCACCTAAGACGCAAAACCAATCTTCTTGGTCTAGTGCAAGTGTAAAGGGGATAGACTCCCTCAATGTCTGGCTGATACTGACTAAGTCAGTATCAGCCAGACAGTGAGGGAGTCTATCCCCTTTACACTTAGTATCAGCCAGACAGTGAGGGAGTCTATCCCCTTTACACTTCCACTAGACCAAGGAGATTGGTTTTGCGTCTTAGGTGGAGCAGTACACCTACCACCAGCTCCTTACTTTACCACACAGATTACTGTGCTACTCATATGCTGATTTAGCAAGGGCTACCCCGACAACTTACTTTATATGGTTTCAAGTAACTAATAATGATAATCATTTTTAAACAATCATAGCTTCAAGTAACTATTCTTAATACAAATAATTTGCACTCAGTTATATGGTTTCAAGTATTCCAACCTAATACTAATAATTTGTACTTGATTATATGGTTTCAAGTAATCATTCCTATTTAATAATCAATTATCTGCACATCTGTATTCTTATCTAATACTAATAATTTTCAAACAGATCTATTTGATTCATAGATAGGACCCTTGCAGATACTACCACTCTGGATTTGAGTGGACTTGGGAGTAATGTCAATGAAAAAGGTGAATCACAGATCCATTACTACTCAATAGTAATTTCAATCCTAGCTAGATACCCCGTAATTCTGACCTTGTGTCACATCCTACCCTCGGCGAACAGGTTAGGTAAATACCTACCTTTTCCTGTAGCTTTTAAGGAAAAACATGCTTATTTCTATTGCAGACATTCCAAAGTTTGGTAAGCACCATGTGAAATTTACAGTGAATGTAACAGTCACACAATATACAAGCACATTTGATTGTACCTCACTGCTTACCACAGATTAACTCTATACATTCTTTAAGCTACTCAGAGCAGCTCTCCCACTACTGCAATCCTACTGTAAACCACTGACAGCAGCTCTCACATGTGTCACTTGCATACAATGAGAAATTTCTATGTGAACACCCCTGCCATCTTTTGTTTTGTCTGTGTGTTGAGTTTCTGACCGCCATCCTTGGCCAGTTGAAAAGGACTTAAAGTAAGTAAGTCCTGAACTATAGAATCCTTTGGTAAGTGAATAAGTCCTGAGTTATGGAATCCTATGTAGTGTCAAAGGTCCAGTGATATAATCCTATGTTCCATCGTCCACGAAGGTTCAAAGTAGTTTTGAGTAGGTATAACCAGAACAGCCGGTATAAATAACAATATCAGCAGCAGAGTACTGCCAGTGGTTGGCCAATAGGTTGGTCACATGGTTATCGGCGAGTCTATAAGTAGAAGTGGACATCTGGCACACACCTTATATCACAAAGGAAGAGCGTGGTGTAATGGTTAAAGTCATGGGAAATGGACTTGTCGCCCCGAGTTCAAATCCTGGATGTGGTAATTGCATTTCACTTAGTGCGAATACCCATGGGAAAGGTAGGAATCCTACTCTCCCTCCAGCTATGGGTAAATAGTAGGGCAGACTGGGCTCTTTAACCTTGGTTAGGCAACCGGTCTAGGAGAAGGAAAACTCTGAATTCAAACCTGTTAAACTCCGCTTAAGAAATTGACCTTGTGTCACATCCTGCTTGTGCGGAGGGGTCGGCAAATATATATATATATATATATCACAAAAACGCCAACACTGTGAACCATCCCTGAGACTGGTACTTGATCCTTTCACTATAGGGAACCAGTTGAATGGATTAATATCCTATTCTCAGTCGGTGGAGTGCCGACTAGGGACCACAAGGTTCCGGGTTCAATACCGGCCCTATCGCCAACTCAGCATATGAGTAGCACAGGGATCTGTGTGGTAAAGTAAGGAGCTGATGGTAGGTGTAGTGCCCCGCCTCAGATGCCAAAAAACATTCTAGTGCTAGTGAAAAGGGGATAGACTCCCTCGTTGTCTGGCTGATACTAACTTCAGGTCACCCCAATGACTTGCTATTTTTTACCTGTAAGTAAAAAGTAAAGATAATTTGTTACAGGCATGAGGGAAATTTGGTTGGCAAAGAAGTAAACCCATGGGAGGTATATGTATATATTTGTGTATACATATATACACACACATACACACACACATATATATATATATATGTGAGAGTAAGTAAATAAACAATGTGTTTATTTGATATGGCTTTTAGCCGACAAATTTTGGAGGATATGTGCTTAATTGAAGTCATACCTAATTTTGAAAATTAATTAGTTAATAATTAATGAATTTAGGTGAGCATATATGTTCAAATGTAAGGCTAAACAAATCGAGAAAATGTCAATCCCTGAATAGGTCGAAATTTACATTCAGGATTGACATTTCTCGATTTGTTTAGCCTTACATTTGAACATATATGCCCGCCTAAATTCATTAATTATTAACTAATTAATTTTCAAAATTAGGTATGACTTCAATTAAGCACATATCCTCCAAATATATATATATATATATATATATACACACACACAAGAATTAAACCCATGAGAGATGTGCACCTTTTCATCACTTGTTAAATTCCATCAAAAGTCAAGCGATTAGTTCTTGAGATATTCAAAATGGCTGGATACTTTAAGGACAGATCTCTGCAAATAAAAATGTTTTCTATGTCTGAAATAAATTTCTTTTCCCCAAAAATGTTATTGGTAAATGACACAAACATCTAATCATCAGATTTGAAAAATATAAATGCCAAATTCTAAGAAAATAAAAAATTGACTGCAAAAGAATGTATTGTTATGGTAGACACTACAACATTTATTTAAACTAGAAATGACATTTCATTACTTATTGTTATGATTGTTTATTCAACTACTGATAAGAAAGAACAATGATCATCTCTCTCATATATATATATATATATATATATATATATATATATATATATTTAAAACAGCAATAAAACCAATAGATTTATTAAAAAGATAATACACAAAAGTTTGGAAATACAACAAAAGTGCCGATTGAATATCACAATAATAAAATATTTTAAGATATAAAAAAATCAACTCAGAACTTTGAGTTTCACAGACTTATTTGTCAGGTGAGTTACTTTCAACCATATATTTTATAAAATATCAAATTGTAAATTGTTTTTATTTTAATATCTTAAAATATAACAAGCACAACACACACACACACATATATAACACATATATAAATACATATGCACACGCACACACACACACATATAAATACACATATACATAAATATAATATATATATTCTTCCTCCAGCTATAGGTTAAATAGTAGGGCAGACTGGGCCCTTCAGCCTTGGGTAGGTAACCAGTCTAGGAGAGGGATAACTCTGAATTCAAAATTCCTGAGGTCGGTCGTTGATTGGGTTTGTGGCATTCCTTGTGCACCAATTCTTTCCTATCGACTGTGCCAAAAAGTGTGGATGGTCCAACACAAGCCTTCACTACTATAAACAAACCACTGTGTGGGTTGTTCATTGTATGTATGAACCCTCATGTGTCGAAAATCGACAAGAGAGTCTATAACATAAATATAAACTTCACTTAAAAACATTGACCATTGTTCACATTTTGCGGAGGGATGGAGTGTGTATATATATATATATATATATAACTGCTTTAGCTCAGTCAGTAGCACACCTGCCTAGGAATCGCAAACCAGGAACCTTGCGATTCCTAGGCAGGTGTGCTACTGATTGAGCTAAAGTTGTCCCCACCAACTCTGTGCATGAGTAGCACAGATTGGGTAATCTGATCTGCGCTGTAGAGTGGAGACCTGACGGTAGGTGTGGCACTCCACTTCAGCGGAATTAATCCCCTGGTCTAGTGCTAGTGAAAAGGGGATAGACTCCCTTGCTGTCTGGCTGATACTGACAAGAGGCCACCCCACCAACTGTTTTTTACTTTATATATACTAGCAAATATATGCACCCTCCGGGTGCAAGTATTTATTTTTAATGTAATAAAATATTGTATCAAATTAGAAAGGCCAATGAAACTAAATAAGAATGCAGATAAAAATATTTAAAACAGAGGGGAGTATAATTGAAAAATAGAACGACTGAAACTTACTCTTCCATCACTCTCGTCTTTCATTGTTATTTTTTCTAATTTAAGTATTTAGTTAAAAGAGGAAGTAAATAATAAAATGACAGTTATTTTTTCTTGTTAATGGATTTCATTTAAGATTCATTGAAGAGATTTTTGCTTACATTTATTAAAATAAAACCAAACAGTTAGAAATCAATAACACTGAGCACATATTTTTTAAATTCGATTTTTTAATATCAATATGCAAATTAGCCTTCCCGTTCACAATGTAAACTGCTGTTTTATTGTATATATATAAATATAATTGCATGTTGTTAGTATGTAGGTATGGTTAACAGTATTAATAATGTAAAACAATTTTATTAATAATTGAGTTTAAAATAAAAATAAAATCATTGAGAATGTGATGTGAATAACTAAGGGAATTGTGACTTGAGTAGCAATATAGTTTCGGTTACAGACAGAAAAACACACAATCTCCATTATAATAAGATGACACTATATAAATAAACTAATCTACAACCAAATGTAAAAATATGTGATATATATAAAAACCATAATCTATCAGAAATAAATTTATTTTAGCTACCATTGCCTCTTCAAACCGGATCTCATAATTGATTAGAATTACATATCAGGTCCATTTAAAAATGATTTTTTTCTTTTCAACAATTTTGTTTTTAAAATTCTGTATCTGTAAAAATATGCATATACACTGATATTCATATGTATATACACAAAATCTTTATATGTATGTTTGAGTTCTCAATTTTGGTTGAATCCAATCTTGGAAACATTTGATACCATTCACTTATAAATAAGAATGTGGAATTGGCAAGCTAGTGTAACAGTTAGAAACTTTGCCTGTCAGCTTGACAGTCGAGGTTTCAAGTCACACAGAGAGCAGTCTCCCATGTCTATAACCTTGCTGATGAGACCTAATAGGTCAAAATGTACATTCAGGGATTGACATTTTCTCGATTCGTTTAGCCTTACATTTGAACATATATGCCCGCCTAAAATTCATTAATTATTAACTAATTAATTTTCAAAATTAGGCACGACTTCAATTAAGCACAAATCCTCCCAAAATTGTCGGCTTAAAGCCATATAAAAATAAACACATTTGTTTGTTTACTTAACCTCATATATATATATATAATATATATATATATATATATTGTTGATATGGGTTCTCAATTTCTAAGCAGATAGTGCTTAATATCATTAATAGATTGTTTATATTTGAGCTAAAGTAACATGGACATGAAGTGAACACCTGGTTATTATGCGATCTTCAGTCTAGTCTATTCTGAAACTTATATATATATATATATATATATATATATATATATAAAGATAAACCTAATAAGTCAGATAAACCTACTAAAAGTTTCGCTAAGTGCTCTTCAGGGCTAAGATCTGACTCGGATCTTAGCCCTGAAGAGCACTTAGCAAAACTTTTAGTAGGTTTATCTCACTGATTAGGTTTATCTTTATTATTAGCTCTACTTAGGTATTAAGCACTTTTACTTATTAGCTTTAGTTTCCTGGTGGTTTTGTATGAATATATATATCTTTATATATATATATATATATATATATATATATATATATATATATATATATTACATATAAATTGTTGTTTCTTTTGGCCAAAATATTGTACCAATAGATTATTTTTGGTTGGTATGATTATCTTGGTCTTTTCTTTTTTCAAAAATTTTTTTTTTCTCCCCAGGTGATGTTTGGTAGTATATTTTTACAATCAAACTATTTGCTGGGTTTTTTCTCACCGTGAGGATTTACCAACTAGTTTGGTATATTAAATTTATATATATATATATATATATATATATATATATATACAGCTTTAAAAAGACCAAATATTTTGTTTATTATCGATTAAAAGATTACTTATCCCATTTTCATCTTCTTAATCATTCTTAGTTAACTCTATTTTCCTATGTTGTGTGAGGAAAAAAACTAGTCACTTGTTTCTGATTTTTTTCTCCCCACCCCCCATTGTTTTCATTAATTTTTTTCCTCTTCTTTTAATCCACATTAGTCCTAATAAAATTTTGTACTCAAAATTTAAAAAAAATCTCTCTCTCTCTCTCTGTATATATATATATATATATATATATATATATATATAATCAATAGTAATGGTATTATGGATGATTTGGACTCATACCTTAAAGTTTCATGGTTATGCAATCCTCAGATGAGTCAAATGGTTGAGATCTTAAAAACCAGTAGTTTTTTAGCGTTTATATAAATGTGAAGCGTTTTCACGCGATGTGATGATATAATGCTAAAAATTGTTTTTTAAATTGTGGCTTGTTTAACGTTTACGTGATGTAATGTTATGACGTTAGATCTGTGTTTTAAAAAAATGATAATAAAACAAATATATATATATATATATATATATATATATATATATATATATATATACACATACACACACAGGGTGTCCCAAAATAATGTATACACTCTTTGAATCATTATAACTTATTCAATTTATGTATTTTGACTTGTAAATAAGATTGATACAAGAGAAAGAATAAACATTTAAAGAATTTGAGAGTAAAATATACAAAAAAAAAATTAACTTTTATTATTACTCAAATCTGAAATAGAAAAAAACGTATTATTAACTATTAATATTTAAAGAGTGTATACATTATTTTGGGACACCCTGTATATATGTATATATATATATATATATATATATATATATATATATATACCCCGCATACATAACCTTTATGCTGCCCATAAACACTCACATACATTCAAATTACCACCATATACATACGCACATCACTTTATCCAATCATACACATCCTATGTCTATTGAATTTTCTGAATTTTTTTGCAATTTTTTCGATTTTCCTTGCATTTGTAACATCTTCACCTGACGATTGCCTTGCATGAAACCAATATGGTCGTGAATGTTCCTTTGTCACCAAATAAATAGATATGTAAAACCTTTATATATTTATTTTATTATATTTTATATATATATATAAAGCTTAACTAAGTCTGGCACAGGATCACCACTGTGTGGCAGCAAATGAAAATTATGACAGTTTCGTTTGTTACTAAATGCCTAAGCTTGTAAAATAGAGGAGAGCTGGAATTTTTTTGTTTTTTTCCTCCTGTATTTCTGATTCATTCATGCTCTTTTACATTAAATAAGCCTACATTGAAATATATTTTTCTTTATCCAATTTTCATGCCTTTTTTTTCCAATCCTATTACTATTAAGTGAATAACTCCAACTGGAATTTGAACAGTGCTTGATGATTCTACTTTATTCCTTTTAACTGTTCCGCCACTTTCAATTCCCAATAGATATTAATGTGTCATATATCAACTAACAAGTCAGATTCAAGTCCATTGCCGAAAGATATTGAGGTGGGCCAATCAATTGATCTTACTTGTAATCTACCTCCATCTTTTCATCTTTTGGCTGAGCACTGTTATCTATAATGTTAATGCCTGTCTAAAAGTTTGCTTTTACACCCTTGTGTAACCACTGCAATGGTTGCTAGAGGGAATGTCTATCTTGCTAAATGGATGATCAATGACTTCCTTACACCCCAGAGGTCAGAGCCAACTTTACCTATTTTAGGTTTCATCTACCTATTTTTATATAAATACTTATGCAGATTCACAACTTTAATGTATCTTCAAATAAAATACATTAATTCATCTTTTTATTTATTTAAATGCAGACTAAGCATTTTGCTCTGACAAAAATGGCCAAATAGAAACTTATTTGGTCAAAGACATATATATATATATATATATATATATATATATATATATTTGGGGGGATATGTGCTTAATTGAAGTCATACCTAATTTTGAAAATTAATTAGTTAATAATTAATGAATTTAGGCGGGCATATATGTTCAAATGTAAGGCTAAACAAATTGAGAAAATGCCAATCCCTGTATGTACATTTCGACCTATTAGGTCTCATCAGCAAAGTTATAGACATGGGAGACTGCTCTGTGTGTGACTCGAAACCTCGACTGTCAAACTGATAGGCGGGGATTCTAACCACTACACCAGCTGGCCTATCCCAGATTTTTTGTTTGTTTTGAACTTATTTATATACCACTTTTTAGGGACTTATCGCACGACAGTATGAAAGTAAGTAAACAAACAATGTTTTTATTTTTTGATATGGCCTTTTTTAGTCTAAATTCATTAATTATTAACTAATTAATTTTCAAAATTAGGTATGACTTCAATTAAGCACATATCCCAAAAAAATTGTCGGCTAAAAAAGGCCATATCAAATAATAAACACATCGTTTGTTTACTTACTTTCATATATATACATATATATATAAAATCCAAATGACTGGTAAGTAAGGGATGATTCTATTTGGGATCATCAAAATCTCACTATACACCCATACTGTATGCTCTTGTAGGTACAAACATATATATTCATACAAGGATTTTTATAAATCCATAAAAAGAGCTCAATCTGATGAGGTTAGACTCATTTTTTGGTTTTCAGGCCGAAATAAAATTATAATGGGATGATGGTTTGTTAAGTTTTTCTTTCTTTGAAAGTTATATATATATATATATATATATATATATATATATATATATATGGAGGCGTGTGGTGTAACTGTTACCATCATAGGAAATGGACATGACGCAACAAGTTTAAATTCTGGAAGAGGCTGTTTGCATTTCACATAGCGCTAATACCCTCGAGAAAGGTATGAATCCAATTATTCTCCCTACAGCTAAGGGTAAATAGTAGTCCACATCAGTATGGCAACCAGTCTAGGAGAATGAAAACTATTCAAACTGCTTAAGAAATTGACCTTGTGTCACATCCTACTTGTGTGGAGATGTTGGTAAATATATTATAGGAATTTATAGGACAAACTCCTATAATATATCTGTATTATAATAATCTGCATTTTGTATGCCTAGATATTATAATACATTCAAAAATGGTACATCTTATCGAGGTTTTTGTTATTTAAGAGACTTAATAACCTAGTTTGGTTGTGGGGTACTGTTCATGTCTTAGGCAAGGATAGCCTGGTGGAGCCCATCCATCTCCAGGTCTGGTTTGAATTCAAAGCTTTCCATTGGGTTGCCATGCCAAGAGTAGTCTACTGTGATGGAGAACGAGAACAAAAAGGCCACCCCCACCCTGCACGTTTTGTGATGAGGACATCAGGGGGGGAGTGTGATGGAGAACAAGAAAGGAAAAAGAGCAAGACATTGTCTTGCCTGCAGGGATCGAACTCGTGTCCTACCGCAAGCAAAAACAAATGCGATTTTGAACTGCTAAAGATTATTTCGACTATGATGACGGATTTTCAAACTGCTAGACGAAGACGAAGAATGTGTTGACCAAAAGAAAGTCTGGCTTGTGAGAAGACAGTGAACTCGCTTGTTTTTGATCTTGTTGATTCGAACTTGTTGATTCGAATATCTATTTCCCCCCTGCTTCTATATCTACCCCACTATTTACTTATATCTGGAGGAAAAATAGTTAGATTCATACTTTTCCCAGAATTATTAGTGCTATGTCAAATGCAAACAGCTTCCTTCAGAATTTGAACTCAGCCAGCTGAGTCCACTTCCCATGATAATCTTTCTGCCTTTTGTTAATATAATAACATTAAAAGAGAAATTTAAAAAAAAGCAATTCCAATCCAATTTATGTGATTAATAATGTGGGATCAGTCTTTGCACTCAATCTGATTTTTATAATTTTTCAAGGGAGATAATTATAAAATTCTAATTATGAAATACTTCTTATCTATTTATGCATTTACCTAACCCCTCTGCCATGGACAAGGATACTAGACAAGGTCAATTTTTAAGCAGAATTTGAATTCAGAGTTTATTTTCTCCTAGACTAGTTGCTGTATCAAGGCGAGAGAGCTCAATCTACTCTACTATTTATCCATAATTGGGAGAAGAGAAGAGATGGATTCATGCCTTTGCCAGGGGCATTAGCACAAATTGAAATGCAAAAGAGTTAAAAATTCAATGTCAGAGGGTTTTTGTATCATAACTAAGTAAAATCATCAAATTTATTAAAGGAGTAAAAAATAATACAATTTGAAATGAAACTTAGTTCTGTCCCCCTCAAATAAAATGTTGCACACATCTATTAATTATTAATTAAATAATCATTTTGAATATTTTACACATAAAATTTACTCAAAATTGTAACAATTTATTTATTTGTAAACTTTTAGTTAACTTCTTGTTAGTGAAAAAAAAAAAAACAACAAAAAAAAAACGGCAAGAGTAAAAAAATAATTTTAAAAATTGAATACAAATTATGCAAATAATTTTTTTCCATTTAATGTAATACAATTTCTTAATTAATTTCATAGTTTATATAGTTACTTCATTTAAATAATATATAGTTTATTTATTACAATGGATTAAAATGTTGAATTATGAGGAACAGCTTTTATTATTTTATCAATATTAATTGTTCTTTATTCTATGTATGGACGATTTTGGTAATTGTGACGTAAGAAATTATGAAATAGTTTTGGTTACAGACAAATAGAAACCAAATCTCTATTATTAATAGATATTGACATTAACATTACACTATTTTTCTCAGAGTTTTCATTCATACCTCTAGAAGCAACTGAAAATTAGAAAATCAGGCACGGAAGGGTTAACGGCCACTGAAGGCGACCTTTAAACTAATAAATAATAAAAGGTAAAGTTTCTAGAATACGCTCCCCCCCCCTACTTCCAGAAAGAAAAGTGTGTCTTTTGCTTTCGGCATGTCCTCCAGAAAACGCTGAGAATTTGGATTTTGCTGTTTTCTTGGTTTCGTAAAGCAGTTGTTTTATATCTCAAGGCAATTTTCGCTCCCCATGAGATGTAGGATCATATTATTAGCATTCTTACCAGTGGAGATTGGTGGAACTTTATTCTTTTTTCTTATAACTAATTCAACTATTAGCAAGTAGTGTATATATATATATATATATATATATTAGGGCCGGTTTAGCTCAGTCGGTTGAGCATTCGACTAGGAACCTCAAGGTATCGGATTCAATACCAGCCCTCACCAAATCATCATATGAGTAGCACAGGGATCTGTGTGGTAGAGTGAGGAGCTGATAGTAGGTGTGGCGCTCCACCTCAGATGCCAAAACAATCTCCTTGATCTAGCACTAGTTAAAAGGGGATAGACTCCTTCGCTGTCTGGCTGATCGACTTTAAGTCACCCTGATATATATATATATATATATATATATATATATATATGTCTGTCTGGCTGATATCGACTTTAAGCTACACTGATATATATATATATATATATATATATATATATACATACATTGTAGAGTATATGGTTATCACTAGCTCATTTGGTGTGTTAGTGATGGACCAAGTTTTTTGCAGTATCATTAGCAGAGTGCTCAATATCAGTGATAGAGCTATTGATATATAATAAATATATATTAGTATACATCTAGGTTTAGGTAGTGTGGACATGGAGTCAACAACTCTGGATTAATGACAGTTTCTCGCCTTTGTGATTTTGAAAAAAAAGGGAGATCTCAAAATAGTTTTGACTAGTGAGAAGAGAACCCCTTTGGTTTGAATTCAGAGTTTTCCTTTTCCTAGACTGGTTGCCAAACTAAGGTTGAAGAGCCCAGTCTGCCCTACTATTTACCCATATCTGGAGGGAGAATAGTTGGATTTGTAACTTTCCTAAGGGTATTAGCACTATGTGAAATGCAAACAGCTAACAGCTTCATCCAGGGTTTGAACTTGTCTCACCGTGTCCATTACACCACACACCTCCAACTAATGTATATATATATATACGGCAGAATGTGTTCCCACTCATCTAGTACAAAGGTAGGTCTCATTTCAGATTAAAAGATCTATATTAGAGATTTGGGATAGAATTTAACTTAAGGGTGAGCTGTAAGATAAAAAAAAAAAAAAAAGGCTTTATAAAAATAAACCTATAATTATACATTTAATAAAAGCCGAAAAAGACAGACTGATTTTTATTATCACCTCTTCCCCCCCCTCCTCCTATTCTGATACAACATCAAAGCGTTTATTGGCCAAATACTATTGGCATCGTGCCAGCTGTACAGCAAATATACCTTTTTAATTTTTCTTTCAGCATTGTATCTTATTCTCATTTAAGATCTTTTTTTTTTTCTTCTTCAGTTAAGAAAAGCTAAAAAGAGTTGCAGATGAAAGAAAGGAGGAAAAAAAGCCAACCTTTGTTCTCGGGTAGCATATTGAATATAATAGCGGAACAGAAAGCCTCATACAGTTTTTTTTTTTGTTTTTAAGTTTTAAATATGATTGGATCTCCAATTACTTCTTAAGTATCATTAAACCTTTCTCTTACCATTAAACCTTCCTCCTGCCATTAAACCTTCCTCCTATCATGGCTAAATCAATTATGCTATGGCAATTGTTGTTTGATTATTCTTTTTTCAGCTAATAATTAATTTCATTTGGGATATTATAGTAAGATGTGAAATCAAGAGATAATTAACAGATTGCCTTACTAAGTGTGGAGCATCACCTTTGATATTAAGAAATATGCCCCAACATTGTGTATTACAGAAATTAACAAAAGTAAGTCAACCATTGAAATATTAATGGTTGGTTGATTGTTTGGTTTAATGGCATATCAAACCTTCTGAATTATTTAATCTCAAATCTTGTTTTTTTTTTAATGATTTGTTTAATAAATAATTTTCATTAATTTCATGTGTTTGTATTATTTAGATTTTTTAGACTGTTGTCCTCATCTTTATTGTTATATACACAATTTTCAGTTGATGTGCCCTCCGCACATATCTAATGCCAAACCCATCCTTGTAGAAGAACAGTAGTGGTACTATTTAACATATAGCTGAGTTCAGTTTTGATAAAAAAGACAATGTCTCCTGGAGCTAGATCGGAGTACTATGGAGGATACTGCACTTGCACAACCTCGTGTGGACAACAATGTAGATGTCTAAACATCATCAGGTATATATCAATTCATAATTTATATATTTTACATGATGTTTTGATGCACAAAATTTATACAATATTTAGAGCAAAAGACACAGACAAGTTTGTATAAAAATTTAACAAGCTTGCAGCAAAAATAAACTCACTCTAAGAGAAACAAAATTATAAACAAACATACATTCCAGTGGCTAGCAGCCATTTCTCTGTTAGAGTATAAAACGGAAATGTTAGATTGAACCATAGATATAACTTACTCTTGGTCATGAAATCCTAAACATGGCAACAGACATGGCCAGAAAAAAATTATTTAATTCTGGTGTACTCCTAAATTTTAGGCTTTAAAATCTGGAAAAAAGTACATTTTATACACAAAACAGTGATGCTGATAGCTTTTTGATTTAGTACATCCTGGGATGCACATATTTGCTTTGAATGGGTCTCTGGGAAAATTTATGGATCCCAACTAAAGCCATCTAACTCCTACCTTGTAACCTATCCTGTGTAATTCATTTCTAAGAAACTATTGGAATGTATTTACAGTTAGATTGAAATGGTGAGGGAAGAAAAAAGAAAAACACTGGGATGCATGGATAAAATTTTACTGCGTCCTTTTATGTTTTTTGTGTATCAGGGATGCAGGACGCGTACCTATCAGCATCTCTGAAGATGAATCAAAAGTTTTGCAATATTTTGGTATGTGCTAGTTTATGGCTTGTATATCACATGACTATTTACCTCGTACCCCACTTGTACGGTTAGGCACAAGGCCCTATTAACGTTGGACCACCCACAAGCCGAGACTCATGGGTGGCAGGTGGAAAAATTGCGTCGATCCCATCGGCATTACCCCCAAGGGGGGCTCCTCAGGCACTGGGCAATAAACCAAACCCTGCCCCTTTAAGTCAAGGGGGCAGGTATTGCCTTGGGGGATAGCCCCCTGGGATTGACGCTATTAATTCAAGCACACCGATCCAATGGCCGAAGCGCACTGGACCCCTGTCCCGAAAGAACGGGTGGGTGTCATCTTGTATATCACGATTGAAATAGTTTAAGCCATGAAAGGTACCCATTGTGGTTGGTGGTATTATAATAGCCGATGTAATAATACATTGGACATTTCTTCACTCTGAATGACTTAGAATGCACACAGATGAATGTGCAATGTAATCTAATTAGAAAACTTATGTTTTACGAATTCAAAAAAGACCATAATGCAATGGAAGCAACCAAAATTATTTGTTTTACAAAAGGTTAAGGCACAATACGATAACCAGATGTCCTCATTTTTATTGTTATCTGTACAACGTTTCAGCCAATGTGTCCTCCAGATTTCTTCAGGTATTTCTTGTCGGATTTGGGAGCCTTCTAGAACTCTGGGAACCTTCTTGCCCTAATCAAGAGCCATCACGAAACTCTGAACCTAATCCTTTATTCAATCCACAGTACCCCTGTGGATTGAATAAAGGATTAGGTTCAGAGTTTCATGATGGCTCTGTTCTTACTCCGCCAACT
Source organism: Doryteuthis pealeii (assembly GCA_023376005.1). Taxonomy (NCBI): domain Eukaryota; kingdom Metazoa; phylum Mollusca; class Cephalopoda; order Myopsida; family Loliginidae; genus Doryteuthis; species Doryteuthis pealeii. The sequence goes on along the minus strand of CM042159.1, from coordinate 82,894,761 downwards.
ACAGCTGGGGTACAGGTGATAATCTGTGTTAATTATTATTCTATGTTACTGATGCTCTTGACCAGGATTGAACCTGCAGCCTAAGAGATAAATGTCACTTAGAACTGTTTTAACCCAATGCCTTTATCCACTATACTATGTGTCCAATTGGATAACAATAAAGATGAGGACAATAGTCCAAATAATCCAAATAATATTAATTATAAAGCCTCATCTCAAAAATTCAAAGAAATGATAACCAGATGGTTCAAAAAGTTTTGTTTGGGTTGCAAAATCCTCAACGATCAGGTAAGGTAGGCCTAAAACTATGGATTCTGAGACTATATTCCCAGTCATAGAAGCATATCCAGTAGACAAGCTCGGCATCTCACAGTCCAGTGTAATTCTTCACATTCACTTCAAAAGCATCCAGGACTGCAGAATTGTGCCTCACCTTACCAAAACATTACAAAACATTTGAATCACCCAGGAAAAGACAACATATTTACTAACCCCTTCACATGAATAGGATGTGACACAACGGAGTTTAAAAAGTAAAGTTGACAGGGTAGCCTCATGTTGGTATCAGCCAGATGATGAGGGAGTCTATCTCCTTTTCACTACTGCTAGACCAAGGAGATTATTTTGCATCTGAGGTGGAGCACCACATCTACCATCAGCTTCTCACTTTACTGCACAGATCCCCTGTACTACTCATATGTGGAATTGGCAAGGGCCAGTATTGAACCAGGAACCTTACGATTCCAAAGGCAGATGCTCTATCAACTGAGCTTTTGAATTCAGAATTTTCCTTCTCCTAGACTGGTTGTCTAACCAAGATTAAAAAGCCCAGCCGGCCCTACTATTCAACCAAAGCTGGAGGGAAAAAAGTTGGATTTGTACCTTTTCCAAGGGTATTAGCACTGTGAAATCCTAACAGCCTTAGTATTATTTGTATTATTCGGACTATTGTCCTCATCTTCATTGTTATCTGTACAATGTTTCGGCCGATGTGCCCTCAGGCCTTCTTCAGGTATTTCTTTTCGAACTCGGGAACCTTCTTGTCATAATCAGGAGCCATCCAAAACTTTGAATCTCACCCTTTATTCAGTCCACGGGGATATCTTATTCTCATTCCACTAACCGTAGCTGGTGTACAGGTGTTAAGCTATATTAATTATTATTCTATGTTACTGCTGCTGTTGACCAGGATTGAACCTGCAGTCTAGAGATAACCTAACTCCTTTATCCACTATGCTAAGGAAGCGCGTGGTGTAATGGTTAAAGTCATGGGAAATGGACTCGTCACCCCGAGTTCAAATCCTGGATGTGGTAACTGCATTTCACTTAGCACTAATACCCTTGGGAAAGGTATGAATCCTACTCTCCCTCCAGCTATGGATAAATAGTAGGGCAGGCTGGGCTCTTTAACCTTGGTTAGGCAACCAGTCTAGGAGAAGGAAAACTCTGAATTCAAACCTGTTGAACTCCGCTTAAGAAATTGACCTTGTGTCACATCCTGCTCAAGCAGAGGGGTTGGTAAATATATATATATGTCCAATTGAAATACTTGAAGGAGGCCAGAGGGCACATTGTCTGAAATGTTGTACAGATAACAATGAAAATGAGGACAATAGTCTGTATAATACAAATAATACTAATCCTCAAGCCTTATCTAAAAAATTCAGAGAAATAGCTAACAGCCTTGTCGAGGATTTTAATTAATTTTGCCATGTTTCATTACACCACACACCTCCAAAATATGTAAGTGACTAATTCAAGTAATTACAAAAATGAAAAAAAAAACAGAATGGTAAATCCTTAACTGGTTAAACTAATGTAATTATTAAATTATGTTAGTTGCTTTAACCACTTAAGGATTTCATATTCTATTTTCGAAATTTTTGTAATTATGTGAATTAGTCACTAACATACATTGTTTTTTTTTTTATTGTTTCTCTTTTCTTTCTTTTTTTTTCAAAATATTGATTTGTTAAATTCATTTCAAACAACAATATGTTCTTTGAAAGTTTGAACACATTTTAACTAAACAGCTCTTTATTTAAGGTTTATCACATCATAAAAATTCAAATATTTTTGAGAATGTTTTTACAGCTAATAACTCATAAATGCATAAAAATCTTTGTAACATGTCTGGTTAGCATAAATGTATATAAGTGAGCTTTTATAAACTATATATATATATATATATATATATATGAAGTGGACAAACAATCTGTTTGAGATGGCGATAGCCGACAATTTTTGACAATTGCTTGATATATACCTATATATAACTTAACAAGAATTTGTTGTCATCTTTTCAAGGGCACTTTGTCTTGAGGAGTAATATGCTGTTTTGAAACCAATGGTAACAAACTCTGCTTAATTGTATAGTAAATATTAACAAATAAATATGGCTCTTATTTTCCTTTTCTCCAATACAATATATACATATATATTACATGGGCATTTCTGTGGCCCATGGTTTCATGCAGTGGTGCAATCATCAGACTGAATGAAAAGTTTTTTCAAAAGTCAGATTTTCAAAAATTTTTTACTCTGACAAATGCACCACTGCATAAAACCCCGGGTCATAGAATATATAATAGTAATTGGTAATTTGCTTGAAGCATTGTTAAGTATATATTAATGATTTGAAGGCAATTACAATGCATATAAAAAATAAAAACAAAAAGATGTTTTTTTGTCTTATCGATTTCAAAGTAAACTTTATCTTCAGAGACAGGTTTCAAAAACGGAAATATATGTTGAGAATGGGTTTGAATTTTTTATATGTATCTAATCTTGTCTGGTTAACCTCCGGTGAATATTGCTACATTGTAGCTATATTGAATTCAAAATAAAAACGGTCACATAGAAGAATTTATTTACTTAGCTTTTATCTTTATTTTTTTATAATTTTTTTCAGTTGTAAAATAATGTATTCATATATATTTATGGAATTGGGATGGAAGATGGGAAGTGTAAAATGTTTTTTTTTTGTTTTTTTTTTTTTTTTGTCATGCTGATTTGTTTGGACCATGGTAGGACGGTTTTAGTGATAAAAGTACTGTTACTCCAAGTCTTTTGTCAGATTCTTGCCCTGATGAGCTAGTAAGCGAAACAGTTGGTATATCTGACTCATTAGGATTAATATATATATATATATATATATATATATATATATTACTTATACTGCTTCATCAGATAATGTGAAATATTCTTTTTAAAATGATAAAAGAAATGTTGACATAATTGTCTAGAAAACAGACACTGAACGTTAGTTGTTTGGGATCATTTGTAATTTTCAATTTGTAATTCCGTGGTGGTGATGGTGATTATTATTATTATTATTATTATAAAACAAAATAAGACCTTTATTGAAGAAAAATATTGGAATCAATCAGTCTGCTTTAATCTAATCTATTTCATTTTCATTCATTAATATTCTATTTTGTTTTGATATTAATTTAGCTAAAAAAAAAATAAAGATATATTAAAGGCGATTGTTTGGTAATGTGAAATTAGTGCAAACTTTTGGCATTAGCACTTTAATTTGTTTTTTTGTTCTTTTAAAGAAATGTTTTTAGTATCAGTTTAAGAAAAACATGTTATATAAATACTTTGTTATTTTCAATAACAGTTTTCATTTTTTAGTCTCATTTCCTGGCAAGATTAGATATATATATATATATATATATAATTCACACACACACACGTGTGTATATATATATATATATATATATATATATATATATATATATATATATATGAGTTTTATAATTTGCTTGAAGCATTGTGTATATATTGGTTTGGAGGTTGATTTAGAAGTCTATCACAATGCAGGTGTAAAGCAAAAATTTTAAAACGGTAAAATGATGCTGTGTGTTAACCTGTATTTAATTCTTGAATTTTCGAGATAATATCTCTTTTTCAAAAGATCACTGGAACTGAAGCAGTCTAGTTATGGCATTTCTTTTTAAATGAATTTTTTTTTTTTTTTTTTGAAAATGATGGTATTTTTATATATTATAAATATACCATCATTTTCAAAAAAAAAAATTAATAAATAAAATTCATTTAAAAAGAAATGCCATAACTAGACTGCTTCAGTTCCAGTGATCTTTTGAAAAAGAGATATTATCTCGAAAATAAATAAATACAGGTTAACACACAACACCATTGTTACCGTATTATTATTTTTTTCTTTACACCTGCATTGTGATAGCCTTCTAAATCAACCTCCTAACCAATATATATATATATATATAAGTTAAAAGAAAGGAAATGAATCCGACAGTATGAGTATAGATAAAAGGATATGAAAACAACACAATATGCTGTTAAAGTGAAAAGATTTTATATCATATTTATAGATAATATTGAACAATATTTCAATTTATAAAAATCATCTTCAGAGCTTGTCTTTCTCCGGATTTAACAAGAGCGGAGACGAAAATAATATGAATTTAAAACGAAAACAATGATGTTGCAAAAAAGTTATGCGGAAGTTTCAAATATAAGCACGTCCGCCAACGCTTTTCTCGGTCAGCGGCAGTTATGTATCTCTTATTGTAACAGTTTTTGAAAAAAAGAAGACATATTCACTTTAACAGCATATTGTGTTGTTTTCATATCCTTTTATCTATACTCATACATATATATATATATACACACACTCACACATGTGTGTATTTTTAAGCAGGTATTATTGAAAACCATGGAATATTTCTTCATTATGGTCTTTATCTGTATTCTTTTAAGTCTTCTGGTGGTTTTTTCATTAATTGGGATCCAGTTGGAAGAGGAACTGTCACATACTTTTTACCCAAGCGCTTTCGACCATTATATATATATATAATTTAAAATATATAATAAAAAATGGAATTTGGTTTTTCTTTTCTTATATTTGTTTAATCTATGCTAATTAATCACCAAGTGAAACTATTAGTAGGTATATCGGACTCATTAGGTTTAATTCTTTATATATATATATATATATATATATATATATATATATAAGAGAGAGAGAGTGTGTGTGTGTGTGTGTGTGTGTATGTATGTATGTGTTAATTTCCATGTGTATAAGATAAAGCAAAATCCATAAGAGACTACAGAATCTGCTAACAGTAATTTCTTGATTGTATTATCAACTTCACAAAGCTCGGTATCCATCTCTGCATCCATGAGGATTTTTCACCCCCAGGTCATTTTGACAATTTCCGGTAGTTTCTGAACTTTAGTCCAAGTCTCCCACCAAATCTTCATAATTCTGTAATCAATAAAACTGATGGCTGTGCATAGGGGATTCTTGTACATTGTGTGCAAATACGAGGTGAATTAGTCGGAGGACACACAAGCCACAAACAGGAAATAGTAAATGATATGCATAGGCAGGGAGACAAAAATCTTTTTCCAGGGTCGGATGAATCATTGGAATTTCACAAAATGAAAGACAAAATAATGTCAATCATTACGGTATTAGGAAAAATAAAGATATCTAAAAAAATATAATAAATGATTTTGGTTTGGTTTGTTTTACGGCATATCAACCTTGGTGGGTCATTTAATGCCGACAAAGTTGTGAAATAAATTCATTCTTAATGCATAATACAATTTTGTTTATCAACTCATGAAAAAGAAAGAAAAAAAGCTTAATACATTTTAAAATTTATTGTATTTCTCATAAATAAGTTTGCCCTTACAAATTTTTATAAAATGTCGATTTTCTTCTAAACTAAAGATACCAAGATTTTATTATTTCTATTGGAACATATATATATATATATATATCTTGCACATTGTTTCTCATCTAGACAAAAGAACTGGTTTGGTTTGTTTGGGTTTGTTTTATGGCATATCAACCTTGGTAGGTCATTTAATGCCGACAAAGTTGTGAAATAAATTCTTAATGCATAATACAATTTTGTTTATCAACTCATGTTTTTCTATTTAACCCATAGATGGGACTATAATAAATGACTAAATCTGAAACACATTCGACCCTGAGTTTTATATCCATTAATTGAAAAAAAAAAAAAAATCCCCCCAAACAAAACTTGAATTTACCACACACTATGGAAAAAAAATGGACTCTCGTCGATATTGACGCATGAGGGTTCATCCAATGAACAACCTACACACTGTTTTGTTTATAGTGGTGAAGGCTTGTGTTGGACCATTCCACACTTTTTAGTTCCCAGTCAATAGGAAAGAATTGGTGCACAAATTTTAGAGTTTTCCTTTCCCTAGACTGGTTACCTATCCAAGGTTAAAGAGCCCAGTCTGCCCTACTATTTTACCCATAGCTAGAGGGAGAATATATGGATTCATACCTTTTCCAAGGGTATTGGTGCTTCATGAAATGCAAATAGCCTTGTTTAGGCATTTGGGTCAACAAGTCCATTTCCCACGACTGTAACCATTATGCCACACACCTTCATATATACTGATTGAATGAGTGATTAATTAATCTTAATGACATGTTAAACCATCTGGGGTTATCTTATGTCTGGACAAGGAAAATAATCAAATAATCCAAATAATCCAAAAAATATGTTTTATTTGCGAACTGTTGAAGTGAGTTAGTATACTGTTGGTTTGAACAACAGCAACTAGCTAAGCACAACTGAACCAGTGCCAAGACAATTGGTACTTATGGGAATCAAGAATAGTCACTCATGCATTTGGGTGATTCCATTCCTTGAGTCCTGATTGGCTGCTTGGTTTCCATGATGTTATGAGGCTTCATAAATAACCTGGCATTTTGCAGTAGTATTGCAGCAAGATAGATTCATATTCAGTTATGACTACTTCTTGCCTTGCCAATTCGACGGTATGGGGAGTATGGCCCTCTATTTATGTGCATGTGGAATTGGATACATTAAAATAATTCAAGTTTTCTGAAACAAGTAATTTTACAATTGTATAAGTTAAGTTTAGAATTATGTAAACAAAAGATAATCGAATAAATATTAGTTTAGAAATATTTTAGCCACAATATAAACAATGGTTTAAATTCCATTGAAAATATGTACACCATTGGAATGTAACAAAATCATCCGATAATTTATGTCATCAGAATTCCACAGATTCCAAAATCATTCGATATTGCATCATTGCAAATCACCTGATATTTGATGAATATTTTAGCTTAAGGAACACGTAGACACTTACAAAATTATAAAAAGAACCATTTAGCTGAAAAACTTTAGTTGGGGCAAATGCCCCCTAACTTGACAGAAGGAGCAAAAGCTCTCCCTAACTCGACACAATGGGGAGAAGTGACTGTCCGAAGACACAAAATCATATATCAGGTCTGTCTCTTATTTTCGTTTCCTATTTTCTCTCTCTCCCTCTCAACACAACAAGTTTCAATCACAGACATTGTTTTAAACAAAAACTGCTACAAATTTGACAACTCCAAATGAACAAAATATAAACAAAACATACGCACTCAGCAAACACAACTACCAACAGACACATACAGTCAGCACATCAATGAAAGAACAATTGACTATCACTATATTAATTGTAATATCTTGTATATAAAGTTGTTTCTTTTATAAATTTTATCTTCTTTTGTTTTCTACGGAAACTACATTTCCGTAGTCTTATACAAATCAATTGTGGGGATACAAAACTCGGATTTTCTTCAACCCATCACACACTGAGCAAGAACAGTCCCCACAACGGTAATTGGAACTAGTATGATTATTCTACATTAACGTTTATCTATACTGGATAAGAGGTATTCAAATAACTACTTCAGCCAGGGTTAAACTATCCCTGTAGAATTGTAAGATGAAGACAATAGTCCAAATAATCCAAATTATCAAGCCTCATCTCAAAAGTTCAAAGAAAAATATTTTTGTTTATCCAAACAAAGAAAAACTTAAAACTAACTTTTGCAAATGTTTAGAAACTCTTCCTTATCAACCTCACCCTTTCCATTCTCACAAATTTCTCTAGTGTTTATTATGGAAGACCTAAGATAGATTCAAAAGTTATGGAAGCTGGTGCTCATATGTGTGTGTATGTGTATGCACTATGTGGAGGAGGAAATCGAATAATATTTAATTAAAAAAAAGAAAGAAAGAATACATTATAAAAGACAATAATATATGACAAAACACTAAACAAAGTTTTACAAAAAAAAAAAAAAATTCAGAAGAATATTTTTTTTTTTTTCAAAAGCTAAGAACATTATAAAATTATGATGAAGTACAATAAAAACAAAATAAAAAAAAAGAAACATAATAATAGGTAAAACAAATACAGAACACTAGTCTAGAGACTATTTGGACAAAACTTGCATGGTTACATTCAAAGAGCTTAAAAACATATATACATACACACACATATTATATATATTTATATTCTTTGCCCAAAAAGAAATCAATGTTATGGTTTTTTGCATTCGTATAGATCAGAAATTAAAAAATAGTTTATTTTGTTTTGTTTTCAAAAGACCAAACAGCTTAAGTTGGAATTATAAGAAGAAAAAAAACAACAAAAAACAAAAACAAACAAACAAAAAAACCACCCAATCCAGTTTCTATTTATCCAGTAAAAATCAAAATAAAAGAACCTACAATTTTCTGGAAATACACTTGAGGGGTTTTAGCAGTGCAGATCTTATCAAATGAACTAATTCTAAAATATACACAAAAATTGACCTTTTATACTAAGTATGGAATATACCAAATTCTAATCAATCTTTATTCTAAAATATAATGTTAGCATTAGGAAAAGAAGAAAAATAGATGTTAACCCTTCAAAACAAAAGAAAATTACATTTTAAGCTGTTTGCTTTTCACTTCATGCTTATTGAAGTCAGTTCGTCTACTGTTGGTTTGAATAACAGCAGCTAGCTAAGTATAACTGAAGCAGTGTCCAAGACAGTTGGTAGTTATAGAAATCAAAAATGATCCATTCATGAATTTGGATGATTTGGGTGATTCCATTCCTTGAGTTCTGATTGGCTGCTTGATTTGAATGATATTGTGGAGTTTTATAAATACCCTGTCATTCTGCAGTAGACTTTGCAACTATTCAGGTTTGTATTGGATTACAACCGTTTGTTGCCATTCCCAGTAGGGCAGACTAGGCTCTTTAGCCTTGATAAGCCAATCAATCTAGGATAAGAAAAAAGTCTGAATTCAAAACCAAGGATCTTGGAGCTAGAAACTTCAACACATAAAATCCTACTTGCTAATGAAACGATAGCCCCATTACAGATGGGATGTAGCTGTGTCCCTACACTTTCAAGAAGTCAGTAGGGTGCAGTCAGATCAGTTAATTGAAATATAACGAGGTGGCTATAATCTATATATTAATACACTTGTTCCTAAATCTTCTGTCCGTTATGATCCTGCAAGACCCTTTGTATCCAAGATGCAATGCAAAAAAAGTGAATCCACATTACCTGTTGTCGCTTAATCACAGATTTCTTATTTGCTCCATTTTATTTCACCCAATTTTTAAAATGAAACATTTCAAATGGTCTTGCATCACCCAACGTAAAATTAAAATGATTAAAAAAAAAAAATTTTTTTAAAAAAAGAAGTTACATTTTTGTTTTATTTGTAATATTGAAATTGTAAATTATGGGAGATTTTTTTTTTTCTTGACTTTTGTTTCGTTTTGTGGAATTTCCACATGTCCTGCTAGCAGAAAGATAATGAAGAGGCTATACTAGAAAAATGACAAAGTTGTTTTATTAGAAAGATAATGAATTGAATATGATAAATAATGAAGTGGCTATAATGAATAATCTTTTACTGTGCTACATACATGATAAACATTTAGAAAACTTGCTAACCCTACTAGTTAAGGGATCAAAGATGTCTACCACTGAAAGCACAGAACATAGTTCAAAATTTGAAATTAAAAAAATGTTCAATAAAAAAAAGAAAATTTTTAGTAAAAAGTATTTAGAATATTAGCTTAAATAGGCTTATTTCAAGTTGATCTCATGAATATAATCTATCTGATATGAATAAATTGCAAATTTCTGTACATGTTTCCACACCAATGCTAACATCAAAACAGCCTACATCATGTTAAATCATTTATATGCATAATCAATATTCATTATGTATTATATATAATAACAAATTTAATTTATCACAATGATGGGATATCTAATTTGCATAATAATGTTTTTAAAAAAAGCAAGATTTGAATAGATAACTGTCCTGTATTATTCATTTGTTTTGTATATAAATTTTATAAGAAAGTCAAAAAGCTATTTTGATTTTATTAAGTTTTAATGAAGAGATGCAATTTGCAATGTACATAATTTTTTTCATTGCCTTTAAAAAAAATATGCCACCACGGCAGACTTGCACGCAAGTAAACTGACACAGAATGAGAAATTAAAAAAAAAGAAGTTTTATGATGATTATAATGGAAACAAAAACAACACACAAGTATATGCTAAGGGTCTTTATTTTTGTAGAGCATCACTCAGGTTCTATTTGGGATGGGTATTTGTATAAATTTTATTAGAAAGCCAAAAGCTATACATACACACAAACATGTGGTAAGGGTTTTTATTTTCATATATTTGTGTTATTCATTTGTTTTGTATATAAATTTTATAAGAAAGCCAAAAAGCTATTTTAATTTTATTAAGTTTTAATGAAGAGATGTAATTTGCAATGTACATTAATGTTTTAATTTTTTTTATTGCCTTTAAAGAATATGCAATCTAGACAGACATATACACAAGTAAACAGACATAAAATGAGAAATTAAAAAAGAAATTCTTTTATGGTGTTTATAATGGAAACAAAAACAAAACACCCACAAATATAAGCTAAAGGTCTTTATTTTCGTAGAGCATCACTCAGGTTCTACTGGTGGTGTTGAGGGGGTATTTGTACATAAAAGTCTGAAACCAAAAACATCAGGGTCTTTTTTTCTTTTATGCATAATTGCAAATTAAAATTCTATCTTGAAAAAAAAAAAAAAAATGTCCCAGCTAAGCATGACTAATCTAGCAAAGGTTACTAAATGAGAAATAACCAAAATGGAGGTTGGAAATTAATATTTATAACCTTAACAAAAAACAATACTCACCATCGGCGTGAAGAAAGTAAACCACTGCTAGTGATATAAGACTACTCAGTCAGCACAATACTCCCATATTTATGAGGATTGGGATATTAATGTTCATAGGTAGTCCAGACTGTTAGCCATAATACTGTGGGCACCCCCCTCTTTTTAATAGGTATCATTTGCTTCCTAAATAAGTTTTAATCCATCTATACTATTCTGATCCAATTTCTGTATGTTTGTTATCATAAAACAACAATAACTGGCACATCATAGCACAATACCAGTAAAATGATCTAATTTGAATAAAGAAATTTCCAGTCCACTGAGAATACTAGTTTTCAAGTAATTTTAAATTAAGGATAAATGGCCTCTAAAAGACGACTAAGGGAGATAACTCCATGTCTATTAACAACTAATTACCCTTTTTCTGAATTTGTTTAATAAAAAAAAAAGAAGAATAAAGTATCATTGACCTGTCTGCATTTGTCTCTATCAGTCATAGTGTCATACAAGATTAGTAATGATACATTCACAAAAATACTAATGATTAAACTTATTGACAATTAGCATTTGCAAAAGAAATTCAATAACTTCATTTTGAGTGGAGTCTACCAAAGTTGAAATGGAAGTGATAAATTAAAAATAAATAGTTTTTAGAAATAGTTTGTAAAGCATACCTTCTTGTAAACTCGCCACTGTGCTGATTATTAATTATTTCAATGAAATAACCTGGAAAAGAAGAAAAAAATAGATTCTTTAAATAAAACTAACAAGATTTGATATTTGCAAACTGTGTATAAAAATATACTTATGAAAATGTGCAATCAAGTTACAACTTCAAATAAATATATAGCTTCCACTAAAAGATGATAAGAGAATAAAAATAAAAGATATTAATTACTAGCAGGACCTGTGGAATTTCCACGAAATGAGGGCAAAAATCAAGAGGAGCTATTTAAACCAGAAATGAAGATTTGCAATTTCATTACATATAAAGATTATCAAAATATCTTCTGTAATTCACAATTTTAATATTACAAATAAAACAAATACATAACTTTTTTTCTAATTCATTTAAATTTTATGTTGGGCATTGAAATGATGCAAGACCATTGGGAATGTTTCATTTTTAAAATTGGGTGAAATAAAATGGACATATAAGAAATCTGTGATTAAGTGACAGCAGATAATCTGTATTCAAATTTTTTATTTACATCTTGGACAATTTGGACGGTGTAATTTTTAACCAGAGGGTGTTGCAGGATGATAACGGATGGAAGATTTAGGAACAAGTGTATTAATATATAGACAACTCATACTTGATTAGTATTTCTTTTATATTAATTTTACTTGCTTTTCAGTGTAATTATTCTGGTTATCATTCAATGGCCATTAGTAGTGTTATCTTTAACACTATCAGAGCAATGGGGTTTGGACAGACTTGAAAAAAAAAAAAAATCCCTAACAAAATCTTAGCTGTAATTATTTGTACCTAAAAAAAAAGATCCATCATATTCATTGCAGTAACTGAACCAAGTGATATAGTTTAATTTGATTTTTTGAATGATTTTTAATTAAAAAACTTCTTTTTTTTTAAATTTACAAAAACAAAGAAAGTTATGGTTTTTATTCATTGCTATTGGCATTTTAAATATCATAGAGAAATAAATCATTACTTTATGATTAAAAATTGATTATTAGATTGTTAATAAAATTGTCTTTTATGTGTAAATTATATTTTCTTTCGTAAAATTCAAGAAAAATATTAGATATCATTTAAAATGAAAATGAAAAGTTAAGTTAATGTTTGTCTGAATTATTGATATAAAGTTTGATGAATTGTATCATTCAGATTTTTTGAACTGTTGTCCTCACCTTTATTGCAAGGGCCAGTTTAGCTCAGTCGGTAGAGTACTCGCATCAGAATACCAATGTTCTGAATTTTGATACCGGTCCCCACCAACTCAGCGTACTCGCATTAGAATACCAATGTTCTGAATTTTGATACCAGTCCCCACCAACTCAGCGTACTCGCATCGGAATCCCAATGTTCTGAATTTTGATACCGGTCCTCACCAACTCAGCATATGAGTAGCACAGATTTGTATAATCTGATCTGTGCGGTAAAGTGGGGATCTGACGGTAGGTGTGGCGCTCCACCTCAGCAAAGTACTCCCTCTGGTTTAGTGCTAGCGAAAAGGGGATAGACTCCCTCACTGTCTGACTGATACCGACAATAGGCCACTCCGCCAACTTTACTTACTTTTAGTTACTTTTATTGTTATACATACAACTTTTCATGAGCACCTAATGTGGTGTAATGGATAACAAGTTAGATTAGAAAACCATTGTTAATGACTTCGATTCTCACTGGGTACCCCATACTTCTGGCCTTGTGCCACATCTAAGCAATACTTAGTAAATAACTATACACAACATTTAAGCCAATGTGTTCCTGAGTTTGATAAGAAACACCTGAATAACCCTGGGGGGGGGCAGGGTTATTCAGGTGTTTCTTATCAAACTCAGGAACCTTCTTGTTGGAACTCAAGAGTCTTCACAAACTTTGAACTGAAACCTTTATTTATTCATTGAAGTAGCTTGTTCTTATTCCATTAACCATGACCGGGTAGAAGTGTTAAGCTATCATAAGTATTCGGTTATTTCCTCCTGTAGTCAGGGTTAATGGAATGAGAACAATCTACCCCAGTGAATTAAATAAAGGGTTCAATTTGAAGTTTAGTAAAGGCTTCTGATTCCTACAGGAAGGATCCAAAATTTAACAAGAAACAACTGAAGAAGTCCAGAGAGCACATCAATTAAAGATGATAACAACAGTTCAAAAAATCTAAATAATCTATTAATAATGGAGATTCGCTTCTGGTTTTTGTCTGTAACAAAAATTACATCATATTACCCAACACATAATCCAACATCATAACAGAATAAATATACTCAAAATGTGAGCATGCAACATTAGACAATCCTCATTGTTTCAATAAATAGATGCCCGGCGTTATATATTTATATATAGATTGTTTTATTCTAATATGATATTTAAAGTAATTGGAACTGTTTCCATTCAAATGTTTTCTTTCTTTTTTTTTTTTTTTTTACTCCTTTAATAAATTTGACGATTTTACATACACTCTATCACATTGAATTTTCAGCTCCCATCCCCTCAGGCAATATCTTTAAAAAAATTATTTTTACATCGCCTGGAGGGCGTCTTTTTATTTTGCTAGTCTAAATAATCTAAGTTAATATAGACACATTTACCAACCCATCCACACAAGTGGGATTTGACACAAGGTCAATTTCTTAAGTTTTAAGGTTTGAATTCAAAGTTTTCTTTCTCTTAGACTGGTTGCCTAAACAAGTCTAAAGAGCCCAGACTGCCCTACCATTTACCCATAGCTGGTGGGAGGATATTTGATGGATAATTTTCCTAAGGCTATTAAATATGTGAAATGCAAACAACCTCATCCATGACTTGAACCTGTCTTGCTGTGTCAGTTTTCCAAGTATATCTAGACCCTGGCATTGGGACTGTACTAAATATTTAATTATCATTATCAAACAATGTTTAAAGACATTTTTTTTTTTGTTTTTAAAACTTTGAAAATTCATTATCATTAGTAGTAGTACAACTATTACTACTATTAGAATACTACTACTACTTCAATTTTTTTTTTCACGCCAGTGTGGGCCGACCAATAAAGATGTACATTGATCAGCTCTGTGTGGATACAGGATGCTGCATAGAGGACCTCCCGAGAATGATGAGCGATAGGGATGGATGGAGAGAGATTGTCATGGATATCCGCGTTGACAGTGCGACATGATAATGATGACTACTTCAATTTGGCTGGTTGGATTTTACAGCAGGTCAACCCTTGGGTTATTTTATGCCAAAAACATTTTTGTTTTATTCCTTCTTTTTGAGTATTCAAATTTAAAAAAAATTATTTTTAAACATGTATTTTTTAATTAATTTCTATCTATTTAACCTATAGATGATAGGATCCTAAAAGGTACATCCACTCCGGGACAGAGTGGACCTGGGAGTAATGACAATGAAAGGTTATACAACACTCCCCAGAGCTCCAGAATTGGAACCTCACCACTAGATGCAGTTTAAGATCATACCCAAGACACACAATATTCTGTATTACTATCATTATTATTATTGTCATTATTTCTTTTTTTTTCTTTTTCATATCCTCAAGCAAATCTTAGAGTGGTTATAAAATTAGTTTACAATTTTATATATTGAATTATCTGGATTTCAATGTAAAATTGTTTTGTACAAAAATATCTTCTTCCATTGTTTCTGCTATGGAACAAAATTATTTTGATTTTAAAATAACTAAGTTATTATTTTTATTCATGGCATTACAAGAAATAGCCTTTCAATTATTATATTATTTATTGTGGTAAAATATTAAAATTATTAAATAATTTTGTATCAAATTATCATTAGGTTGTTAATAAAATTGTATTTTATATGTGGATTATTGCTTTTTATAAAAAAAATTAAAAAAGTAAAATGATATCATCTAAAGTAAAAAAAAAAAAAAAAAATTATAAAAAAAAAAAGAAAAAAAAAAGAAAGATAAGTTAATACAATTCATTTTTTAGGCATAGAAATCTTTGTAGCTAACATCGGATTAAGATTATGTAAGGATTTTGTTTTTGTTCTTTTTACTATGTCTGGACTCAAGTATCATCATCATCATCATCATCATTATTATTATCATCAATGTGTGCTAACAGGATGGATTCGTTTGACTCTTTCTTACTATCTGTCCCAACCAGCCATCATTCTTGGTAAGTCCTCTAGACATGTGGTTCTCAACCAGAGACCGTATAACATTTTGGTGGGGTCCACCAGGCAAGCAAAAAATATTTAACCACAAAAATACAATAGTATTTTTCAACATCAAACAGCTAGAAGGTTGGGGTCCACCACAGTAAAATAGGAATCAAAAGGGATACATAGGTACAAAAAAAAGCATCCAGACTCTGAACTAAGTTGATAAATATAAGTTTTTGCTGGTCAGCCAACACTGGTGTGTCCATGTGTAGGAGTCCATAGGAGAATGTCACTTATGAGTTTGTTCTTACTTAATCAGCATTGGCCAGCATGTCGCGTTCATCTTACTTGGATGACAAGGGGACGTATGTGACTCTACAGCTGCTGTTTTGTTGAGTGCTGCTTCCAGGATTTATTCAAAATCCTATCTTTTTCTCAAAGCATTTTCTTAGAGTAAAAAATGTTGCAACCATACAGTAGTACAGACTTGACTATAGTTGGTTGGTTGGTTGGTTGGTTGGGTTTTACCACATGTCAGACTTGACTATAGCTTGGAAGAATTCCCATTTTATCTTATCAGAGAGATCAGTATTTTATAATCTATATTAGATGAAGCATTGTCTACCATTATTAATTTTTAACACATATTTCTTTCAGCTTAATTTCAGTTGCTTTTCATAACCATTACCAAAGTCATCATTCCACAATTGTCAGATAACAGTACAAATCAGACATACAAAATAACTTATTTTCGTTTTTCTTCTCCTATGATTATACGAGGGTCATTCAATAAATACGGGGAACTAAAAATTTAATTAAAAAAATGAAAATAAATTTCTTTTTCAGAATTTTTTCCATAAATATAAACTGTTCATTGTTTAAAATTGGCTTAAAGAAAAAATTATTTTAATCTAAAAAAAAAATAAAAAAATAAAAATAAAAAAAATATTTGTTTTGAAGCTATTCAAAATTGTGGCAAATCAAACAATGCTCAAGGCTTGAACAGAGGTCTGTCATCAAATTTTTGGAGGCTGAGAAGTGCATACTATGTGAAATTTACAGAAGAATGATGTTTTAGTTAAATAAATATTTACAAATGGATTTTTCCACTACGAGCCCGAGTCGGAAAGACAGTCCATGGAGTAGAAATACACAGATTCTCCACTAAAGAAAAAGTTCTGGGTGTAGTGGTAAAATTAGAACTTGTCTTTTTTAATACAACAGTTGCTTTCTGTGACGGAGAACGAGAAAGGAAAAAGAGCAAGACATTGTCTTGCCTGTCGGGATCGAACTCGTGTCCTCCCACATGCAAAACCAAATGCGTTTTGGGCACTGGAAGGACGCGAGGTTCGACTGATGTGCCCGGATGTTTGGTTAATATGCCCATAAAATAACAAGTGAGTCGAGCGCTGGGCAGTCGGCAGTCAGCAGCAGAAGCAGTCGACGAAGCGCTTTTCAGTAAAGAAATGGATTTTAGTCGAACAGAAACAAAACTAAATAGGAAATGTGATTTTGAACTGCTAAAGATTATTTCGACTACTACGACAGATTTTTCCAGCTGCTAGACAAAGAATGTGTTGACCAACAGAGGGTCTGACTTGTGAGAAGACGGAGAACTCGCTTGTGTTTGGTTCCCCCTCGGCGGGAGCTTGTTGATTCAAAGGTCTATTTCGCCCCATATATTCCCCCCCCTTCTAAAATTAGAACTTATCTTTCTTAATACAACCGTTGCTTTCTTGGATGAACTACAAAATCTATGATTGCAGAAACTCAAATCCAAATTTATGACTTTATTCCTTATTTAGATGAAACACTCATTATCTTTGATGTTTATGTGCACTTTTAGTATTAGTAACAATAGAATCTTGATGCTTTAGAGTTTGTCAATAAATAATACCTAACAATATCCATTATGACTGTATAATGTTCCACTAAAAATAATAACATTTTGGTATCTTTGATTAAGAATGGTTTGGTTTGTTTTACGGCATATCAACCTCAGTGGGTCATTTAATGCCGATAAAGTTTTGAAATAAATCAATTCTTAATGGATAATACAATTTTTTTATAAATACATTTTTCTATTTAACCCATAGATGGGACCCTAACAGGTACTACCACTCCGGGTCAGAGTGGACCAGAGAGCAATGGTGATGAAGGGGTGCTCCACATTCCCCAAACCTCCAGAACTGGAACCTCACCACCAGATAGAGTTTAACGTCATTCCCAGGACATGTAGACCCGCAGCCACCGCCTTCTAGCACCCATATGATAAAAAGGTGTTGGGGCTTGCCATAAGGGCAATAGGGTTGGGAAAATCATATAGGTGCTAGGGCTTGATGTGACCAGCTGATTGATCGGAGGGGGCCTCTCCGACCGCCCGTCTAGCCCAATATATCTTTGATGAAGAAGGAAATAAACTTTTATCATAACAAATTGGAAGGGGTGTACTACTTTATGGGTGACACTATGTAGTAATAGCTCTCCATCTTGTCTGGGGCTGTACAATACGTCAACTGCACTTTTGCAGAGAGCTACCCCCACCTCCCCAAAGGAACCACCAGTTAGCCGTGTGTGGCAACCTGTGATGGTTAAAGATGGAATCCTGATGGCTGAGCAGTCTAATACTTGCAACATTCCACTTTTGGCCCTTACTTGGGCTAGACGGGCTGGTCAAGCCATAGCACCTATATGATTGTCTCAACCCTATTGCCCTTATGGCAAATCCTTTTTATCATATATGTGTTAGAAGGCAGTGGCTGAGGGTATTAGTGTCCAGGTTACGACATTAAAATGCATCTAGTAGTGAGGTTCCAGTTCTGGAGCTCTGGGAAGTGTGGAATATCTGTTCATTATCATTACTCCCAGATCCACTCTGCCCAGCAGTGGTAATATCTGTTAGGGTCCGATCTACACAATATATATATATATATATATATATATTATATACACACACACCGCTAACATACACACACCCAAACACCTATATACACATATGTATAGATATACCCCCACATATATATATATATATATATATATATATATATATACACACACACACCTACACATCATACATACATAAATATATATATCTCTCTCTCTCTTTTTATATTTATATATATATATATATATATATATATATATATATATATATATATAAAGGGTGGCTTACCGGTGAATATGGGCACGATCGTTGGAGGTGCACAGGATCCAGGGGTTAAGTCCATGATAAAACAAATACAAAGTGCTCAATACAAAGTAGAGCAAATTTATTGAAGAAATGGATACAATAGAAACCTACTCGAGTATCATCGCTAGAATAGCGATGAAACTCGAGTAGGTTTCTATTGTATCCATTTCTTCAATATATATATATATATATATATATATCTATTATTATACTAAAGCTGAGTTTATCAACCTTCTCCAGCTAAAGGATTTTTTTCTATTTATGTTATGGACACAATATTTATACTTAGATATTCCTTGGTGTTAGCACTACAAAGTGTATGAAAAAAAATTCAGTTTAATTGGCTTTAATTAGGCGTAATTAGCAATTAAGTCAACGACCGACCAATCCCTGTTTCACAGACTAACTGTCTCTCTTCCCATCTCCGTTTGTCAGTTAAGTTAACTCTCCCCCCACTCTCTATTTGTCAGTTAAGCAGAGTGAAAAAAAAGAGTAAAAAATCCAGCAGCCAGGGATCACCACTAACACACCTTAGATTCGCCCACTTCCCTTTCTCCAGGCGAATCTTATTCAAATGAGCAAACGTTTTGGTTTGTTTTAATATAAATCAAAAGTATCTTTTTACGGCATGATTTCAATTTTAGTTGAGCGTAAATTTTACGAAATTGAAATCCTGCTTTAAAATAGATTTTTTAAATTACTTTAATTATTAATTCATAGAGTATTAAACTTACTTTAAAAATATTTCATGTTGGGTAAAAAAATAGTTATATATTTAAATATTATGGAATTCAAGTGAGCAAACATTGACTACTCCCACTGTTTAAGTTTTCTTCGGGCTTAAAAATTGTTTTAGTTAAAACTAAAACAAACTAGACTGACTTCTTATTTAGGTCGGTAAAATTAAAACGGAAAGTTTTTTGCTGGTACCAATGACAGTTTAACTGCAGTCTATGAATTAACATTTTGCGAATTTGGTTACGGTATTAGAGGATTAAGGTTGTTTTTAATTACGTATTGTTTAAAAAAATAAACAACAAAAAACACAAATTACTATACATTTAATGTTGAAAAATATTTTCTAAACTAAGTTTAATTGAAATTATACATTGCTATATTAACACAAACAACTGTCTCAATAATAGATTCAATAATTAATTTCAATGGTTAATTAAATGTATAGTAATTTGGGTTTTTTTGTTGTTTATTTTTTAAAGCAATACATAATTAAAAACAACCGTAACCCAATTCGCAAAATGTTAATTCATAGAATGTAGGATTGACTTCTGACTTAGGTTGGAAAATTAAAACGGAAAATTTTTTGCTGGTACCCAATGACAGTTTAATTACAGTCTATGAATTAACATTTTGCAAATTGGGTTACGGTTTTAGGGGATTAAGGTTGTTTTTAATTATGTATGGCTTTAAAAAAATAAACTGTCTTTAGTCCTTTTATTTATGCAGAAAATAGTATCAATCAAATATATACCACTCCGATATTACAGTCTGAATAATACAAATAATTTTAATCTTTGTGGAGTTCCGTCAAGGCCTCTTGCCTCAAAACATGCTTGCCGGTGACTGCGGAAAAAACAAAAGAAAAACACCAGCTATGATTGAAGTCCGTAGCGGAAGCGGCGTGAAAAACAAAAACAACTAGGGTTTAGGATTTGGGGTTGGGGTTTAGGTTTAGTTTAATGAAAAATAAATAAATAATTTGGGCTCTGTTTTTTCTGAGTCACCCTGTATACAGTGTGACCCAGAAAAAACAGAACTTTGTAATAAAACAGTTGATTTAACTAGGGGGGTTTAGGGTTATGCCCTAAGTTGGTTCTTTTTTTTTTTTTTTTTTTTTTCAAGTGATACCGCTTCTGATGCAGGAAGCCAGGACGGGACTCCGCAAAGATTACCATTATTTGTATTATTCAGACTATTGTCCTCATCTTCATTGTTATCTGTACAAAGTTTTGGCTGATGTCCCTCCGGCCTTCTTCAGGTATTCCTTGTCGGACTCGGGAACCTTCTTGTAATTGGGAGCCATCACGGAACTTTGAACCCAACCCTTTATTAGGTCCACTGGGGTATCCTGTTCTCATTCCACTAACCATAGCTGGGGTACAGGTGTTAAGCTGTGTTAATTATTATTCTATGTTACTGCTGTCCCTGACCAGGATTGAACCTGCAGTCTAGAGATAACTGGCATTTAGAACTGTCTTAATCTAACTCCTTTATCTACTAGGATATGTGTTCAATTGGACAATCCAGTGTGAATTTTTTCAATTGCAAAAGTTACAATTTATTTTGTAAAAACGGATTTTAAGTAGCCTATTGGCAGGCATCTTGATCAAAATGGACGAAAAAAACGTTTTAAATATATCAAAAATAAATTATATGTGTAATATTATTTTGCTTTTTTACTGATGCTCATTATGTTACTACTTTTCGACTTAGACAAAAATTTGACCTTAAATAATCAATTTAATAAATTTTAGTTCGTTTTTAAAAATGAAAAGTAGATGATATTTTGGCAGATCCTACTCTTTTCCCTAATCATCTAGCGAGAGCTTAATGGGTGACCCAATGGTCACGTTTTGTCTAGTATATATATATACACACACCCATACATAAACTTCTAATACAAATAGACCCTCATGCATATATATACACAGACACACCCCTAACACACATATATATGTATAAATATACTCTCCACATACATGTTCACACAAAGAAACACAAACATAATGAACATTTTAATAATATATCAATGACAAGTCTTCATCTAAGAAATTCAAAGAAATAAAGATGATTTTAGTCTGTGTAGATATTTTAGATTTGTTTACTAAAAACATGCCAATACTTATGCATATGATTAAAGAAATATTTCTTGTTTTGGTTTTCATCAAGCGATACAATATTCCTGCCGTGTAGAAAATAGATTTTCTTTTTTCTTTTTCCAGTCATGCTATATGTCTAAAATTTGCACAAATACAATAACTTTGGGTTAGAAAAAATAAATTACTTTTACACAAAAGGCGAGACAGAATTAAACAATGTTATTATAAACGAGGGGTTGGAAGAGAAGAGGTCATTAAATGACAATATCATGAATTTCTAATTTTCTCTTTTCAGATACTGACCCTACTGTTAGATTTTATTATAGATTCTGTTGCTGGCAACAACTGATAAAAAACACAAAAATGTTTATAATTTATCAAAAAAGAAGATAAAACAAACACTGTAAATATGTTGTCAGACACCAACACTTTATAGTAATAATTTCAATTTAACACAAAACTAATATAAAAACATTATAAAAAAAAGAAAAAGAAATCTTTGTTTTTCATTTTGGCCAGTTTGATTCTTTGTCTGGTGTTAGAACTGTCAAAGTAACAAGTTGAACTTCTTCAGTTGTAGTTGAAAGTTCACACTTCATTCAAACATTGTAGTAATTTCAATTTCACACATTACCAATGTAGAAAAAAGAATTCTTTGGCTTTTACAGGCCAGCCATTATTGTTCAATAATAATATGTGTTCCTAAATCTTCTGTCCATTATCATCTTGCAATAAACTGTGGTTAAAAATGACAATAAAAATGACAAAAAGATTCAATGTGAATACAGATTATCTGGTGTCGCTTAATCACAGATTTCTAATTTGTGCCATTTTATTTCACCCAATTTTTAAAATTGAACATTCCAAATGGTCTTGCGTGACTTAAATGACCAACATAAAATTAAAATGAATTAAAAAAAAAAAAAAGTTACATGTTTGTTTTATATGTAATATTAAAATTGTGAATTACAGAAGATATTTTGGTAATTTTGATGCAATGTAAAAATGTGAATACAGATTATCTGGTGTCGCTTAATCGCAGATTTCTAATTTGTGCCATTTTATTTCACCCAATTTTAAAAATGGAACATTCCAAATGGTTTAGGGTCACTTAAATGCTCAACGTAAAATTAAATGAATTGAAAGAAACAAAAACAAAAACAAAAAAGAAGTTACGTTTTTGTTTTATTTGTAATATTGAAATAGTGAAGATATTTTGATAATATTTTCCCAACCCTATTGCCCTTATCCTTCTTATCATATGGGTGCTAGAACGCGGTGACTGCAGGTCTACATGTCCTGGGAATGACATTAAACTCTATCTGATGGTGAGGTTTCAGTTTTGGAGGTTTGGGGAATGTGGAGCACCCCTTCATCACCATTGCTCCCTGGTCCACTCTGACCCGGAGTGGTAGTACCTGTTAGAGTCCCATCTATGGATTAAATAGAAAAACATGAGTTTATAAACAAAATTGTATTATGCATTAAGAATTAATTTATGTCACAACTTTTTCGGCATTAAATGACCCACCGAGGTTGATATGCCGTAAAACAAAACAAACCAAACTATTTTGATAATATTGGTAGGATTTATATGTAATGAAATTGCAAATCATCGTTTCTGGCTTAAATTGCTCTCTTGATTTTTGTTTCATTTTGTGGAAAATCCACGGGTCCTGCTAGTTGTTTAATAATAACCTTTCCCAAGGGTATTAGTGCTATGTGAAATACAAACAGGATTTGAACTCATCTTTTCATGTCCATTTCCTATGACAGTATCCAATACACCCATGCACCTCAAATACAAAATAAGAAATTGAATTTAGTTATATAAGGATTGATTGGTTGATTTTAAGGGAATGTCAACCTGTCTAGGGTTATTATGGCCAAATGAAAGCAACACACATAATTTGGCCTTAAAATATACATCAGAATTTTTTTAAACTAAGAGCAATCATAAAACAGATCGGTTCAGGCAGGACCCAAATGGAGTTTATTCTATTTGTTGATGTTGACCACTGTGGCTAACTAGTCACTTATATATATATAGGTAAGTGACTTTCATTTATATATACATATATATAAACATATATATATATATATTTAGCCTTACATTTGAACATATATGCTCACCTAAATTCATTAATTATTAACTAATTAACTTTCAAAATTAGGTATGACTTCAATTAAGCACATATCCTCAAAAAATTGTCGGCTTAAAGCCATATAAAAAAAATAAACACATTTGTTCGTTTACTTAACCTCATATATATATATATATATATATATATATATATATATATATACAAAATTGTAAAGGTTTCACATATGCTTCACATATTAGATGACAAAGTTATAAAAAATAAATGTACTGTTTTTTTTTGTTTGTGAAACTAAGAATTTTTTTGTTAGTGAAACTAAGAATTCAAAAGGGCTAATATTCAAGGAATACAGGTGACTTACCCGTTTCATTTGGATTTATTGTGTAAATGATACCAGTCTAAGAGATTTATATAGTAACTGTTAGGTGTTGGCTTCCGGCTTAGAAAGTATGGTAGCTAATTTTGACTTGATGTAAAAAATTTTTTGATGTTAATGGATTTTGATTAAAAAGTGATTTAGAAAATTATTTACTAGGGGGAATTAATAAGTGATCTTGTAATATTCTAATTAAATGAGGTTTTTTATGGGATCTAAATAAATTGTTGGAGCACTCTTTTAAAGGATTAGTTAATTTTTAAATTGTAAAGAATTGTTGGTAATTGAATTTAAACATTTTTTGTATGTTGAGTGAATTCTTAGTTTCATTATTTTTTCATGCTTAAAAAACAGTACATTTATTTTTCATAACCTTGTCATATATATATATATATATGTAAAATGGAATTGGAAATGAATCCGACAATATGAGGAAGAATGAATAAATATATATATAAGAATGAATATATATATATATAAAAGTCTTCAGGGTGGCCTAAAGTCGGTATCAGCCAGACAGCAAGGGAGTCTTTCCCTCTTTTCAATAGTGCTAGACTGAGCTAAACCGGCCCCTTTTTTTTGGTTAAAACCACATAATCATGACTATATATAACACATCATTCAATAAGTCCAGGCCTGACACATAGATGGCACCACTAATAAAAAATCCATATGATTTTTATAAAGTACTAATCTTCAAATGGCACGTGCCAAAATTAGAGCCCAATCAGCAACTACTGGCTGTTTGCAGACCTCAAAAGAATGCTCCAGGGAAAGAGATTTGACTCCAAGGAAGAAGTGATAACGGAAACCAAGGCATATTTTGAGGCCAAAGACAAATCATTCTACAAAAAAGGCATTGAATCGTTAGAGAAGCGTTGGAATCTGTGGATCACCCTAGAAGGAGACTATGTTGATGAATAAAGTCGAATTTTGCCTAAAAGTTATTGTTTTATTAGTTAGGCCGAGGACTTATTGATTAATGTGTTAAATCATGTGAACTGATTCCATGCACTATATTCATAAACTTCTATGGTCAATCTATCCTGTTGGATATAACTAATTATTTTGAAATATCCAATAAGAAATAAATTAGAATTTTTCTTTGCCAAGGTAAACAAAATTAACCTATCAGAAAGCAAAGAGCAATCTTATGGCAGAATTCTGACTGTATTTATCTCCAAACACTGAAGAACTAAACATTTAAACAAAGCATGTCATATACTGTTCCTGACACACAAAAAAGTAAAGAAAACATGTTTTTGCTGAATGGCTCTGAAAATCAATGCATAGCTTTGTATGTTCGTCTTTCTATCCAAAATTTCTCCTTCATTTTAATTCTAACTTATTTGTTTGTCAGAAAAGAGAATCATTGTTTTTGTTTTATGTAATATAATCTCTGAAGTCATCAATAACAAGCACTATCATCAAACAAAGGTTTTGCTTTTGGTTTTTGGTTTCTTTCTTTCTTTACTTTCGTTTCCTTCAATGAGAAATATTCAATTTCAACTTCTAGGATAGAATGTTCACCTACATGAATAAACATTTTTATCATGGTTCCTCCGTTCCCAGATTAAGTTTTGGATTTCTTTGTTTGACTGGAATTATTTTCAAACAGCAATGATTTGCATTACCTTTTATGGAATGATTCCGTTTACTCATTTCGCTTCCAAATTGACATCACAAAGAAAGAAAGAAAAAAAGAAGAAAAAAAGAAAGAAAACAAAAGAAAAAAAAAGAAAGAAAGAAGAAAAAAGAGGATACCAATTTACAAATTTGGAGACACCGCACAGTGAACCTGACATGGTGAGAACACTAATTAAAATAATACAATTTTAGAACCACAGAAACCATAATAAGATGAACTTGGCTATTTGAGATTATCAAAGTATTATAATAGAAAAAACCAAGTTGGTTTTCTTAGATCACCAACCAGAACAGAAAAAGAAGTTTGATATTAAAAGAATATCACTTTGATATCAAAATTAGCATCAGAACAGCAGGAAACAAAGCAACAGAAACAAGAACTAGAGGTCAAATCAGACAAATACAAACAAACTTAGCATGAAAAAAACTGATCTTAATGGCATATCAACCAGTCTAGGGTTATCTTATGCCCAGCAGGTTAAGTAAAAACTAAGTAATGTCATCGGGGTGGCCTAAAGTCGGTATGAGCTAGACAGTGGGGGAGTGTAGCCCCTCTTTAATAGCACTGGACCAAGGAGATTGTTTTGGATCTGAGCATGAAAAAGATGAATCAATTGATCTTAATGGTATATCAACCAGCCTATCTTATGCCTAGCAGGTTAAGTAAAAAGTAAGTAATGTTGTCGGGGTGGCCTAAAGTCGGTATCAGCCAAACCGTGAGGGAGTCTATTCCCTTTTTACTAGTGCCAGGCCAAGGAGATTATTTTAGTGCCTGAGGTGGAGCGTTACACCTACCATCAGCTCCTTACTTTACTGCACAGATCCCTGTGCTACTCATACGCTGAGTTGGTGAGGGCCAGTATCAAACTAGGAACCTTCTGGTTTTACTTTTTTTTGTGTAGTTGTTTAAAAAGTTATTGTTGTTTTTTTGGCATACGGTTCTATTAAATATTTTTTAAATATTTTAAAATCCTATTAAATTTTTAAACAGATCTATTTGACCCATACGGACCAGAAAATAATGGCAATGATGGAGTAGTTTACACTCCTCTGATCTCCAGAAGGGTAGCCTCACCACCAGATGCAGTTTAGTATCATACCCACAACACCCCTTTTTGACAGGGCCTTATCCCTCTGCAGGGGTACAGTCAGTATATTCTAAGCCCTGTACAGATACAGTGTACCAACTCCCAAAAAAACAGTCATGTGATGGGTATGTATTGATCAAAGTATCCACACCAAAACCAGCAGCCAATCAGAACCCAGAGGATAAACATGCCCAAGCTGCATATTGGAACATCCCAGCCTTCTATATAAAACCCCTACCAACTCACTGTGTTATTCTCAGAGCAGACTCCATTTGCAATACAGCTGAGTACTGATCTGTGTGTTGAACTAAATCATTTAACCAAATTAAACAGATTGACATGCTATTAAATTAAAATCAATCAATCTTACATTTCTGTCAACTAGTCATTTGTTTATAGGTTTCTTTTCAAGAGAAAAGACCTAACCCAAAATTGTAGAGTCAGGTATTGTATCATTTCCTGCAATATTGTCAAGAATTAAAAAACAATAACAAAAAAAAAAAATAAAAGAGGCTCAAAACAATAGCTGAAAGTTTTTATATACCCCTTTTGTATTTGTTATATACCCCTTTTGTATTTGTTATATACCCCTTTTTGTATTTGTTATATACCCCTTTTGTATTTGTTATATACCCCTTTTGTATTTGTTATATACCCTTTTGTATTTGTTATATACCCCTTTTGTATTTGTTATATACCCTTTTGTATTTGTTATATACCCCTTTTGTATTTGTTATATACCCCTTTTGTATTTGTATACCCCTTTGTATATATAAATGTTGAGAGAGTTCTTAGGAGGATTTTATTTTGCCGACTGGTCATCTTCTTTGGGATGATTTCTTCCTCTGGTTGATACGGCTTCTTTTGTGCTGGCTCCTTGTTACATAATTATTAGATTCCTAACACTTATGTACCATTAGTGTAGAAACCAAAATGGCTGTTATAATTTGCAGCCGGTGGCCTTGAAGGATTGAGTGACAAGGCTTGACCTCAGTCTGATCCTCCTTCTGGGGATACCGTGAGAATCGGTGGAGAAGACCCTCTTCCGGTTTAGATTAGAAAGACAGTTTAGTTCAGTATCGGCCAAACCACGAAGGTGGTAAGTCGTGTTAAGCACACTGCCGTACTCAATCTGTGCAGGTAGTCTGGTGGGGATTTCAGAATAAAATATGATCTAAAGCAAATCGAAGTCTTGGGTTATTATCTAAAAACTACCAATGACACTGGGCTTCTGATAAAGAGAAATCCCCAATGGAAGACCAGACACAAAATCCCCAAGACGAAGTCTAGATGCTAGAAGAACGTAAGATACCAAAGATGAGCAGAAGAATAATAGAAGTAATGAGAGTATACAACATCCTGTTGCCTGTACTCATCCTCTTTGGTTTTAGGTGATGAATTAAGAATTAGTTTATTCTTCCAGATGTCTTTATTAAAACTGAACTCCCAAAAGGCTTCAACCGCGAGGTGAGAAGATGGCTTACCTGGGAACAGATGACCATTATGTCTGGCCCCTTCGACTAACCACCAAAATCTAACCACTCTCAGTTCCTTCACACACTATACCTTTAGCCAATGAGAAACAGCAGCTAGGTCGGTGAAAGGTGAACTGTTTGTCAATCACTTCTATAACGGTTAATGGTAACTTTCCATCCACAATACCACCATTTAAATTTTACTACACTATAGTCATAATTCGTAGGCTACCCACGAATTACTTAACATATTCATAAATGTATATGTGTGTGTCCTGAAATAAATAAAATTATACCATAAAATATAACAATAAAATTGAACTTTACCCTATCAACTTATCCCTCAAAGTGATTCCCAATGTATTTAGCAACAAACAACGACAGACAACTTACTGTCAAAATCAAGAAAATTCCTTCAAAAAATATAGAAATAAATTAAATCATCCCTCTTGGCATGAAATAACCCTAGATGGATTGACATGTCATTAAAATCAATCAATAAATCAATCAAATGTTATATTATAGATTTGATCTACCCTGTTAGTGCAACGGAGAGGTGCTGCATAGCAGACAGATCTCCAGGAAGCAGGCTTTATCTCTTGATTATAAAGGCTTCTTGATCAAAACCCAGATTGTTCCTATCAAAATAATCTTTGATATATCTCATGATAAATAACCTATTTCTGTTGATGGACCAGTGAAAGTGCCCTTAAGAATTGTGTGGTAACTGGAACTTTCTGCATTCTGTTAATGTAGCTGTTACTTTGATATGAAACGAACAGAAAAAGGATGTTTTCTATTTGGATTTGTTTCGCTTCTATTTCAATCTTCTACTTTAGTCTCTTAGTGCAAAAGCAAAACTTTGAGGTACGACTGATATCCTCAAGAGAAACCTTCTATGCAGCAGAGTTTCCTTACTTGACTTAGGATATAAAATGTCAGCCAAGGGAAAAGGAAGTTTCTTAGAAACATTAAATCACTGTAAATCATTGCTAACAGCTATCAGAGTTGTGTCTAGCTTTATAATGGGTTGAAAACAAGATTCACAACTGATTCTGCTATGTTAGGGTTTTGCGTTTTTTGTTGTTGTTCATATAACATATGTTATGAAGAAAAAAAACAAAACATGTGTGGTGTAATGGTTACTGTCATAGGAAATGGATGTGATGAACCAAGTTCAAATCCAGGAGGCAGTTCTTTGCATTTCATTTTGTGCTAATGCCCTTAGGAAAGGCAAGGATCCATCTTCTTCCCCTAGCAATAGGTAAATAGTAGGGCAGACTGGGGTCTTAAGCCTTGATTGGGCAACTTTAGACCAGTTTCTCTACCAAGGCTAAAGAGCTGAAAGAGAAGGAAAACTGAAATGAAACTTTGCTGAATTCAAGCTAGCTGTACTCCACTTAAGAATTGATGCTATGTCACATCCTTATTGTGGCGGAGGGGTTGGGTAAATACAGGCTTAGGAACAAAGTATCAACCCCTTGTCAGCTTGTTACATAATTATTAGTAACCTAATATTTATGTGCAATAGTGTAGAAAACAAGATGGCGTTTTAAGTGCAGCTGACGGCCTTGAAGATTGAGTGACAAGCTTGACCTCAGTCCTAACCCTATCTTCCAGTGGATACCGTGAGAATCAGTGGAGAGACCCTCTTCCGGTTTAGATTAGAAATAGATTTTAGTCAGTCGGCGAGAAACCACGACGGTGGTAAGTTGTGTTATACACGCGGCCGACTCGATCTGCGCAGGTAGTCTGGTGGGGGATTTTGAGAATAAAATATGATCAAAGTAAATCGAAGTCTTGTGTTATTATCTAAGAACTAACAATGACACAGGGCTTCTGATAGAGAGAAATCCCCAATAGAAGACCAGACCCGAAGTCCCCAAGAAAGTCCAGACCTTAGAAGATTCCAGACCAAGACAAGATGTTATAAGATTCCAAAGACGGCCAGAAGAATAGAGTAAGAAAGAAGTAAGTAAAGAAGTAAAGAAGAAGGGTATACAACAATCTTCCTATTGCTGATTTCCTTTGATAGACCCATGGTATAATGGTTATTCTCAGAGGAAATGAATTCCGCAACCTGAGTTCAAATATAGAATATAGAAAGATTAGTTTGACATTTTAGAAAGTTGTATCAAAATAACACCTAGGTTTTTTTTTTTTTGGGGGGGGTGTCAAAATATACACCGCACTTGGTGGTTGGTTGGTTGGATGGTTCAGTTGATTGTTTTGTTTTTTTCATAGCATATTAACCTTTTCAGGTCATTTAATGCCAAAATGATATTTGAAAATTTTGATATTCAGTTTGTTATAGTACCTGCTATTGCTTAAATGGTCACTCATCTAAGAACTGAACCAGCTCATCGCAGCTTAACTTTAGTGATCTAGTGGGAACCAATACTTTCAACGTGACTTCACTGTAAGCCAACACTGCATTTAGCTGGTCACATGCTCCCAAACACTAAATTAACAGGAGCCCCATTTCGATAGAAATAGTCATGGCCAACTTTCACAGAATACAGACGTGCTCCGAAGAATGTGTGTTATCCAGAGATTTTATAATGTTCTGAACTTTTCTTATAGGGTTTCACAGGATGTAGTACATTTTTATAATTCATTTAGCATGTCTTTGTTTTTATACAATAAAATATTATTTTCTTCTTTTGATTTCTTATAGTCATCTTTTTATTCTTTATTTATATATTGTTGGGATGACATATTAAGACTGTAATCCTACAACTGTCAATAGTTTGTCTATTAGTCACATGGAAATAGGAGAATTACGTTTACATATCCATTATGTATTTTTACAACAGTGCATTTCTATAATTCAATTATTTACAATGCTTTTGTGTAATAAAATCAGTAGAAATGCATTTACATAATATAATATTTGTCAACATCAACATGGAATGGTTTTAGAATTAAATAAGTGTAAATACAAATGAATATCACAGATTTTGGCAAAACTTGTAATGTTGATTCTATACCAAAAGAACTTGTAAAATTCTATCACAGTGAAATCAATTAACAGTGTGTCTCCACATCAACCTAAAAATACTAGGGGCTTGAAATTTGATAAAAGCTTTGTTGACAAACTTACAAATAATACAAAGCTTTTATCAAATTGCAAGGCTCTAGTATTTCTAGGTTGTTTTGGAGACACGCTGCTAATTGATTTCACTACGATGGAATTCTACAACTTCTTTTGGTATAGAATCAACATTACTGTGATATTTATTTGTATTTAATCTTATATGATATATCATCATCATCATCATGTCGCGCTATCAGCACAGATATCCATGACAATCTCTCGCCAACCTTTCCTATCATTCATTTTCCCAGGGAGGTCCTCTGCGCAGCAACCTGCATCTTTGCTTAATTGGTCAATGTAGGTCCTTGATGAGCGGCCCACACTAGCATGTCCGTGTGTTGGCTTCCACAGGAGAATGTCACTTATGAGCTCGTCCTTGCTTCTCAGCAGTGCCCGGCATGTCTGTCCATCTCACTCGATGGTTTGTGAGATGGGGGGCAGGTGGCCATATAGCTTTCCTGATGGGGTGCTGCTTCCACGATTTGTTCAGGACTGCACGCAGCATTCTTGTGCAGCTCCCGTCCAGCTTATTTTCAAGGCGCCTCATTACGGTCCAAGTGGTTCATCCGTACAGCAACACTGATACAACCACCGCTTGGAAGAAATATCACTTTAGCTTGTCAGTGAGATCGGATTTCCATTAGAAAAAAACAAGTATTCCAATAAAGAGGAATTTATTCTAGATGGTGAAGTTGACGTTAAAACGTTTTGGTTTTTATCAAACCTTCATCAAGACATTAGGATGGAAAAATGTTGTATGAACAGTGATGGATGTTTATTCAAAATAAAGGGAGATGAGAAAATGTATAGAGAGAAATGTTCATAACCATTTGGCAAAATTGGTTAAAAATTGTGATGAGTTTGGTACAAGTGAAGATGCTTGAAATTAGCATTCCCAGTTGATTTTTTTTTTATTTGAGGTTATTGTCATTTAATCACATAAGTTATATAGAGCTCTGTAAATAGAGTTCAAAACTGTTTGAATTATGCAAATATCCCAATGGTTATAAGAATTTAAAGCCCTGAAATTGGAGCTATAAAATAATTTTGCTCAAAAAAATGTCCAATCACGGACCAATTCAAAACAAAAAATTCAGTAATTTCTTCACCATTCTTTTTAACAATTTTGATAAAACTTCCATTTTTATGTAAAATTGTATGTTCTTTCTGATTCTGTATACAAATGTACCTCTATGCTGTATCTCAATGTTTTTTTTTTTTTTTTCAAGTTTACCACAAAATTATTCAATATTTTCATTTTAATACTGCATGTATACATATATATAGCATTAATTAAATATATAACATCACTTTGAACTTAAAAATACATTTTTAAATACCTGCTATGTTGTAAGTAAGTAAAGTCATCGCGCTGAGAACAGCGAGAGAGTCTATACCCTTTTCAATAGCACTAGACAAAGATTGTTATTTAGCATCTCAAGTGGAGCACCAGACCAACAAACAGCTCTTCACTTTACCGCACATATCCCAGTGCTACTAATACACCGAGTTGGTGAGGGCTGGTATTGAACCAGGAACTTTTTGGTTCCTAGGCGGATGCTCTACCAACTGAGCAAAATTGGTTGTATTACATACAAAACCGAAATGTTTTAACATTAACATCACCATCTAGAATAAGTTTATCTTTTTTGGAATACTTTGTTTTTCTACTTTTTACATACTGCTTGATTTATTTCCATATTTTACTCTCATAATATAATATATAAAGTGGTTTGTTCTTTTCATGGCCCAGTCATCTACAATGAATGGATAAATGGAAAAGTAAAAAGATAAATGGCATAGAGTGATGAGGACACATGGCGTAGTGGGTATAGGCATTGAGTTAATACAATTCTAAGTGATAATTATTTCTATTAGTTAAACAATTCTGCTATATGAATTGAAAATAGAAAATATAAGAATTATAATTAATTTTGGGGGACTACTTGGAAATATGGCGTAGCGGGTATAGGCGTTGAGTTAATACAATTCTAAGTGATAATTATCTCTATTAGGTAAACATTCTGCTATATGAATTGAAAATAGAAAATATAGGAATTATAATTAATTTTGGGGGACTAAAGATAATACCAGTCATGCCTTTCCACATTTTGTGAGTAGATAATGTCTATGAGATCATATGACAATATTTTGAATATTGTATAGTAAGGTTGCAATCAGTGCAGTGAGCCCTTCACAAAACATCCAAGGGTGTGAGCATAGTGAGCCTGTCATGAATCAACAAAGCCACCTTCAGGGACTAATGCAAAGCCATGCTGTGCATGGTGAATTCACTATTACATACAATAGCCCTATTTTGTTAGTTGTTGGCATAGCATTACTCTTACTCAATTAAATGTGTCTGACTGGTCACATGACCCCTAATGGCAAATTAGCAGGAGACAATTTTGGGTAGTCAAAGATAGACATGGCCAGCTTTCCTTGAAGATATACATATTACCAAGCTTTGAAGAATTTGAGTAATCCAGAGACTTATTACAATATCCTTGATTTGTTCTTAAAGGGTTTTATGTTGTGGGTAAATGGACTGCTGTTACAACAGAAACCAAATGGTTTCAAGTGTTGTCTAATATTTATCTATAAATATTTACTTTTTATTAACATAGGCAAAAGTGTTGGAGTCATTTCAAAAATACAGAAATCAAAGTTGCATAATATGGATGGATGGTTTGATTTTATGGCATGTCAACCCTTATTGGGTTATTTCATGCTGAAGACCTTTTATAACAAATTAGTTGAAATAATTTTCATTAACCTAGTTTAAATTGATAAATCCTGGGCTAGTTTAACTGTCAGAAAAGCATCCGATTAGGAACCACAAGGTTTGGGATTCAATACTGACCCTCGCCAATCCAGGGTATGTGTAGCACAGGGATTTGTGTGGTAAAGTGAGGAGCTGATGGTAGGTGTGGTGCTCCACCTCAGATTCCAAAACAATCTCCTTGGTCTAGCGCTAGTGAAAAGGGTATAGACTCACTCGCTGTTTGGCTGATATCAACTTTAGGCCACCTCGATGACAACTTTCTTTTTCTTTTTACTATAGAAAACAACACATTCAAATGCTATTGTGAAAAGTATGAAGACCACATAATATTATGTCATGTCAGAGAGGTCAATATTTAATTCAGTGGTTGTTTAGTTCGTTCATTCTTTTACAGCATGTCAACTTTTATTGGGTTATTTTATGCCATTATAGTACCATTTTAAACAGGTAAATAGTGCTAGTGAAAAGGGGATAGACTTCCTCGCTGTCTGGTTGATACTGACTGAGGCTACCTCAACGACTTTACTTAATTTTACTTATATCAATAAATGAGATGAAATAAATTCATGTGTACTAAACTGGTGATTATGTTAGAATTTTCATTAACTCAATGTTTATCAATATTGAATTGAATATTGTAGTTTATGGGAGGGGGTAGTCCACCAAGGGATGGGGGGGCAAAGCAGAATATTGTTAACCAAATCAGCAAAAATGTCCCTTCTTTCTTTGAGAGTTTTCTATCTCAAAATATATATCCTTCTGAATCTGCAACACTGGTACTTTCTGAAACCTGCCCTGACTCGCTTCTGGCCGGTCTATTTATTGACTTAACTTTTCGTGCATCTGGGCACCGGAATCAAGCCATACATCCACGTCACTCCTAAGTCATGTTTTTCACATTCCAAAGAACGCAAGTTTGATCCAGGCAGGATTCTCTTATGTTGCTGTACAGGTACAGCAGTGTTATTCCCACTAAAAATATATTGGTAGGAATTATTTTATATTAGATTTTTCATTAACGTCATATGTATAAAATAGTTCATAGAAGTGTGTGGTGTAATGGTTATAGTTGTAGAAAATGGAATCAACCCAAGTTCAAATCCTGGACAGCACTAATACCCATGGGAAAGGTATGAATTCAACTATTCTCCCTCCAGCTATGGGTAAATAGTAGGGCAGACAGGCCTCTTTAACCTTGGTCAACCAGTCTGAGAGAAGGAAAACTCTGAATTCAAACCTATTAAACTCTGCTTAAGAAATTGACCTTGTGTCACATCCTCCTCATGCAGAGGGGTTGGTAAATATATATGTATAAACAAACTGGTATAAATAATTCATTTTATATTAGATTTTTCCTTAACGTCATATGTATAAAAAAGTTCATGGAAGTGTGTGGTGTAATGGTCAGAGTTCAAATTCTGGACGGCACTAATAAGTAAAAGTAAAGACATCGGGGCGGCCTAATGTCATTATCAGCCAGACAGTGAGGGAGTCTATCCCCTTTTCAATAGCACTAGACCAAGGAGATTATTTTAGCATCTGAGGTGGAGCGCCACACCTACCATCAGCTCCTCACTTTACCACACAGATCCCTGTGTTAGTCATACGCTGAGTTGGCAAGGGCCAGTATCAAACTAAGAACCATGTGGTTTCTAGCCAAACGCTCTACCGACTGAGCTAAACTGCCCATGGGAAAGGTATGAATTCAATTATTCTCCCTCCAGCTATGGGTAAATAGTAGGACAGACTGGGCTCTTTAACCTTGGTTAGTCAACCAGTCTGAGAGAAGGAAAACTCTGAATTCAAACCTATTAAACTCCACTTAAGAAATTGACCTTGTGTCACATCCTCCTCATGCAGAGGGGTTGTTAAATATATATGTATAAACAAACTGGCATAAATAATTTCATTAACTTCATGTATATCAATAAGTCGGTAGAAATAATTTACATTAACTTGCAAACAAATCTATTTGACCCATAGATGAGACCCAAACAGATACTACCACTCTAAGTCTAAGTGGACCTGGGAGTAATGGCAATAAAGGAGTACTTCACACTTCCCTACAGCTCCAAAATGGGAACCTTACCACTAGATGGATTACATAATAGCCCTGGTAGGTGTATAAACTTAAAGATTTCATATAGATAGCGGATAAATGATTGATGAACAAAAGAGGGTGGTGTGGGGCAGATGTAACAGGACAGTAAATAAGAGGAAACTCATTACTTCTTGCCCTTCCCTGTTGTCAGAATGCTCACATCTCAATAGACTCAAATAAAAACACAAAGATCTACACATAGATATGCATACATAAACCAACTTCGTTTTAACTGTACCCCCGTCTTCTTTCTGGTTCCATCTATCATTCTGTCCTTAGCCGTCTTTCAGGTTTCTCTAACGGTTTCCCCCCAAGTCTTCTACTTGACTAGTAATCTGTTCGTTTGGTAGACAATGACATTCTACAAAAATAGGTATTTTCTTACAAGTTTAGACTTCATACAAAATAAATGGCGGATTTGGATTTTTTTTTGTTTTTTTTTTTTTTTATTCCTCTGCATTTTATCTATTTTGATTTTCACAATAGTTTACAAGTCACAGAGGAAGTAAAGGTGGACTTAAGATTTTCTGGGTGGAAGAGAGAGGTGGGGTGGAGAGAGAGGAAGGGGAGAGAGAGAGATAAACTGAGAAGGAAATTTAGTGTAAAAAGAAAAGAGAAAAGATGTGTGTGTGAGAGAGAGGGGGGAGAAAGAGAGAAAGGGGGAAGAGAGAGAGGGGAAGAGAGAGAGAGGGGAAGAGAGAGGGAAGAGAGAGGGAGAGGGGGAGAGGGGAGAGGGGGGAGAGAGGGAGAGAGAAAGAAAGAGAGAGGGAGAGAGAAAGAAAGAGAGAGAGAGAGAGACAGAAAGACAGAGAGAGAGGGGAGAAAGGAGAGGGGAGAGAGAGAGGAGGGAGAGAGAGATAAAACAGAAGGAAATTTAGTTTAAAAAGAAAAGAAAGGGAAAAGTAGGTGAAAAGATGTGTGTGTGTGTGAAAGAGGGGAGAGAGGGAGAAAGTAGGGGGAGAGAGAGAGGAGAAGAGAGAGGGTGAGAGAGAGGAGAGAGAGGGTGAGAGAGAGGAGAAAGAGAGAGGAGAGAGAGGAAGAGAGAGAAAAGAGAGAAAAAAGAGAAATAGGGGGAAGAGAGAGAGGAGAGAGGGAGGGAGAGGGGGAGAGAGGGAGAAAGAGAGAGATAGGGAGAAGGGGGGAGAGAGAGAGAGAGAATAAAACAGAATTTAGACAAAAAAAATGACATCTTTTGCATCATTAAATCAGAAAACATGACAAAATAAAAATATAACAATAACCTTTTTCCATTCGACTATATTTTTTTAAATTCTCAAATATTCTTTCACTACTTCATTGTTTTTAGTCTTTTATTCTCTCTAATATCCTCTTTTTCTCCTGAATTCTTAACTTTTCCTCCTCCCCTTTACTTTTTATACTCCTCCTTCTTCTCATTAGTGTCTCTGTTTCTCTTTCAAACTTTACCCTTCTACTTCTTCTTCTCTCTTAACTTCCTTCTCATTAGTGTCCTCTTTCTCTCTTCCAAACTTCTTAACTTTTATTTCTCCTTCTTTACTTTTTCTCCTAACTTGTTCTCCTTCTCATTAGCATATTCTTGTTCTTCTCCTCCTAATTTCATAACTTTTCCTCCTCCTCCTTTACTTTTTATACTCCTCCTTCTTCTCATTAGTTTCCTCTCTTTCTCCTTCAAACTTTCCCCTCTACTACTTCTTCTCTCTTAACTTTTCCTTCTCATTAGTGTCCACTTAACTTTTCCTTCTCCTTCTTTTTCTCCTTCTCATTAGTGTCCTCTCATTCTTCTCTTCTTAATTTCTTAACTTTTCTCCCTTCTTCTCCTCCTTAACTTTTTATCCTTTTCTTCTTCTCATTAGTCTCTTTCTAATTTTCCTCCTCACTTCTTAACATTTTCCTCCATCTTAACTTCTTCCTCATTTTCTTCTTTTCTCTTCAACTTCTACTTCTCTCTCTCCTCAACCCTCACTTTATTTTCCTTTCTTTTCTTCCAACCTCTTTGTCTCTCATCTACCTTTCTCTTTCTTTCCTTTTTACACAATAATTTCCTTCTCAGTCCCCCTCCCTCATTTGTACTTCTCTCTCTCTCTTTCTCTCTCTTTCTTTCCTTTTTACACTATAATTTCCTTCTCAGTTTCCTCCCCTCATTTGCACCTCTCTCTCTCTTTTTTTTTTTACACTAAATTTCCTTCTCAGTTTCCTCTCATTTTACTTTGTTGCACTTACTCCTCTTTTCTCTCTTTCTCTCTCTCCTTCCATTTTTACCTTTAACTACTCATTATTTCTTCTTTCAACCCCCTCCCCCTCTCTGTCTAGATTTTGCTTTCACCACTCCTCTTTTCATTTCCTTTCCACTGCTCAACACAGAACCCCCAAAATAAGCATACAATGAACAAAGAATTAATTTAATTTTTTTTTCTTCTCCTCCCTTGTTTCGTCTTTCTCATATTGAAGATCAATGATATTGGTTTGGAATTGGACAAATGGCCTCAAGAAATAGAAACCTAAACTAAGAGACTTGAACATTAGCGAGATTAGTTTGAGGTAGATTTCTAATTTTGTAGACACCAGTATGAAAAGAATTAGAAGCTTTATGAACACTTAGAAAACACCAAAGTTAAATAGACAACAGAAATTAGTTTGAGGTAGATTTCTAATTTTGTAGACACCAGTATGAAAAGAATTAGAAGCTTTATGAACACTTAGAAAACACCAAAGTTAAATAGACAAAAGAAATTAGTTTGAGGTAGATTTCTAATTTTGTAGACACCAGTATGAAAAGAATTAGAAGCTTTATGAACACTTAGAAAACACCAAAGTTAAATAGACAACAGAAATTAGTTTGAGGTAGATTTCTAATTTTGTAGACACCAGTATGAAAAGAATTAGAAGCTTTATGAACACTTAGAAAACACCAAAGTTAAATAGACAAAAGAAATTAGTTTGAGGTAGATTTCTAATTTTGTAGACACCAGTAT
This sequence comes from Doryteuthis pealeii, assembly GCA_023376005.1. NCBI lineage: Eukaryota > Metazoa > Mollusca > Cephalopoda > Myopsida > Loliginidae > Doryteuthis > Doryteuthis pealeii. The sequence goes on along the minus strand of CM042159.1, from coordinate 82,855,250 downwards.
GAAAAGAATTAGAAGCTTTATGAACACTTAGAAAACACCAAAGTTAAATAGACAACAGAAATTAGTTTGAGGTAGATTTCTAATTTTGTAGACACCAGTATGAAAAGAATTAGAAGCTTTATGAACACTTAGAAAACACCAAAGTTAAATAGACAACAGAAATTAGTTTGAGGTAGATTTCTAATTTTGTAGACACCAGTATGAAAAGAATTAGAAGCTTTATGAACACTTAGAAAACACCAAAGTTAAATAGACAACAGAAATTAGTTTGAGGTAGATTTCTAATTTTGTAGACACCAGTATGAAAAGAATTAGAAGCTTTATGAACACTTAGAAAACACCAAAGTTAAATAGACAACAGAAATTAGTTTGAGGTAGATTTCTAATTTTGTAGACACCAGTATGAAAAGAATTAGAAGCTTTATGAACACTTAGAAAACACCAAAGTTAAATAGACAACAGAAATTAGTTTGAGGTAGATTTCTAATTTTGTAGACACCAGTATGAAAAGAATTAGAAGCTTTATGAACACTTAGAAAAACACCAAAGTTAAATAGACAACAGAAATTAGTTTGAGGTAGATTTCTAATTTTGTAGACACCATATGAAAAGAATTAGAAGCTTTATGAACACTTAGAAAACACCAAAGTTAAATAGACAACAGAAATTAGTTTGAGGTAGATTTCTAATTTTGTAGACACCACTATGAAAAGAATTAGAAGCTTTATGAACACTTAGAAAACACCAAAGTTAAATAGACAACAGAAATTTGCTAAACTCTTTGCCTCACCCAATAAAATTGTACTAATTTTACACATTAAGAGGCTGTGTAATTTCATCATCATCAGGTCATACCAACATCATAGATCGCCATGTCTCATCCTCAACACCTGTCCCTATCGGCTGTTACTCTTGGAAGGTCCTCTATACAGCATCCAGTATCCTTGCAGAGCTAATCACTGTAGGTTTTTAATGGCGGTCCCACATTAGTGTGTCCATGTGTAGGTTCTCACTGGAGAGTGTTACTTATGAACTTCCTTGCTTCTCCAGCAGTGCCCAGCATGTCTTGTCTGTCTTACCTAGATGGTTTGTGTGATAGGAGACAAGTGGCAATACAGCTGCTTTTTTGTAGTGTGCTGCTTCCAGGATTTGTTCAGAACAGCATCCAGCATCCTTTTACAGTTCACAACGAGCTTTTTCTCCAAGTGTTTTATCAAAGTCCAAGTGATGCAGCAATACAGTAGATGTCTTTTCCTACTGGAAAATTCAACTTACTTACTGTCAGTAACCAGTTGTTGACTCCAAGTCCACACTACCTTAACTCAGATATAAATGATATTGAGCACTATCTGCTTAGAAATATAGCACCCATCTTATCCACAATATATATATTTACCAACTCCTCCTCCCGAGCTGGATGTGACACAAGGTCAATTTCTAAAGCAGAGTTCAGCAGGTTTGAATTCAGAGTTTTCCTTCTCCTAGACTGGTTGCCTAACCAAGGCTAAAGAGCCCAGTCTGCCCTACTATTTACCCATAGCTGGAGAGAGAGTAGAATTCATACCTTTCCCAAAGGTATTAGCGCTAAGTGAAATGCAATTACCACGTCCAGGATTTGAACTCGGAGCAACGAGTCCATTTCCTATGACTTTAACCATTACACCACACGCTTCCTGGTGCGTGATATAGATGCTGATTTCCGGGGTGCTGCTTCGATGATTTGTTCAGAACCGCATGCAGCATTCTTGTACAGTTTACAACAAGCTTTTTTTCCAAGTGTTTTATCAAAGTCCAAGTGATGCAGCAATACAGTAGATGTCTTTTCCCACTGGAAAATTCACCTTATTTATATAATGACACTTGTATTATCTCAAAAGGTAATTTTGTCTTATGTTTTAAATGGCTGTCCCACATTAGTGTGTCCATTTGTAGATACCCACTGGAGAGTGTCATTTATGATCTCGTCCTTGCTTCTCCAGCAGTGTCCAGCATGTCTTGTTGGTCTTAGGCAAGATCAGCTTGGCTTAAAATCGTGGAATCCAAGGCCATGCCCCAAGCCATAGGGGAAAATACAGCAAGTAACACTCTGAAAGTATTAGGTGAGCTCGGCATCTAACAGTCCAGGGTGGTCCTTCATCACCTAGACAATCTCAGCAAAAACATCCAAAACTGATGAATTGTACCTAACAGTATGGAAATATTGCAAAATTTTTTACTCACCCTTGTATGTAACAGTCTGTAATTACAGATTACAACATTTTACATTTTCAGCAATTTTTTCCCAAGGAGCTCAGGGTGGTTTAATATATTATCTAATTCAGTTGTATCATATAAGACTTTAGGGGGGACTCAGTAGATTCATATCAGTTGTAATAAACATTTGAAACTTGTAAGGAGACATTTATCTTTGAAAATCTGGTATACAAAATTCAATTTGCAGTAATTTCATTTCACAATAAAATTATATGGCACATATTGTTGGTTGGTTGGTTGGTTGGGTTTACGGCATGTCAACCCCTTCGGTTATTATATGCTGAATACTTCTATTGATGAAAAAAAAAAAAAGTTCAATGCTGACAAAGTTTTGAAATAATTTTTTTTAATGGATAATACAATTTAGTTTATAAACTCAAGTTTTCTATTTAACCCATAGATGGGATGACACATAGTGTGTGTGTATATATATATATATATATATATTTGGGTTAAGGTAGCATGGACATAGTCAACACCTGGTTACTGACAGTTTCTCACCGATGTGATCTTCGCATAGCCAAGAAACTGTCAGTAACCAGTTGTTGACTCCAAGTCCACACTACCTTAACTCAAATATAAATGATATTTAGCACTATCTGCTTAGAAATATAGCACCCATCTTATCCACAATATATATATTTACCAACTCCTCCTCCGAGCTGGATGTGACACAAGGTCAATTTCTTAAGCGGAGTTTAACAGGTTTGAATTCAGAGTTTTCCTTCTCCTAGACTGGTTGCCTAACCAAGGTTAAAGAGCCCAGTCTGCCCTACTATTTACCCATAGCTGGAGGGAGAGTAGAATTCATACCTTTTCCCAAGGGTATTAGCGCTAAGTGAAATGCAATTACCATGTCCAGGATTTGAACTTGGGGCGACGAGTCCATTTCCTATGACTTTAACCATTACACAACGCGCTTCCTCTTATCCACAATATACACACACATATATATATATATATATATATATATATATATATATATATATGTATGCATATATATATATATATATATATATGTATGCATATATATATATATATATATATATTATATATATATATATATATACTTGTGTGTTTGTTTGTGGATAGATGAGTGCATAGATATTTAAATATATGCGTGTTAGGGTAGCCATGTTTTTAGCCATTTCACTAAATGTTAGAAATCCACTTATCAAAAATTGCCTGTACTATTTGGGGTTCTGAAGTTTATCATGTTCACCAATACTGAAAATGTTGTCAAATTCAAGTTCTTCCATTTGACATGTGTATAGCTTGATGTTCTACTGCTTTCGACAGAAAATCTAAATCACTGGAATACCTGACCCCCATCTCACAAATTGGATGCCAGTTCCGAAGCATCATTTTGCCAATCCAACAAATACATCTGCTATGGATAATTCAAGACAGTCCAAAGGTTTCTGAATCAGCCGAACAAGGAAAGTAGTTGAACTCAAATCAAAAGGAATATATCTTATTATAATGGAGATTGTGTGTTTGTCTGTCTGTGACCGAAACTATATTACTACTCAAGTCACAATTCCCTTAGTTATTTACGTCATATTCTCGATGATTCTATTTCTATTTAAAGCTCAATTAATAATAAAACTGTTTGACATTATTAATACTGTTGGCCTTACCTAAATACTAATAACATGTAATTGTATTTATATATACAACAAAATAGCGGTTTACAGTGTGAACGAGAAGGCTAATTTGCATATTGATATTTAAAATTTGATTTTAATAAATATATGCTTAGTATTATTGATTTCTAATTGTCTGGTTTTATATTAATGAATATGAGCAAAAATCTCGGAGATAAATCTTAAAAGAAATCCATTAACAAGAAGAAATAACTGTAATATTATTCTTTACTTCCTATTTTAACTAAATAGTTAAATTAGGAAAATTTACCAGTGAAAGACGGGAGTAAGGGAAAATGATGGAAGAGTTAGTTTCAAAGTTGTTCTATTTTTCAATCATACCCCCTCTGTTCCAAATATTTTTATCTGAATTCTTATTCAGTTTCATTAGCCTTTCTAATTTAACATATTTTATTATATTAAAACTTAAATACATGCACCCGGAGGGTGCATATATTTGCTAGTATAAATAATTTCATAAGATGAACAAACGTGATAAGACAAACAGGAATATTTCTTTTATGTTATTTATTTTTGAGTTGTTCTAAGTTAGTTTTGACCATAGGTTATCGTCAGAAGAAAATTTCTAGTAAAAGAAATTGTTTTTAGAAAGTTTACAAATTTTTGGCAGAAAAATGTATTGGTAAATGTGACAAGTCCAATAATTCAGTGAAAACCATCTTCTGGTTAAATTTGCTTGTATTGTTTTTCTTTTTAATATATACATGGTAAATTTTTGAAAGTCTGTTTAGCTCAGTCGGTAGAGTGCCTGCCTAGGAACTAGAAGGTTCCCTGTTCCATACGGGCCCTCACCAACTCAGCAAGTGAGCAGCACAGGAATCTATGCGATAAAGTGAGGAGCTGATGCTAGGTGTGGCGTGCCACCTCAGATGCTAAAAAACAATCTTCTTTGGTCTAGCACTAGTGAAAATGGAATAGACTCCCTTGTTGTCTGGCCGATACTGATTTTAGGTCATTTCAACTATACACCTATAATTTATAACTAATACACCTATAATTATAACTAATTAATTTACAAATTAGGTATGACTTCAATTAAGCACATAATCTCCTAATATATATATATATATATATATATATATATATATACACACACACAGTTACTAGGTTTTTCTCATGGGGAAATAAACATTTAAAAAAATAGAAGAAATTTAAAATTTAACAGCAAAAATATAACTCACCTTCCCAACTTGGTTCTTTTTTTTTTTAAATGACATCAACAATATGTATCAAATTATTTGTCTGTGTCTATCTCATTTCCTGTCTAGAAAAACTAGTGAGATTCAAAGTCATCTAAACTATGTCATATATATATATATATATATATATATATATATATATATATATAGGATGCATATGTGACATAATGGTTATTAACATAGGAAATGGACTTGGCAAGCCAAGTTCAGATCCTGGATTAGGCTGTTTACATTTCACTTCATGCTAATGCTCTTGGCAGAAGCAACTTTTCTCTGTTTCCCTCCAGTTATGGGTAAGATAATAGGGCAGACTGGGCTCTCTCTTATTTGTCTGAATTTTTTTTTAGATGAGGCTTGTTGTGTATAATTTTGATTTATCAGACTTTTGTCCTCATCTTTATTACATTATGTAAAAACAACATTTCGGCTGCTTCATCCTTCCTCAAGTGTTTCCTGTATATCTAAGCATAACAATGACCCAACTAGGAAATCACTTTGAATAGTTTGACTGCTGATCAAACAAGGTGTCTCAAAAATTCAGACAAATGATATTTTTTTGGTTTGTCTTTTAATATCCTACTCTTAAACAACCCACATATAAACTGACCACAAGAAAAGCATGTATTTGCTCCAGCAGATATAGAATAAATTTGTAGAGACTTGGCATCCTCATCCGGCCTTACCATGAGGCTGCCAACTTGATGGTCGACTTGCCCTTTCCTCTTGAAAGTGGACAACTCATTAATCTCTTTCTTAGCACCAAAAGGAAATCATTTAGAAGCAATGATTGTAGCTTATCAGGTTTTGAAGAATCTGGTGATTTTGAGGAGTTCCTCCAAAGAACAGTGAGAAGTTCCAGGGTTTACATTTAAAACTGGAAATCTGATCATGTCCTCTTCTCTATTTAAGTAGCATGTTCAATTTTTTTTTTTTGAGTTTTCAGAGTTTTCCTTCTAGACTGGTTTCCATAACAAAGTTAAAGGGCACAGACTGTCCTACTATTTACCCATAGCTGGTGGGGAAATAGTTGGATTTATACCTTTTCCAAGGGTATTAGTACTATGTGAAATGTATGCAGGTTTGTCCAGGATTTGAACTTGGACCACCATGTCTATTTCCTATGCTGATGACCATGTAACTAAAACTATGACTATGAGCATGTAACTAAAACAAAACAGAAGTGACAAAAATCAAGATATGCTTAGCGTAAACTGTTATTATCATAAGGAATGGAATCGGCAAACCGAGTTCAAATCCTGGACAAGGCTGTTTCTATGTTTCTAGTGTGTCAACTACTCTCCTTGTACACTAGGGTAGGTTGATTTTCAACTTTTAAAAAAAATATCAAAATGATTCAAATGGGGAAAGTTGAGTATTGGTATGATAAGTAATGACACCTTAAAATTAGGTTTCTAACTTGCACCAATTTTTAAGCATTTAGTGTTAAAAATAGTCTAATATTAATCCCCTCCAAAAACCTTGTTTATAAAAAACATGTTTTGATGAGTTTTACATATGAAATTGCTTAAAAATCTTATAATTTCAATCCAGAAACGATTGTCAATTTATTTTCTTCAAATAAAATGAATAAAATATATCAAAAGTAACATTTAATGTAGACTGATTATAGCAAATGTTGACCAAGCATTTCAGCTCCTCCCCTGATAGCACCATGGGTAAGGCTACTCGGAGACATTGCTGTTGATGCTTAGTCATTTCAGCAGTTATCTTGACCGCATTACGTTTAGGTTATTGCTGACATTATGCTGAAATTTTATCTTATCAAACTACAGAATTTTTCTATGTTCTGAAAGTCTTTTAGGATAAGGGGAAGAATCTATTCATTGAAAAGTGCAGGTTTCCAGTGACGCTGATAGCTTTTTGATTTAGTGCATCCTGGGATGCAAATATTTGCTTTGAATGAATCCCTGGGAAAATTTATGGGTACCAATTAAAGTTTCTTAATAGATTATAGAGTTTTTTTATTTATGATCTGGAGAAACAACTAAAACTGTCTAACTCCTACCTTGTAACCTATCCTGTGTAATTCATTTCTAAGAAACTATTGAAATGTATTTACAGTTAGCTTGAAATGGTGAGGAAAGAAAAAAGAAAAACACTGGGATGCATAGATATGATTTTACTGCGTCCTTTTAGATTTCTGTTAGCCAGGGATGCAGAATGTGTGTGACCGATTTAGGTTTTGAAATTAGAAGAAAGAAAGAAAAAAAAAACGGAAATATAATTCGCCGGCTGACTTCAGCCGTAGATTCAAAACAGATGGGCGATCCGGAAATGACCTTGACCGGGGAGTTGAGGCGGATGGTGGCCGGGATAGGGCTGACCATATCAGTAGTAAAATCTCAAGTAGGTCGGAACTCCCAGAAGCGAGAATCGGCGGTGACGTAGACCAGTCTTTGATTTGACCAGACTTGGGTCGCACGGAAAAAAATAAATCTTGTTTTATAGATTACCGGAAAATGAAAAACCCGAATTAAAGGGAATCTTTTGTTTTATTGTTTCCTTACTACTTAAGAATGGAGATAACTCTTGTTGAAAATCGAAATTAAAAGAAAGTCAAATGTATTTAAAAAAACACTCAAAGTAGCCGGAAGAACAGAGGCCACTGTCGATTTGGCGGAAGTGAATTCGATTGGCTGGTTGAAACAAGAGGGAGGCGGTTACCCTGCTAG
>CM042159.1:82804938-82842438 GCA_023376005.1 Doryteuthis pealeii | reverse complement strand
CTGTGAGAACAGAAATTAAGTTAGCTAAGCAGATTTTGGCAGTTAGTCAATGGGAGCAGACGTTATGATCTTTGCTCTAAAGATGCCAGCTTCTCACCATGGTAAAAAACCCTTTTGGGCTTGGGTCTTTGTAATAAAGAACAGACGTCTTAAAAAAAACAACAAAAAACAAAAAAAACAACAAAGTCTTGCTTATTTATAACAAACAAGAAATGAGTAGACACCCAACCCAGAGAAGGACTCAGCCCAGAGGAGATGGCAGCAATGAAGTAAGAACAAGTAGAAAATTAAGAATCCATCTCCCCTTCTCCCTTCTCTTCTCTCCCATTATATACCCAATATGGAAAGGGGTATATAACAGATTTTGAAAATTAAAAAACCCAATATCGTATATCAGCTTATATTTTATAGATATTCTATTTTTTTCTGAATATTTGAGATGAGGCTTGATGAGTAGTATGTCGTAATCGGGAGCCATCACGGAACTTTGAACCCAACCCTTTATTCAGTCCACGGGGGTATCTTGTTCTCAAAGTTCCGTGATGGCTCCCGATTACGACAAGAATGTTCCCGACTACGACAAGAAAGTTCCCGAGTTCGAAAAGAAGGTTCCCGAGTCTGACAAGAAATACCTGAAGAAGGCCAAAACGTTGTACAGATAACAATGAAGATGAGGACAATAGTCCGAATAACGCAGATAATACTGATATTCTATTTGTTGTAGTAAAATCCTATTTTAAATATTCAATGAGCATTGTTATTAAAAGGAAACCATTTCTCTTTGCTTTAAATTAACTTATTGACAATAAAATGTGTATTCCTGTCTTGTCAAAAGATTAGCATGGACACTTATTGATTTGCACAGATAAAGTTGTTTTTGTCATTCCAAAAGTATTGATGTCTAACAGTTTATATTGTCAAGAATTTAAATCAGTCGTTCTCAAAGCTTATTGTGTAATGGCACATAACAGAAATATATTTATTTCTCTGAATTTTTGAGATGAGGCTTGATCATTTGCATTATTTAGATTATTCAGACTATTATCCTCATCTTTATTGTTATCTGTACAATGTTTTGACCAGTGTGCCATAGCTGGGTACAATTGTAGTAGATATAGGCGTTGAGTTAATACAGTTTTAAGTGACAGTTATCTCTAGGCTGCAGGTTCAATCCTAGTCAAGAGCGACAGTAACATAGAATGATAATTAACACAGTTTAACACTTGTACCCAGCTATGTTTAGTAGAATGAGAACAGGACACCCCCGTGGATTGAATAAAGGGTTGGGTTCAAAGTTCTGTGATGGCTCCCGATTTCGAAAAGAAGGTTCCTGAGTTTGAGAAGGTTCCCGAGTTCGACAAGAAATATATGAAAAAGGCTGGAGGGCACACGGACCAAAACGTTGTACAGGTAACAATAAAGATGAGGACAATAGTCTGAATAATCCAAATAATACAGAAATATATTTGACTAACACAGCACACCAACAGTTTACTCCATATACATTTGTATCTACAGGGTGTCGCAGAAATACCTCCCACATTTTTAAACTGTCATCTGCTGATACAAGTGAACTTAGGCAAGCTGCAATAGTAGCTCCATCTAGCTAATGTCTCTTTTGTTTTACCCGCCCCCGCCCCCAGATATGATCAATTACAATTGGCACACCATATGTTTACTGTTCAAATATTTGTAGAGATTAGTGAATCTGTAATTCCTATACAGAGCTATTCATACACATTTCACGTAACATTGGAATGATGCTGTTCCAGATAGAATTTTCAGCACATAGCAGTATCAATTTTCTAAGTATTTCTGCTGCACCCTGTATATTCAGCCATATATGATATAAAAATATGAATATATATTTAATATAATAAAATATAAAATATATTTTATATAGATAAAAATATAGGCAAACATTTTGGAGATAGTTGTGTTAAACTTTGATAATCATACTTTGTATAAAACAGTTTAAATGCTTCAGCCAGGACCAAAATTGTCTTGGAAACTTTTTATCTTCTTTAAACCAAAAAGTGCTCTGCAACTTGGCACTCAGTTTGCTTTTTGTACTGATTCTTACATTAAGCTGAGATGATACAGTCTGGGCAGGAAACACTTATATCCCCCCCTCTCTCTCTCTTTTAAATTTCTTTTTTTACAATCACCAAAGTGACCATTTTTATAAAATATACAAATCATTCAAATAATCTGATCTTTACTAACAAAAATGTAGCTAAATAGCCTAATGGTTAGAGTTCTGCCCATTTAATAAATAAAAGAGGCACACTTAGTGTAACAGTTATCATCACAGGAAATGGAATTGGCAATTCAAGTTCAAATCTGGATGAAGCTGTTTATTTCACTTGGCACTAATGCTCTTTAGAAAGGTATGAATCCATCACTTTTCCCTCAAACTGTGGGTAAATAGTAGCACAGGCAGGGTTATTTAACCTTGATTAGGCAACCAGCCTAAGAGAAGGAAATTGGGAATTAAAACCAGCTTTACTCTGCTTAAGAAAAATAACCTTGTGTCGCATCCTGCTCATAGCAAAAAGAGTTGGTTAAATACATAAATCGCCAAGTTCAAAATCTTGGATGAAGATGTTTGGTTTGGTTTGGTTTGTTTTATGGCATATCAACCTCAGTGGGTCATTTAATGCCGATAAAGTTTTGAAATAAATCAATTCTTAATGGATAATACAATTTTTTTATGAATACATTTTTCTATTTAACCCATAGATGGGACCTTAACAGGTACTACCACTCCGGGTCAGAGTTGACCAGGGAGCAATGGTGATGTAGACCCGCAGCCACCGCCTTCTAGCACCCATATGATAAAAAGGGGTTGGGGCTTGCCATAAGGGCAATAGGGTTCGGAAAATCATATAGGTGCTAGGGCTTGACTAGCCGATTGATAGGAGGGGGCCTCTCCGACCGACCGTCTAGCCCAAGATAGGGCCAAAGTGGAGTATTGCATGTCATGAACTGCTCATCGACCTGGGCTCTATCCTTAAGCATCACGGGTCGCCACCCACGGTCAACAGGTGGCCCGATTGGGGGAGTCTTACCCCTCTGCAGAGGTGCAGTCGGTGCATTCTAACGCCCCAGCCAACAGGGCGGGGATGAAGATGTTAGTATTATTTGGTGCTAATGCCCTTTGGAAAGACATGAATCCATCTGTTTTCCCTTCTATGGTTAAATGGTAGGGCAGGTTAGGTTTTTTAATCTTAGTTAGGCCACCAGCCTAAGAGAAGAAAATTGTGAATTCAAATTGTCTCTAGTCTGCTTAAAAAATGACCTTGAGTCACATCCTGCCCATAGCGGAAAGAGTTGGGTAAATACATATATTTTTGATAAAGTATTTCCTACATAATACTGTAGATACTAATTAGAACACTGAAGTCTATATACTCCTAAAATAAGTAAATTCCATTAAAAAAATCTTAAGCCACTGTTAGCAAAAAATAAAACAACCCAAAAACTTCTGTACTTAAAAAAATCCCATTAACAAAATTTTCAAAGTCTTTGACAATATTGTGATATTGTAATCCTCATACCAATGCATTGCCTGCAACACAGTGTGTGTATATATATATATATATATATATATACTAGCAAATATATGCACCCTCCGGGTGCAAGCATTTAAGTTTTAATGTAATAAAATATTATGTTAACTTAGAAAGGGTAATGTAACTAAATAAGATGCCGATAAAAAGATTTGAAACAGAGGGGGAACAACTAAAACTTGCTTTTTCTTCCCTCCCGTCTTTCATTGCTAAATTTTCATAATTTAACTATTTAGTTAAATTAGGAAGTAAAGAATAGAATTGCTGTTAATATTGTTAATGTATTTATTGGAGAGATTTTTGCTCATATTCATTAAGATAAAACCAAACAATTAGAAATCAATAATACTGAGCACATCTTTATTAAAATCAAATTTTTAATATCAATATGCAAATTAGCCTTTCCCTTCACACTGCAAACCACTATATTTTGTATATATAAATACGATTGCATGTTAATAATATGTAGTTATGTCAACAGTATTAATAATGTAAAACTATTTTATTAATAATTGATTGAATAAAAATCAAATTATGCAGAATGTGATGTAAATAACTATGTGTGTGACTCGATTAGTAATATATTCGGTTACAGACAGAAAACACACAATCTCCATTATATATATATATATATATATATATATATATATATATATATATATTGGAGGATATGTGCTCTCATACTGTCGTGTAGCAAGTCAATAAAAGTGGAATATAAATAAGTTCAAAATAAACGAAGAATCTGGGAATGGCCAACTGGTGTATCCCTGCCTGTCAGCTTGGCAGTTGAGGTTTTGAGTCACACACAGAGCAGTCTCCCATGTCTATAACCTTGCTGATGAGACCTAATAGGTCGAAATGTACATTTAGGGATTGACATTTTCTCGAGTTGTTTAGCCTTACATTTGAACATATATGCCTGCCTAAATTCATTAATTATTAACTAATTAATTTTCAAAATTAGATATGACTTCAATTATGCACATATCCTAAAAAAAAAAAAAAAAAAAAAAAAAGCCATATAAAATAAACACATTGTTTATTCACTTACTCTCATATATATAATATATATATATATATATATATATATATATATATCACTAACTCACTTGCTGAGTTTTTGGTGGGCCAAGTTTTTGCAGTATTAGTAGAAGAATGCTCAATATCAGTGATAGAGTTATTATATATATAAGAATAAATATAAATATATATTAGTTTATGTATGCATATTTATTGTATGGAAATAATTATGTGACCCTGGGTTTTATTCCTTTATTTTTGGTATTCATCAGACAAAATCATGAATACAGAAAATAAAGTTATGAAATTCAGGGTTACAGAATTACTTCCATACAATAAATATTTGTACATAAACTAATATATATCTATATTCATTCTTATATATATATATATATATATATATATATATATATATATATGTAAAATGAAACTGGAAGTGAACCGACGGTATGTTGAAAAAATGAATAAAGGAAAGAAAGTATAGAATGGATAATATAGGATATTTCAATCAATATTACTTACATGTGTTTCGGTCAGGAGTTTCTATTATTATTATTATTATTATTTCATTTGATTATTTAAAAATAATAATAGTTTGAATAATGTACACATGGATAAACTCCTGACCGAAACACGTGTAAATAAATTGATTAAAATATCCTATATTATCCATTCTATACTTTCTTTCCTTTATTCATTTTTCTATATATATATATATATATATATATATATATATATATATAAGATTTTTGGATGGTTTATTTTAGAAGCATTGTATATATATATATAAATATATATATATATATATATATTTCTTAGCCCCTCCACCACAACAGGATGTGACTCAAGGTCAGTCTTTAAGCAAAGGTACAGCTGGTTTGAATTCAGAGTTTTTCATCATCAGGTGAATGTAATAATTATCCCTTCTCACAAAAAAATATCCATAGAATCATTTTCAAAAAACATACCACAAATGATGTAAGGAAGAATGAACCAGACAATGGGATGTATGAATGTGTTAAATGAAGATTGATTTTTTTTTTTTTTGATGATTGATTTTTTTTTTTTTTTTAATATTGAAATTTTTTTTTAAAACATTTCTTTTGACAGTTAAAAAAATATGATTGATCATAATGTCTGTTTGCTGAAACTACATGACACACAAAAACACATACAAATAAGATATTCTCAAAAAAAAAAAAAAAAAAAAAAAAAAAGGAATGCACTTCCTACCCCTCCCCACAAAAAACAATTTTCAACAATAACTGTTGAATAATACTGGTGTTCCTACAAAATATGACCATTATCATCTTGCAACACCCTCTGGTTAAAAATGAATCCGTCCAAATGAGTGTTGTCACCTCAGCTAAATAATAGAGCATTCTGTTATTATTATAAGAACGGTAAGTATTATTATAAGAAAGGTAAGGAAAAGGACATGCTACACAGAAAAAATATAAAAGAAAGAAAGAGAGTAGGGGAAAGATAGAGAGAATGCATGAGCACATAAGTGATAATGCTCGTCTGTTTCAATTGAAAAGATAAAAAGAAGGAAAGAAAAAAAAAAAGGGTGTGAGAGTTAAATCAACATTATTATACTTTTTACATATTCAACTATTTTGCAATAGCTCTTACATAAACATATTAAACATTGTAATAATTAAATCATCATATTGTGGTATATCCACAGGTTCTGCTAGTAACTGTTGAATATTTAAATAAACAAACTTTTATTTTAGAAAGTACATGTGGTGTAGCAATTATCATTGTAGGAATTATTCTTTTTATTCAGATGTTAATCTTTTAAAATGTTCAGCTCATCTCTGACAGTGCATTAGTGAAATTCAACCATCATCAAAAAAGAGAAAAGGAATCATTTCGTTATTATTTTATATGGAAGCCCAGAAGGATCAAGAAAGTGCCAAAGACCCATGCCTATCAAATTGTATCACTGTTTTTCTGTTTCATTTGGAAATCTATAATAAACTGAAAAGCAAGTTTTCTGATTTTGCTTACGTGTTTGTATTAACCAATCAATATAAACATTTTATGTTTTTTATTTTTTTATCTTTACTGAGGTCATACCTGACACAATCACCAAAAGATACAAAGCTGGTGTCGAAATAGTTCAAATACACTGAGTGTCCTCAGTTTATTATAACTCACTGTTATATATGTATACATAAATCTCTCAGCTATACACACATCTTAATATAAATTCTGAAATTTGAAAAAGAAAGCTTCAGTCATGTTACATATATTTTTATCACACCTTTACATACACACACACATATATATATAATATATATATATAATATATACATATATACAGACACACATACAGACACACACACATACACACACACATATACAGACACACACACACACATATACAGACACACACACACACATACATATATACAGACACACACACACATATATATATATATATACAGACACACACATACACACACACATACACACATACACATATACACAGACACAGACACAGACACACACACTATATATATATATATATATATATATATATATATATATATATATAATATATACACAGACACACACATTTGCATATAAAATTTGTAATAGACCAGTCCAAAGAAATTTCCTGAAATTAATTACATTAAAAAGACATTTTATTGATTACAATCATTTCTGTACAAGGGAAATAGACAGACAGACAGACAGAAAGTGAGAAAAATTGTGAGAGAAAGTAAAAGAGAAAGTAAGTCTCAGTGAGTCCTTAAGGAGCAATTATATGATAAAAATTGAAAGGAAATTCTATTTGGAGTTCATTATGTGATAATCAAAATCCTCTTGAAAATGTTGTAAAAATAAAACTATTCTGACTAGCAGAACTTTAAAAAAATAGTTTTGATGTGGTTTTCTTCAAATTATTTACAATGAAGACAGGAAATTGAAATCTCCAATGTTCAATTTCTGTTTTCCAAAACTTGATAATTCTATAGAATGATTCCTTCTTTTTTTTTTTTCCATTTATTTATTTTTATATATTTTGTCTCACACTTTACTTTCATGTTTTAGAATCCCAGATATCTTAATATTTTTTTTACTTATTGGTAATTGCTTATTTCAGCTGTAAGATTTTCCAGAAATTATCAAAATAAAGAATAGATTTTCAAGCTTAAATATCAGTTTTAAGAGTAAGTAAATCTCATTATAATGTAATAGTTAACAAACTAGTCTTGAAGATCAATTACTACTGAATAGTGAGTTTGATTCTTACTAGATGCCCCATACTTGTGTGCTTATGTTGATAGGGACCAGTAAGATATAAAATAAATTGCATGAACCCAGAGGGAAAACCCTTCAGACAGCACCTGACCCCTTATCTTAAAAGGCCAGGGCCAGGTTTATTGCCTACTGCCTGAGGTGCTTCAGGGGAATGCTGAAGGGATTATGCACTTTTTTGCACTGGATTGAATGAGTTTCAGTTTGTACATAGCTTCCTACATTAAAAAGTCCAGGTGTCAATCCGGTCTCTGTCCAGAAGTGTGTCTCTTTTTTTACTGTTCATTGTATAAAGGGGCTAGCGGTAGCAATGGAGATGACTCCCCCAATCTTCACGGGTTTAGTAATAAGGTTGAGATGTTGCTTTGGATTATACACCACCTCCAAATTCATTTATTGCTCTTCTCGGGATGGAATACAGGATGTTGTGGTTAACAACAACAGAGGCAAACTGTCTCCTGAGTAACGACAGAGGGACAAATTCTTAAACAAGCTGTCGTTAGCATGCTGGGTTTTCATTGGGCAATAGATTATATGAAAAATAGAATATGCAAAAAATTAAAATAAGTAAGGGAGTAAGATAGGAAAAGGATAGGAATAGGAAAAGAAAATAAAAAGCGTAAAAAGTTTATTTTTATTTTCTTGTTTTTCTTTTCTTTTTTGTGATGCTAATTTGTTAGGATCATTGTAGGACTAGTTTTAGTGATAAAAGTACTGTTGCTCCAAGTCTTTTTCGTCAGATTCTTGCTAGTAAGCAAAACTTGGTAGATATGACTCATTAGGATTTATATATATATATATATATATATATATATATATATATATATGGACTGGTAAGCATGGTATTTAAGAAATACTGTTATTTTCTTTTATCATCGAAGAAAAAAGTATTTTTGCCAATGTCTTTGCTGGATGTATTTTTACCTTTTTGTCTTCAAGAAAATTCGTATCATGTGGTGTGATCATAGCAGGTGCTTATAATTCTAGAACATCCAGCTGTAAATGTCCAAAGATAATGATATTTAAAGCAAAGAAAACAAATATATTTAGAAAAGATATCTGTCCATTAGTGACCTTTTAACAAAGAAGCTGGTAAGACAAAAGAAAAAATGAACTGCTAAAGAAAAATTAACTTTAAAAAGTTAAAAGCTTCCTCATCAAACAATAATAGCCTATTCACAAAATTTTTTTTTTGGAGGGAAGAATTAAATCTCATCTTAGTGTCTTTGAAATCGTCAATATAAATTTTTTTGTTAATCCATTCTAAAGCTTTCCTCAGAAAGAGGGGATTCATTTTTCTGGCACTCTAAGACAAAAAAGAAAAATGGTAGTAAGTATAAATTTTTAACCTTTAGGATCCTGAAAAATATATCCACTCTTTCCATACAGGCAACTGAGGAAGGCTATAGAACAACAATACAAGAAAAGCAGTTATTAGTTTGAAACCAACACTAAATCTTATAATGAATTAGTGCATCCATGTGTTGAAGTGAGTTAGCATACTGTTGGTTTGAGCAACAAGCTAAGCACAACTGAACCAGTGCCAAGACAACTGGTACTTATGGGAATCCAGGATAGTCCACTCATGCATTTGGGTGATTCCATTCTTGAGTCCGGATTGGCTGCTTGGTTTCTATGATGTTAGGAGGCTTCATAAATAACCTGCCATTTTGCAGTAGTATTTGCAGCAAAGCAGATTCTTTCCTATAGATGCTTCCTCTGGCTAACGTCATATATGACGCTACGATTGATTGAGCCAAGATTTCCTGTAAGCATCACGCCCGAGGTGCAGAATTGCTGCCTTGTCTTACCAGTTTGACGGTAATTGGAACTAGTATGATTATTCTACCCATGGATACACAAACACTGAACATTTGGTAAGGAAAAAACAACAACTCAATTTACATAACAAATAATAGAATACATATGTCCCAAACAAGTTTTTAGTTTTTGCTGTTTTTATGTTGTCTATATGTTGAAATTACTGTTACTGGCAACTGTAATTAGTCTTTCTTTACTCTTTTTGATATATTTTTGAGTCCTCAAATTGTTGCAACTACACAATTTTCAATCTTAATTAAACCCCTTGCTCCTTTTCTAGACACATATCTAAGTTAATTCTCATGTATAATGCCTTGTGACATTGCCATAAGTTTCCTTGTTCTTTGGTCCATCTGTTGGAGTTCCTCTCTTATTCATTTTAAGAATGGTTCAGAGTATCTTACAAGGGTGACAGCCCAGGTGTTTATTCCCTTGATGAGATTTCTGCTACAGAACATCATTTCAAGAAGTTTTCTATTCTTCTGAGTTACCCCATTCTCACTTTCTTTCATCTCTGTTGGTCTGATGGTGTCCACTTCCAATATTCCCAAATGCTTGTAATTCTCCTTTTCTCCAAGTGCCCTTACATTTTTCTGATTCAGTAGTTCTATTCCCTCCGCTGTTTCCATTTACCAATTTTTCATTACAAGCATGGCACATTTTTCAATTCCAAATTCCATTCCTCTACCCTGGCTGTATATTTCTTAGGGTTTCGACAAGGTTTTCCAGTTCTTTTACATTTTTGACAAAAATCTTTATATCTTCCATGTATATAAGGTGATTTATTCATTATCATAATTTTTTTTTTCTTTTTCTAAATACCAAATTTCAAGAAATAGAGAAAGGGGTTATTTCCTAGTTGAGTAACATGATAGTACAGGGTGACCCAGAAAAAAACAGAACCCAAATTATTTATTTTCCAATTAAACTAACCCTAAACCCCAACCCTAAACCTACCCCCCCTAGTTGAGTAACATAATATTACAGGGTGACCCAGAAAAAACAGAACCTATACATTTTGTAATAAAAGTGTTAATTCAATTTTTTTTTTAAGTTCAACAAGGATTAAGGTTAGGGTTGGGGTTTAGGGTTAGTTTAATGGGAAAATGAATAAATAATTTGGGCTCTGTTTTTCTGGGTCCTCTGAAATATCATGTTACTCAACCCATAAATTTTGTAATAAAAAAGTGTTAATTTTAATTTTTTTTTTTTTAAGTTCAACAAGAGTTAGGGTTAGGGTTGGGGTTTAGGGTTAGTTTAATGGGAAAATAAATAAATAATTTGGGTTCTGTTTTCTGGGTCACTCTGTAATATCATGTTACTCAACTAGGAAATAACCAAGAAAGGATTAAAAATTTAGTTCACTAAAGCACTAAAATATAATGAATATATAACACTCACAATAAAATAAAGATATATACACTATATAACAAATTTTATTCTTGGATTGTACATTATTTCTTAATTGCTTATATTGTAAAAATATATAAAATTCAGTGGGATGACCTATTGTCAGTATCAGCTAGAGAGCAAGGGAGTCTATCCCCTTTTCATTAGTAATAGACAATAATGTTTTTGATATAATGAATATGTAAATACCTTGGTACCCCCTCACTATAATCTCATTGGACGGTGTCATGTATAAATAGTAGACACTGTGTTGGTCCAAGTACCTTATGCCTTACAAGCTAACTTACTCGCTAGATGACACCACGACTCCATGACAGACAGATTACTATTAATGTACCAATCTCTACTGCGATAATATACCAAATATAAACTTCAGAATATATCCCTTAACCCGGATATATCAGTTTTTAAAATTTCATTACTCAGGCTGCAAAAATAAAGTTTGAAGAGAGAAAACATAGGTATTTTACCATTTACTTTAGGCATAAACAATTAGAAAATTACACTTTCTTCCCAGGAACAAAAGAAAGTAAAAAATATTATGTTATATAGTATTACAGATATATTTTTATTGTTTATTTTTAGTTTATTTCTAAATCTTAGTATATGCCATACAGATGCTTCTTTTGGCTACAAAAAGGGTTCAGCATTGGATTACAAGCTTTATTGGCTAATCTAACACTTTTAATGGCTTCAGACAAATCTGAAAAATATAAAATCAGAAGCAAATGCTTCACTGTGAACAAAAAAGAAAGAAAGAAAAAAAAGGACACACCTTAATCCAAAGATCCCCAACTGATTGTGAGCGGAATATCTCTGATCATATCACAATTTTCTTTCAGAAAAAAAAAAAATTCTCATTACAGATTATATGAAGCTTAGAATCAGAGCATAGTATGTGTAACCATGGAAACCCCACAGTTATTCTAAAAACAAAAAAAAATAATAAAAAAAAAAATAAAACATAAAATATGCAGATGAAGGCAGTTCTTTTGAAAAGCATAAAATTTAATACCTTCAAAATAAATAGAAAATTTTTAAACGGCAAAATCTGGAGCTGGAGCCCCTAAGTCCAAAATTATGTTCATCCTTATTTTTGCAACTCCCGTGACAAGACTAATGCCAAGTTGTGTGGCACTTTGCCCTTCCTTTGGACAACATCAGTGTCATGAAGAGACAAGACCTGCACTATGGACAACTGCCAGTCTACCAGGCTTGTGCCAAGAACCTGGCACAGATCTATAGTCTTGGGAGACTGATGGATCATAGAAGCTAATATTTATACTATAGAAATGCATTGAAAATAAGTTTTTCAGTTGTCAGAATAATTGAAAACACTGACAAAATGAAGCTATTATATCTATAATGTAGTCAAATATTGAAATAAGATATATCTGTTTTTGTTTTTTGTATTTCTTATTTATATTCAATACAAAGCATTGGTTTAAGAAAAAATTTAACAGTGTAAGTAAAAAGACAAATCTTGGTTAGGAAAATGAGTAATACAAATTTTTAAATTTCTAATTTTTTTGCATTGTTTTTTTTAAAAAAGATTAGGAAGCCTAAATACAGTTGTAAAAGAGATGTACTCATTTCTGGACTGCTACATAATTATATTTTTAGTTACAGAATAAAAACTTGGTATCTTTGCTTTAGAAGAAAATTAATTTTTTTAATAAAAAATTGATATGATGTTTAATTTATACTTTAATTTATACTTTTTAGTTTTATAATTTATTATTATAATGAGGGAAGAAAAAAGAAAAACACTGAGACGCATGGATAAGATTTTAATGAATCCTTTTAGATTTTTATGCCTATCAACCAGGCCCCGACACTAACTTTTTTCATGACCGTCCCGAACAAAAATTATCAACCATCTCGAATGGGGTTTGGACCATCCCGAAATCAAAATATTTTTGTTTAATTCATTAGCATCATCTATACTAGGGTGGCCCAAAAAAATCGTTTGCTACGTTTTTAAAAACGAATTAAAATTAATTAAATCTATTATTTAAGATCAAACTTTTGTTTGTAGTAATAACTTTTAGGAAAAATTTTTACCGTACCTGGCAAACTGTCCCAGACGACGTATTGATCATCCTGGATGTAATTTTTATCATCCCCGGGACGATGGGACGGCGTTAATGTCGAGCCCTGCTATCAACATCTCCGCTTTTTCTTTCTTTTCTTTTTCTTTTTTTCTTTTTTTTTTTTTGACTAAGATTCACCCTAGTAAATCCAAATTTACAACTAATCAGCAAAAGTTATGATAAAATAAACACCAGTTCTTTTGTCTAGATGAGAAACAATGTGCAAGAGAGACAAGATCACAAGGTCTAAATGATTCAATAGGTGGAGTGGAGGGAGGTAACAAAACTGTCCAGAAATATTATTTCAAATCAAAAAGACTAAAAGGTTGCAAAGGTGTCAGCTATTTTCCTACCTTTTTGACACTAATTTCAACCAAAACATTATCAATTAATCTTTGTGAATATTCAAAGAAATTAAGAAAAGAAAGAAAAGAATAAGTTAAGCGTGGCTACTGTTAACACTGTGGGGTTTTTTTTTTAAGACAATTCTTCCTTTGACATTTAAACATTTCTATTAGCAATGAAGACAAAGAAATGAAATGAAATCAGCCAAATTCTGAACCTGTTAGACAATTAGAAGTGATTTTGTTTTTTTTAATTACTTTTCATGTTTCCAATTTGACTGACTTTCATTAAGGAAAAAAAAGATAAATGAAATAAAAAAGAAAAAAAAAAAAGAAAGAGAGATGATTTTTCAAGTCTGGCCTCCTTCTAATCAACAAGCATTTTCTTAATGATTAACGATGTCTCTATGAAAATCTGAGTTAGATTTAGCCCATGTTATTGGTGTGAATTAAAATCTTGCAATAATGTGTCTTATATATCACTAAGAAATAAAGGTTTATATAATACTAGCAAAAATACCCATTCCATGACCGGACTATATATAAAGATTGGACCATAAGTAGGCGAGAGATTCCGAGCTGAATGGCTTAGACTGCAATTTTGTTCACTAAAATTAAACTAAATTGCTGGTATAGCTATAATAGAAAGCATGCAGTAAACAATATTTTATTATCAGCAGCAGCTGGTATACGGACAGTTCTGCAAATCAGTTGATTTTTGTTTAATTGATTAATTATATTCCTTAATCAGTAAAAATCAATAACCAAATTTGGCGTGTTTCTTAGTTAGAAGGATACTAGGTGTATGCAAGATTTCGAATCTGAGTGACCTTCCGTTTCGGAGTTATACGTCGACACGTACATACCAAACTTCCTTTTATACATATAGATACGGTGTGGTTAATTTACATACTGGTTTTAACACAACCAGGTTTAATAAATAATTACTTGATGTTATTGATTTCTATTATTGTTTTTATTCTCCAACGTATCAAAATTAATCCTATGAATGATTTTATATAGAAAACAATTAAAAGATAATTAAAATAAGTGTAATCTTTTTAAATGTGTTTTTATTTAATTTTGTTCGTCTTTATAATTTGATATATTTCATTAAACTAAAACTTAAATACTTACATCCTGAGGGTGCATATTGTTGCTAGTTTTCTTAATGATTTTCTGAGATTTTTATTTGTTTTAAACAAACCAACAAACAAATAAAGTCAAATATTACAATTTATTATTAGTAAGATTTTAATCGACTGACAAGATTAATTGATTTTAATGGCTTGTCAACCTGTCTAGGGTTATTTTATGCCTTGAGGTTAGGGAATTGTGTTCATTAAACATTCATATTTAGATTTATATAGTTGGTTCTTAAGAATATTTTTGCACATGATCCTATCAAAAGCCTCAGTCGGTAGAGTGTTCGACAAGCAAATGCAAGGTTCCTGGTTTGATACCAGCCATTGCCAACTCAGTGTATGAGTAGCACTGGTATCTGTGCAGTAAAGTGAGGAATTGATGGTAGGTGTGGTGCACCACCTCAGACGCCAAAATAATCTCCTTGGTTTAGCACTAGTGGAAAGGAGATAGACTCCCTTGCTGTCGGGCTGATACCAACATTAGGCCACTCTATTATATAACTATGTTGTACCGGCCGTTCCTACAGTGGAGAACATGCACCGGTACTCACTATAAATAGTGAGACACCAAGTGGAAAGGTACTACTGTTCCCGTTAACGACAAGCTAGTCGTACATGTACCATGATTGTAAATACACTTGTCTTATTTTACCCTATCTCGACTTGACTTCTTTTTACTGTTGGGACTAACATCACAACACTATTAGATGCAATTGTTTTGTTTTTTGTTATAGTTTCTTTATTTGCTTTTGGGTTTTGTTTTTTTTTCAATGTGTGACATGGCACTTAATGGCCACCAAAAACGGCCTTTAAGCAAGCCTTTAAAAATTGAAGAGGTTAACCTTCCCAGTTTTCCTCACTAACATCTTTTGGATGGAAATCTTTGAATAAGATAAACTTCTAGATCAGCAAAGAGCTTATCATAATGATACTTAATAGAGATAATACCAATAATAGTCATTTGACTGGTATGATTTTCTAAGAATTTAATTAAATTTCCAAGATAAAAGCTAGCTATTGTAAAAGTGCCACA
The DNA here is from genome assembly GCA_023376005.1 of Doryteuthis pealeii. Lineage (NCBI taxonomy): Eukaryota > Metazoa > Mollusca > Cephalopoda > Myopsida > Loliginidae > Doryteuthis > Doryteuthis pealeii. The sequence continues at coordinate 82,826,727 of CM042159.1, read as the reverse complement.
CAGCTGAGACAGAGACAGAAAGATAGTTAAATACTGTAATTCATTCCACCAATTATTATTTTGTGTTCAAATCAATGGGTAAGTGAAATTGTTCAGGAATTGGAATATCTTTCTCTGGCAGTGTTCCAGCGTTTCTTCAGATAAACTCGAGCAGCTGTCAGCCTCTCATTGGAAAACTCATGGGTTACAAAACTGGATCTTAAGTTTTAAAGGGTCCAAAATGAGAAGAGTATGTTATTTACTATGCTTAGCACAAGGCTAGAAGTATTGGACACCCAGTGAGAATCAAATTCACTTACAATGGTCTGCTAGTCTAATTTGCTAACTATTAGACCACGAGTCCCCCATCCAAATGAGAAGAGTAGTTATTTACTTAGCTTAGTTATGGCACATTGCTACTGGACACCCAGTTAGAATCAAATTCCCTAACAATGGTCTGCTAGTCTATTAGACCATGTGAGGCACACATCCAAAATGAGAAGACTAGTTATTTACTTAGCTTAATTATGCACATTGCTAGAAGTACTGGACACCCAGTTAGAATCAAATTCACTAACAATGGTCTGCTAGTCTATTAGACCATGTGAGGCACACATCCAAAATGAGAAGACTAGTTATTTACTTAGCTAATTATGGCACATTGCTAGAAGTACTAGTTAGAATCAAATTCATAACAATGGTCTGCTAGTCTATTAGACCATGTGAGGCACACATCCAAAATGAGAAGACTAGTTATTTACTTAGCTAATTATGGCACATTGCTAGAAGTACTGGACACCCAGTTAGAATCAAATTCACTAACAATGGTCTGCTAGTCTATTAGACCATGTGAGGCACACATCCAAAATGAGAAGACTAGTTATTTACTTAGCTTAATTATGGCACATTGCTAGAAGTACTGGACACCCAGTTAGAATCAAATTCACTAACAATGGTCTGCTAGTCTATTAGACCATGTGAGGCACCAATCGAAAATGAGAACAGTAGTTATTTACTAAGCTTAGCTTAGTTATAGCACAAGGCTAGATTAATTGGACACCCAGTGAGAATCAGATTCACTAACAATGGTCTGCTAGCCTAATTTGCTAACTATAACACCACATGAGGCATCCATCCAAAATGAGAAGAGTATTTGCCTGAAAAACATCTTTCAAAATCAGATATACACTTTCCACCATTGTGGAGGCTCATGGTGTAATGTTTACCATTGTAGGAAATGGACGTGATAAGACAAGTTCAAATCCTGCATGTGGCTGGAATCCAGTTAAAGAAAAGAAAAACTGAATTCAAATTGGTTAAACTCCACTAAAGAAACTGATTTTATGTCACATACTCCTTGTGCAAAGGGTTGGTAAATATGAAATACATGTATTAGATAGTTTACTGAATGAGCTGAAAAAATTGCCTAATGATGACCTATCTTGAGCCTCATGAGTAAATTTATGATAAGGATACCTTCAACAAATATTGATAGCTGTTCATCATGAGCTATTTCCTGATTTTATTTCAGATAAGACCCTTCCCTATGTGCCATGTTTTGTAATTATATTATGTTAATATTTCATCAATATGCACAATTTTTCTTTCTCATGTAAAAATGCTTTGCTTCTTGCTTTGGGTTTAAGGGAATTTTTGGCCCTGCATATCAGATGAAAATAACATCAAATATATGTCATGAATATCTGATTAATAAACAAGAAAGGGATTTGATTTTTCCTTATTGTTATTTTTATTTACATCATTATCAGAATACTATAAAAAAAAGGGGGGCCAGTATAGCAAGGTTCTGAGTTCAATAACAACCCTCGCCAACTCAGTAAATGAGTAACACAGCAGTAAAGTAGGAAGCTGATGGTAGGTGTGGCACTCCATCTCAGTTGCAAAACAATCTCTCTCATCTATTGAAAAGGTGATAGACTCCCTTGCTGTCTGGCCACATTAGGCCACTCTGCCTACTTTACTTTTATATATACAGGGTGACAAAAAAAACAAATTCTTTTTTGGGGGTGGGGATTACCCTGTATATATACTATTACTGATGCAGTTTTTTTTAGTCACCCTGTATGTATGTATGTATGTGTATTATATATATATATATATATATATATATATAGTGCGTGTGTGTATGTTTTGTTCCTCACATCTCCACCACATTCTGTCAGATTCATACCAATCCTCTTTACACACACACACACACACACACACACATATACACACACACACACACACACACACAGATGCTGATAGTTATGTGCCCTGCGTCCCCGATCCACAAAAATCTAAAAGGACGCAGTAAAATCATATCCATGCATCCTGGTGTTTTTCTATTTCTTCCTTCACCATTTCAAGTTAACTGTAAATACATTTCAATAGTTTCTTAGAAATTAATTACACAGGATATGTTACAAGGTAGGAGTTGGCTTTAGTTGGGACCCATTAATTTACCTGGGGACTCATCCAAAAAGCTGTCAGCATCACTATATATATATATATATATTAATATATATATATATATATATATATATACACACATGTGAAAAGCATAAAAAATCAGCAGCTTGACATAAGAACTTAACTGATATTTAATCTGAACTTTTCACTGTCTAATGTACAATCTACGTGATTAATATTCAGCACTAAATTAAGTTCACTGACAACAAAGGAAGTAATATTGAAAAATAAATATTTGTTCTATAAAATTAGTTGTTTTTTTTTTTGTTATTAGGCTTTGGATGCATTGATATATATGAAGAAAAGAACTAACATTTTGCAATTTTTATTGATCTATTTGGGTTTTGTTTTTTTGTAAGGGTTAAAAAACTGGAGAAACAATAGACCAAACGTGTTAAACAGCAGATATAAACATACACACACAATACATATAAACATACACACACACATATACATACATATAACACACATACATATATCACATACATATAAAACATACACACACACATATACACACACGCATATACACACATATATACATATACACACACGCATATACACACATATACACACACATATATATATATATACACAAATATATATATACAAATATACACATACATATATATATATATATATGCAGACATACAATACACAGACCACACACACACAGACAAATATACACACACAATTAGACACACAAATATATATATATATATCTTCATACAGACATGAACATATATATACACACACACATATATTTACATGTAAACATATATGCACACAAATGATAGAAAAGTAGATTAATGAATAAGCTGAAAAACTGCCTAAAAATGATTCACATTGAGTCTCATAAGTAAGTTTTATATATGTATAATTGATATATATATATCAAAGCGAACCCAACAAATATACATCCTGAGATTCATACATACAATCCAATCAATTCAAATAATAATAGCATAAAAAAATAAACTTGAATTTATATTAAGTGAGATTCATTTTAATATGAGTGCGTGCTCCAAAAGAACTTTTCATTTTGCCATTTTCAAAATATATACTTTATTCAGTATCTTTCCTAACAAATATTTTTCTACTCTAATATATATATATATATATATATATATATATATATTAGTTTTCAATAAAAACATGAAAAGACTTTAAATGTTATTTCATTAAGTCTTTAGAAAATACAAAAATGGGCCAAGGAGGGAAAAAAAGATAATAAATTCTTCAAATAAAATTTTAAAAATCATACTTAATTTTCTAAAAAAAATTTGTTTGATACACTTGAAGGAATAAGCACGATAATATTAATGAAGTGATTTCCGCCATTTTTAATTCAATTACTTTTGAAATGCACATGAGTTTGGCTGTGTCTACATCGGACGAAAGAGATGGAAGGAAGGAAATTTAGTAGAGAAGACAATAGGAGAAAATAAAAGAATTGAAATGAAAAGTGAAAAAGTTCAAGAATGGAAATGATAATATTAATCAAGTAAAAGGAAAAATGTAAAAAAAAGAAAAAGAAAAGAAAGAGAAAGAAAGAGAAGAAAAGAAAGAGAAGAAAAAGAAAGCGAAAAAAAGAAAGAGAAGAAAAAAAAGAGAAAGAAAGAAAAGAGAAAAAAAAAGAAGAAAGAAAGAAGAAAAAAAAGAAGAAAAGAAGAAAAGAAAGAAAGAAAGAATGTATTTACCCAACTCTTCCACCAAAGACAGGATGTGACACAAGGTCAATTTGTAAATGGAGTTTGGTTTCTTTCTTTAATGGCATATCAACCTTTGAGGTTAATTTAATGCCAAAGTCATCCTTGCAGAAGAACAGAACATGGCTGAGTAAACAGTTTAACAAGTTTGAATTCAGGGTTTTCCTTCTCTAAGATTGGTTGCTATAACAAGGTTAGAGAGCCCAGGCTGCCCTACTATTAAGGAAATTTAGTAGAAAGTGAGGAAACAGAATACGAAGGAGAAAATAAAAGATTCAAAATGAAAAGTGAAAAAATCCAAGAATAGAAATGATAAAATTAATCAAGTAAAAGTAAAAATGGAGAAAATAAATATATTGTGAAAGAATGAAAGATAAAAGAAGGAAAGAAGGAAAGAATAAAGTATTTACCCAACACCTCCACCAAAGACAGGATGTGACACAAGGTCAATTTTTAAATGGAGTTTGGTTTAATCAAATATCAACCTTTGACGGTTATTTAATGTCAAAACCATCCTTGCAGAAGAACAGTAAGTAAAGTTGTCAGGGTGACCTAAAGTTGGTATCAACCAATCAGTGAAGGAGTCTACCCTCTTTTCACTAGTGCTAGACCAAGGAAATTGTTTTTGTGTCTGAGGTGGAGTGGAACACCTACCGTCAGCTCCTTACTTTACCGCACAGATCCCTGCGCTATTCATACGCTGAGTTGGCGAGGGCAGGTATCAAACTAGGAGCCTTGTGGTTTCTAGTCAAACGCTCTACTGACTGAACTAACCGGCCCTAGTGGTACTATTTAATCCATGGCTGACTAAACAGAGTTTAAACAGGTTTGAATTCAGAGTTTTCCTTCTCCAAGATCGGTTACTATAACAAGATTAAAGAACCCAGGCTGCCCTACTATTAAATAAATTTAGTAGAAAAGGAGGGAAAAGAAAACAATAGGAGAAAATAAAAGAATCAGAATGAAAAATGAAAATGTCCGAAAAGGAAATTGATAAAATTAGTCAAGAGAAAGGAAAAGTGGAGAAAATATTTTGAAAGGAGAAAGAAAGATTAAAGAAAAAGAAAGGAAGAGATAAAGAAAGAATATATGTATGCATTTACCCAACCCCTCTACCATGGGCAGATTGTGATATGAAGTCAATTTTAAACAGAGTTTAACAGGTTTCAATTCAGAGTTTTCCTTCACAGAGACTAGTTGCCATAGCAAAGTGAAAGAGCCAAGTCTGCCCTACTATTTACTTATAGCAGGGAGGAGAAGTAATAAAGAAAGAAAGAAAGAAAGAAAGTAAAGAAAGCATGTGGCAAAAGGAGAACAAGAAAGTGAATAAATAAAATGAAAATTATAGAAATAAAGTCACAAGAGAAAAAAATGTCTGAAAAAAAGAGGAATGTTATGAAGAAGGAAAGAGAATAGAGAAATGATAGAGATGGACAGAATAAAATTACTGAAAACAGAAAAATGAGAAAGAGAAAAAAAGAGAATGAAAGTTTATGAAGAAGGAAAGAATAGAGAGATGATAGAGATGGACAGAATACAATTATTGAAAACAGAAAAATGGGAAAGAGAAAAAAAGAGAATGAAAGTTTATGAAGAAGGAGGAAAGAATAGAGAGATGATAGAGATGGACAGAATAAATTATTGAAAACAGAAAAATGGGAAAGAGAAAAAAAGAGAATGAAAGTTATGAAGAAGGAAAGAGAATAGAGAGATGATAGAGATGGACAGAATAAAATTACTGAAAACAGAAAAATGAGAAAGAGAAAAAAGAGAATGAAAGTTTATGAAGAAGGAAAGAGAATAGAGAGATGATAGAGATGGACAGAATAAAATTACTGAAAACAGAAAAATGAGAAAGAGAAAAAGAGAATGAAAGTTTATGAAGAAAGAAAGAGAATAGAGAGATGATAGAGATGGACAGAATAAATTATTGAAAACAGAAAAATGAGAAGAGAAAAAAAAGAGAATGAAAGTTTATGAAGAAAGAAAGAATAGAGAGATGATAGAGATGGACAGAATAAATTACTGAAAACAGAAAAATGAAAAGAGAAAAAAAGAGAATGAAAGTTTATGAAGAAAGAAAGAGAATAGAGAGATGATAGAGATGGACAGAATAAAATTATTGAAAACAGAAAAATGGGAAAGAGAAAAAAGAGAATGAAAGTTTATGAAGAAGGAAAGAGAATAGAGAGATGATAGAGATGGACAGAATAAAATTATTGAAAACAGAAAAATGAGAAGAGAAAAAAAAGAGAATGAAAGTTTATGAAGAAGAAAGAGAATAGAGATGATAGAGATGGACAGAATAAAATTACTGAAAACAGAAAAAATGAGAAAGAGAAAAAAAGAGAATGAAAGTTTATGAAGAAAGAAGAGAATAGAGAGATGATAGAGATGGACAGAATAAATTATTGAAAACAGAAAATGGGAAAGAGAAAAAAAGAGAATGAAAGTTTATGAAGAAGGAAAGAGAATAGAGAGATGATAGAGATGGACAGAATAAAATTATTGAAAACAGAAAAATGAGAAAGAGAAAAAAAGAGAATGAAAGTTTATGAAGAAGGAAAGAATAGAGAGATGATAGAGATGGACAGAATAAATTACTGAAACAGAAAAAAAGGGAAAGAGAAAAAAAGAGAATGAAAGTTTATGAAGAGGAAAAAAGAGAAAGAGAGATGATAGAGATGGACAGAATAAAATTACTGAAAAACAGAAAAAATGGGAAAGAGAAAAAAAGAGAATGAAAGTTTATGAAGAAGGAAAGAGAATAGAGAGATGATAGAGATGGACAGAATACAATTACTGAAAACAGAAAAATGAGAAAGAGAAAAAAAGAGAATGAAAGTTTATGAAGAAAGAAAGAATAGAGAGATGATAGAGATGGACAGAATACAATTATTGAAAACAGAAAAATGGGAAAGAGAAAAAAAGAGAAAAAGATTGAGAAAGTATAAGCTTGAAAACATGATACAACGCACTACTAGTCATTCAAGTGTGTAACTAAAAACTGTTGATTTTTTTGGTTTTTTTTTTAATTTAAAATATTTTTTAGTAAAATATAATTATTATAAAATAGTTAAACCAATAATTGATTGATATTGTGAATATGAAAAACTATAAAAGAGTGACCAGGAGTAGGAGGTGCACAGAAATGGGGGAGGATGGAATTGGAGTACACAATGAGGAGAAGGGGAGGATGGAATAGAAGTGCACAGGTAGGGGAAGGGGGGCGGAATGAGAGTGCACAATGAGGGAGAGGGAGAATGAAATAGGAGTGCATGGAGAGAGGGGGGTTGGAATGGAAGTGCACAAAAAGGGGGGATGGAATTAGAGAGCAAAATGGAGGGTGAAAAAGATGGAATGAGAGTGTACAAGGAGGGGAGGGGAGGATGGAATGAGGATTGTACAAGGAGGAGGGAAATGAATTGTAAAAAGGAGGGGAGGGAAGATGGAATGAGGTGTACAAGGAGGGGAAGGGGGAAAGATGGAATGAGTGTACAAGGAGGGGAGGGAGATGGAATGAGTGTACAAGGAGGGGGGAGTGGGAGGATGGAATGAGTGTTACAGGAGGAGGAAGGATAGAATGAGATTGTACAAGGAGGTGGAGGATAGAATGAGATTGTACAAGGAGGGTGGAGGATGAATGAGATTGTATGAGATTTGTATGAGGAGGGGAGGGGAGGATGGAATGAGTGTACAGGAGGGGAGGGAGGATGGAATGAGATTGTACAAGAGGGAGAGGAGGATGGAAAAGTGGAGAGAGGGAGGATGGAAAAGTGCACAATGAAGGGGAGAGAAGTAGAATGGGAGTGCATAGAGAGGGGAAGGATGGAATGTAAGTGCACAAGGAAGGGAAGGGATTAAAAGAGTATACAGAGAGAGGGAAGTTGAAATGAGATTATACGGAGAGGATGGAATAAAAGTGCACAAAGAGAAAGATAAAAAAGAGAGCTTTATGCAATGTTACAAGTGTTACCAGCATTTTAAATGAGAAAGAATTAAAGACAATTCCAAATCAAAATGAACTTCCATATCAACAGTCAATTGAGAATTTTTAACATAACATGAAATAATTTTTATCTCCTTTCATCTGACTGTCCAGATCTGGCCTCTTTGTTTGTCTGTTCGTTTGTTATTTATTTTATTTATTTACTTATTTCTTTCCCTCTAAAGCTAAAATCCATCCAGATTCTATCAGATGATAGAAGAGATTTTTTTAAATTTCACAAATATGTTGCTGTTTTTAGAAAACCCATTAAAAATATAAAAATAACAATGAGATTTCTTTCATTTTGGCTGCTACACGTTTTTTTGTAGTAAACATTTTTGTTCTATAGATATATACATATATTTACCAACCAACCTGCACAAGTAGTATGCAAACAGAAGGGCAATTTTTTTTAAAGGGCAATTTTTACAAGTTTGAATTCAGAGTTTTTTTCTATTCCTAGACTGGTTACCTAAACAAGGTTATAAAGCCCAATCTGCCCTACAATTTACCCATAGCGCATGGGAGAATATTTGGACAGTCTCAGCCAGGATTTGAACTCAGGCCACCGAGTTCATTTCCTACAACAATAACCATTACACCACATGCCTTCAACAATTTTTGTTCAATAACTTTCTTTATCTATGAACTTTTTTCTTTTCTTAAGGCAACTTTACCATAAGTAAAGTCGACGGGGCGGCCTAAAGTCGGTATCAGCTTATCAGCGAGGGAGTCTATCCCCTTTTCAATAGCGCTAGACCAAGGAGATTGTTTTTAGCATCTGGGGTGGAGCGCCACACCTACCATCAGCTCCTTACTTTACCGCACAGATCCCTGTGCTACTCATACACTGAGTTGGCGGGGACCGGTATCGAACTAGTAACCTTGTGGTTTCTAGCCGAACGCTCTACCAACTGAGCTAAATTATAGCAATGATGATGAATTATAATAACTAGCAAATATATGCACCCTCCGGGTGCAAGTATTTAAGTTTTAAAGTAATAGAATATTGTGTTAAATTAGAAAGGCTAATGAAACTAAATAAGAATGTAGATAAAAAGATTTGAAACAGAGACGGGTATAATCGAAAAATAGAACAACTGAAACTTACACTTCCCTCACTCTCATCTTTCATTGTTCTTTTTCTAATTTAAGTATTTAGTTAAAAGAGGAAGTAAAGAATAAAATTACAGTTATTTCTTCTTGTTAATGGATTTCATTTAAGATTTATTGAAAAGATTTTTGCTTATATTCATTAAAATAAAACCAAACAATTAGAAATCAATAGTACTAAACACATATTTATTAAAAATCAAAATTTTAATATCAATATGCAAATTAGCCTTCCCGTTCACACTGTAAACCGTATTTTTTATTTATATATAAAATATTAATTGCATGTTATTAGTATGTAGATATGGTCAACAGCATTAATAATGTAAAACTATTTTATTAATAATTGAGATTTAAATAAAAATAAAATCATGGAGAATGTGATGTAAATAACAAAGGGAGTTGTGAATGAAGTAGTAATATAGTTTCGGTTACAGACAGAAAAACACACAATCTCCATTATAATAAGATTTTCTGGTTCAATAACAGAATTACTGCTGCATAACCTTGAGAGGGCAGCAAGGGGCATTGGCCACAATGTGAATTCAGATAGATAAAAGAGTTCATGTATTTTAAACAAGATGGAGATATCTTTACACTGGATGGCAAGCCTCTGAATTTCGTAGACCAATTCACATATCTAGGTAGTAATATCTCATCTACATAAAGCAATGTCAATATACGCATAGGAAAGATATGGGCTGCTATTAACAGATTATCAATCTTCTAGAAATTTGATAAGATAAAGTGAGAATACTTCCAAGTTGTAGCCAGGTCTGTGCTGCATCACTTGGACTTTAACAAAACACTTAGAGAAAAAATCTAGACGGGAATTACAAATGTCTTGAATAAATTCTGGAAGCAACACTACACAAAAAAGCTGTATGGCCACATACCCCCTATCACACAAACCATCCAAGTAAGATGAACAAGACATGTATATTCTAATGGTTTGTACCAGGGTTTCTAATTCTTTTTTCATTTTTTGCACAATTTTTTAATGTCATCCATGTACATAAGGTGGTTTATTTTTTCCTGCAAGTTAGTGAATATATAACCCCCTGTACATTATTATTATTATTATTATTTCACTCAATTCGAGTTTTTCACACCTGCCTTAGCTGGTGGCTCATTGGAGACTGAGTGACAGCAAATCTTCTCAGGTCTCCAGGACTCTTCTGAGTATTCCAGCCGATCTCTACAATGCTGTGGTCTGGATGGTCTCGATTCTTCCTCTGATTTCCAGTTCATCCAGACTCTTTTCCAGACCCCTGGGGACCGTTCCTAGGGCACCAATTATTATTATTATTCCATTAAAATATATGAAGTAATATATAATATATATGAAGTAAGACATTGCTGGAGAAGTAAGGACAAACCCATGAGACATTCTCCTGTGGACACTTACACATGGACACAACAATGTAGGCCGTCCAGGAAAAACTTACTTTGATCAGCTCTGTATGGACACATGATGCCATTGTGGGATTATCTGCCCTTGTTTGGTTGGAAGAGTTATCTTCCCTCGTATTTCTGTTTTTCCTCACCAGGTGTCTTGCCTATTTAAGCAGGCAAGCGCCAAGTTGGAATCCTCTTTTCTTCTCAGCAACTCAACGAACACATGGGTTAGACACTTTGGTCGACACCCTTCTGTGTGTGGGTTTTCCCCCCCCCCAAACAGACTACATCAGTAAGTGTCTTTGTCTCATGAACTCTTCGTATCTTTTGCATGTCTCCCTTATGTGTTACTTATATATCTATTATGTATCTTGTATTTGTATTTCTATTATAAATACTTCTCCATGTGCTCATATATATAAAGTCTATTGTTGTATTTAATACCACTTAGTCGGAGTTGTTTGTTCAACCAACAATTATAATTGATATTATAACTTTGAACCCAACACCGTGCAGAGGACTTGCCAGGAGGGATAACCGATAAGAACAAGTGACATGAATGAGTCATGGAATTCTATGCTGTCAACATGACTTGATAAGTTTCTATTTACTGATAGTTTTGTCTTCTACTTCATAATAATAATAATAATAATAATATGCTGCTGCATAACGCCCCAAATGTTCCTTACATATATTTGTCCTCACAAGACCTCCATTTTGTATTAATAATAATCATCATAATCATAATAATCTGCTGCTGGATAACACTCCAAATGTTCCTTACATATACTAGCAAATATATGCACCCTCCGGGTGCAAGTATTTAAGTTTTAATGTAATAGAATATATTAAATTAGAAAGGCTAATGAAACTAAATAAGAATGCAGATAAAATGATTTGAAACAGAGGGGTGTATAATCGAAAAATAGAACAACTGAACAACTATCAAATTTTTAATTTCAATATGCAAATAAGCCTTCCTGTTCACACTGTAAACTGCTATTTTAGTGTATATATAAATACAATTGCATATTATTCATTTGTAGATATGATTAACAGTATTAATAATGTAAAACAATTTTATTAGAAATTGAGGTTTAAATAAAAATAAAATCATGGAGAATGTGACATAAATAACAAAGGGAATTGTGACTTGAGTAGTGATATAGTTTCGGTTACAGACAGAATAGCAAACATTCTCCATTATAATAAGATTTGTCCTCACAAGACCTCCATTTTGTATTAATAATCATCATCACCATCATCATCATAATAATCTGCTGCTGCATAACACCCCAAATGTTCCTTACACATATTTGTCCTCACAAGACCTCCATTTTGTATTAAGTTTCATCATTATCATCATCATAATAATAATAATCTGCTGCTGCATAACACCCCAAATGTTCCTTACACATATTTCCTCACAAGACCTCCATTTTGTTCTGTCTTTTGCTAGTCTTTCCAGTGTTAACAAAGTTAGTTTTGTATCCTCTCATATTAGCTCCCACCATCACTTTGATGCTTGTCCTCTGGGTTTTCTGTTGCTAAAACCATTCTTGACCTTGCTGACATTGTCTTTGTATACTAAATGACCAAAGCACTTCAATTGTTTCTTCTTGATAATGTCAGTGATTGTTTGGTATTCCAAGGTCACTCATTATATCGTCAATTTTAATGGGATTCAAGCAAGAAACTCCCACCATAATCTTGAGGCAATCATTCTCAAATTTTTCTATTTCTTCAGCATACATGACTACTGGGACTATGAGGGCATAGTATCAATCAGTGGTCCTTAACCTTTTTGGTCCAATTCACTCTATTCCCCATATTTCAGAATATTACCACCCCCAATTGTTTCCAAGATTGACTTGCAAATACTATGCATATAAATAATGGAAATCTTTCTTTTTCCATATAAGTATATAAAATTTACTTGTATTATATTTGTAGTGAAGTTTTATAAATTTTAAAACATTCTATTTTTCAGGCCCAAAATCAGGGGTGCATGTTATACATAAGAACTATTGCATTTCACTTAGCGCTAATACCTTGGGAAAGTATGAATCCTAATCTCCCTCCAGCTATGGATAAATAAGTAGGGCAGACCGGGCTCTTTTAACCTTGGTTAGGCAACCGGTCTTAGAGAAGGAACTCTGAATTCAAAACCTGTTGAACTCCACTTAAGAAATTGAACTTGTGTCACATCCTGCTCGTGCAGAGTTTTACAATTACCACGTCCAGGATATGAACTCGGGGTGACAAGTCCATTTCCCATGACTTTAACCATTACACCACAACTTTTGTTAGATCAATAGGGTTAAATTTCTCTAACAGAGAATAAAACAATTTTCAATTCAATTTACAGCTTAATAACTGTATTATTTTTCTTATATGTGCACCTACACAATTTACAACAGAGACTGAATTTGGCAGGACTCTCTAAGAGGGCAAGAGGGGGTTGAGCAAGGTCAACAAGTTCAAATATATCAGTAAATGGCCTTTACAGTCATTTCATCTCCTTTAGAAAAACTCACAGTTTGAAACAGAGAAATCATTTTAGATTGGACCTTTTGTTCAATGCTTATATATAAAATAAAAGTTTTAAACTTACCATTTAGAGCTTTTTAAATCCTCTGAGCAATGACAGATGTTGTACCTAATGTCAGAAAGAAAAAAAAGAAAAAAAAGATTAAAATGATTGTTTCTTTAAATCGGATTCTAAATCTACATTGAATCATACATTCTTCTCCTTCATTTAATTAAATTCAACACAAACTATTTTACAGTTTAAATGACAAAAACATGATAAATTTCCACAGATCATTGCCATGTTGTTATGGTTTAGAATTAAACGGTTCACCTTCAACGGTAAGATCCCCACCACCACTACAAAAAAAAAAAAAGGAGTATCTTAGATATGACACTAAATTGCATCTGATGGTGAGGCTCCAGTTCTCAAAATCTATTATGTCCAGATCTAATCTGACCAAGAGAGGTCATAACTGTTTAGGGTCCCATCTATGAGTCAAATAGATCTGTATTAAAATTATTCATATTTGATAAGAGTATGTGCAAAAAAAAAAATATATATACATATATACAAAAACAGCAAAAATGAATGTATAATGAACACAATTCTTTAAATTTGAACATAAAATAAGCTGAGATGGGTTGACATCCCATTAAAATCAATCAATCAGTACCCCATCGCTGCCATTACTTCCAAGTCTACTCTAACCTGGGGTGGTAGTACCTGTTAGGGTCCAATCTATGGGTCAAATAGATAGATCTGTATTAAAGTATTCATATTTGATAGGACCAATTGCCAAAAAAAGACTCTTGAAAAACAACTACACAAAAAATGTAAATATGAATGTAAAATAAACACAATTTCCTAACTTCTATGCATAAAATAACCCCAGATGGGTCAACATGCCATTAATATCAATCAATCAATCAGTAACCTTTACTACCAGGTCTACTTTGTTCCAGGGTGATAGTACCTGTTAGGGTTCCATCTATGGGTCAAATAAATCTGTATAAAATTATTTGTATTTGGATGCAAAATAAAAACCCACTTAAAAAAAACAACTACACAAAAATATTAAATATGAACATACAATGAACACAATTCCCTAACCTTTATGACTAAAATGACTCTAGATGGGTAGACACACAGTTAAAAATCAATAAATCAATCAACTGACCAACCAGATTGGATCAATAAGTGTTAATGTTTTTTTAAAACATCTTTAAATATGAGTTACGGTAAAAAAAATCAAAATTCTATGAATAAGGTCATAGGATTAGCAATGCTGTTTGTGTTTTCTTACTCTTGAGAGAATGGATGTACATAGAACATTTTTTTATGGTTAATTTAGCAGTTATCAGCCATTGTTTTGAATAATTGAACCTCTTCTTATCATTATTGATGGTTTTAACAGGGATTTTGCCAATCCATTCTGCAGCTTTTCTTACATGTTTATTAGACAAAAAAGAAAAGGAAAAAAAAAGAAAGAAATTCTTTTTTTTTTTTTCATGGAAACAATCCAAAATATCAGATTAGTAATGTAGTAAATATTTGTAACAGTTCATGTTTACTGTTGATGACTTTTAGAAGAGGAATTAATAGACCTAAAGTTGTTCAGTTGAAAATCTTTTATTATATATTTTTTATTGTTTGGTTAGTTGTTTAACAGCATACCAACCCTTGTGGGTTATTTAATGCCAATTTTTTTCATATACATTAAAAAACCAAAGTTTATATTAGAAGACATGGAGAGAAATAAAAATAATTCTAAACCAGACAAGTATATATAATATTAGCTACCTATGATTTTTAGTTCTCCTGAGGAAGGTGTAGCTTGAACACCGAAGCAGTAGTAGAGAGAAAAACTTTTCTACAACTATAAATGCTCTATATTTTATGAGATATATTGAGCACTTTTGTATTAGCTACTTATGCTACTTCAATGAAAATGTGATAGTAACTTTTTGATGGAGATATATATACACACACACACACACACACACACACATATATATATATATGAAAAAAATTGGCATATATATATATATATATATATATATTATATATTATATATTATATATATATGTGTGTGTGAAAAAAATTGGCATTAAATAACCCACAAGGGTTGGTATGCTGTTAAACAACTAACCAACCAATCAAAAATATAAATATATTTATATATATATGTTGAAAGGAAAAATTGAAAAAAGGAAAGAAATGTTGAATGGATAAAATAGATTTACTAACACATGTTTCGGCCAGGAGTTTGTTCTTATACACATGTATCCTATTTATTATTATTTTTAAAATAAAAATAATAATAATAATAGAAAATTATAAAATCTTTAAGCATACAAAGAATAACGGCCTTCATCAGAGTAGAATGTTTGATATTTGAAATATCAAACATTTCCCTTGTTTACACTAGAAAATCACTATGTGAACACCCCAGCCATCTTTTTATTTGAATAGAATGAGTTTTGAGGTGAACAGATATTGAACTTTGAAATACACCATCATACTAGTAAAAACAAGAAAATTTGGTACAGTCGAGGGGGAAATTTGGTTGGCAAAGAGTTAAAAGTCTGAGGACAATCATATGTAGAAAAATTTGGTTTATTTCTATTTAGAATTATTTTTCTTTATATCATTTTTGAATTATCAAATGCTAAGTTAGCTATATCTGCTTTAATAGAACAATGCCTGATATAAATCCAATGGTGGCGTCTGTTAGTCTCACAGCACTATAGATCTGTGCACATATCACAACTTGTATTGTGACAGGGGATGCCAAAATAAGATTGAAGATAACTTTAAGGTTACATTAGAGATTTCAATTCCTGGTTTTGAATTCAGAGTTCTTCTTTTAGACTAGTTGACCACCAACATTTAGTTATGAGAGTGATTATACTATGAAACATCGCAAAAGACACACACGTGTAATTGACTGCAATTAATCAATACCTTGATTAATTCAGTGGATTTAACCCTGAAGATTCTTATGGTGAAACTCGAGTAGGTTATCTCTTGTACCTATATTATAATAAATTTGCTCTACTAATGTATTGAGCACTTTTCATTTGTTATATCACTGTCTTACCTTTTTGAATATTGCATCATCTAACCATTGTGACCATATTCACCAGTAAGTCACCTTTTCCATAATACATTATATATAGATAGATAGATAGATAGATAGATAGATAGTGATGCTGATAACTTTTTGATTTAGTGCATCCTGGGAGGTACATATTTGTTTTGAATGAGTTCCCAGGAAAATTTATAGGTCCCAACTAAGGCCATCTAACTCCTACCTTGTAACCCATCCAATGTAATTCATTTCTAAGAAACTATTAAAATGTATTTACAGTTAGCTTCAAATGGTCAGAGAAAAAAGATGAAAGACACTGGGATGCATGAATGCGATTTTACTACATCCTTTTAGATTTTTG
Organism: Doryteuthis pealeii; assembly: GCA_023376005.1. Classification (NCBI taxonomy): domain Eukaryota; kingdom Metazoa; phylum Mollusca; class Cephalopoda; order Myopsida; family Loliginidae; genus Doryteuthis; species Doryteuthis pealeii. The sequence continues at coordinate 82,810,086 of CM042159.1, read as the reverse complement.
TGTGACAGGGACGCAAGATGCATACCTATCAGCAGCAGAAAGTGTTTTGGAAAAAATATGCAAGACCATCTCTATAATTTGGACACTGACATAAGAAAAATTACATGTGCTTGAATATAAGCGATTGAAAATCATCAAGAAGAAATATTCAGTGGTATTTAACTCAGTTGGTAGAGCATCTATCTAGGAATAGCAAGGTTCTGGGTTCAATACTGGTTCTCACCAACTCAGCACATGAGTAGCACACCTTGGGTAATTTGATTTGTGTGGTAAAGCATCTGGGAGCTCATAGTAAGTGTGGTACTCCACCTCAGCAAAGACATGATAAAAAAGGGGGATAGACTCCCTTGCTATTCAGCTGATACTAACAATAGGCTACTCCACAGATTTTACTATATGAGAGAGATAGAGAGAGAGAGAGAGAGAGAGAGAGAGAGAGAGAGAGATGGAGGAGAGAGAGAGGGAGATAGATAGATATATATAGAGAGAGGGATATATATATATATATAGAAAGAGAGAGAGATAGAGAGGGAGAGAGAAGGAGAGGGCAGAGAGATATAGAGATAGAGAGAGTGTGTGTGTGTGTGTCTATGTGTATTTGGGGGGGGGTATAAATCACTCCTAATGTTTGACCTCCTAGCTCTCCCAATTTGAGTCCCTTAGACTTCTGTTTCTGGTTATAGAGAGAGAGAGAGAGAGAGAGAGAGAGAGAAATCAGCCAGCAGCCTTACAATGCCAAGGATTCATTGATGGTTGCCACTGGAGATGTAATCGCCAACATGAGCAAAAAAAAAAAAAAAAAAAGGCACCTGATTTAAGTACCCAATCACTTCTAGAGCAACTATGAAAACTTTTTGAGAAGTAGAAGGATTCCTGCCTTTCCCAAAGGCATCAGTCTGAAATGAACAGAAACATCCAAAGAAGTTATTTGAACTCCACTTGCCAATTTCATTTTCTGCACCAATAACCATTACACCTCACGTTCCCCCCACCCTCGACATATAGACAGTGAGGATTCAATATAGGAAAACTATTTCAACACAACAAATTAGACCACTTGTCTCTCTCTCTCTCTCTCTCTCTCATATATATATATATATATATATATATATATATATAAGTAAAGAAATAACAAAAGACTTAGAGATTTAGCTTATAGTCTATTTCAGGGAGCTTACAGGTTTTTTTTAAATAAAACTCTTGTGCCGTAAGGAAGATTTCTTCTATAGACTTTTGGATTATATATATATATATATATATATATATATATATATATATATATATATATATTGTTAGTCCTTTGTTAGTATTGGAGAAATGAGAATAAAGTGCTCGATTACTTTTGTAAGAGCTGTATTTATTTATTATAGTGTACAATACATTTAAGGTGCAAATGCTAGCATTGGTTTCTAGTATCATGAATACTGCCTAGAAACCAATGGTAACAATTGCACCTTAAATGTATTGTATACTTAAACAAATATATATATATATATATATATATATATATATATGTAATATATCAAGAAATGAAAAAACACAGGTTTAAATGGGTTAAGTGGTGAGTTTATTGGCCATATTACATACCGTCGGATTTACTTCCTCTCTTCACATATATATATATATATATATAGAATTGGTAAAGAAAAAAGCTTAAAAATGGACCTGAACTCTCTAACATTCTGCAGTTAGAAGAAAGGACCAGCTTAAAATCATCCTAATACCAACTTACCTGGTAACCCATCTACAGATATGTTATATATATATATATATATTTATTTATTTATGTATGAGTAGTGGCTTACCGGTGGGTACGGGTACGATCGTTGGGAGCGCACAGAATCCAGGGGTTAAGACCGTGAAAAGAATAATACAAAGTGCTCAATACAATGTAGAGCAAGACGATAAGACCCATTCCAACAGACATATGTGGTATCAACTGATATTAATCGAAAACTCGATTAGCGGATGTAACCCTGACGATTCAGATGATGAAACTCGAGTAGGTTACTTTATATCTATTTCTTAAATATATATATATATATATATATCAATGATTCCTCATCTCAAAATTTCAAACACATTATTTTTATTTCTGTTAGGTAATTTATTCTGACTGCCTGAGGAAGGAAAAGATGACTGGTTTCCTTAACTAACACTTTTAACTTTCTTTCTAAAAGAAACTCAGTTGGAACACAAGTGAGAATCAATATGTGAGGCTACAAATATTGGTCAAGTATTCAAAATTATCCAAAATAAAAAAAAACAACTTTTTATTAAAAATCTACATGGGAGATAATAACTCAGTAGTAATTAGATAACGAAAACGACTAGAAACATTCTGGTTCAATCAACTGTACCAATGAATTCTGTAAATAAAATGTCGGCTTCAAGTCACAAGGTCTATAATTCAGAGAATGTAGTCAAATATTGTGAGTGCTAAAATGAAGTGGTCATGATGTGCAAATTGATAGGTAAGAAGAATAAAAATATATACAGCAGCCAGGAGAGAGACAATTTAACTAAGTTAAAAGTCTGATAGGACAACTAAATATGATAAAATTCTAAATAACAGCCTATACTAGGTATACACTATTTTTGTCTGCTTTCCATTTTAAAAACGAATTAAAATTAATTAAATCGATTATTTAAGGTCTAATTAAGTCGAAAAGTAGTAACATAATGAGCATCAGTAAAAAAAAAAAAAAAAAAAAAAAAATAATAATAATATTACACATGTAATTTATTTTTAATACATTTAAAACAATTTTTTGGGTCAATTTCGTTCCAATATGTCGGTAAATGCTGTCTAAAGATGACTTAAAATCCGTGTTTACAAAATAAATTTAACCCTCCCAATTGAGAAAAATTTACCGAAAATAAGTTTTTATCCGATTTTAATGAAATTTTCAGTGTTGATTTATTAATGAATTAATTCTATAATGCATCAATTATTTTATTTCAAAACTTTTTGACAAATTGGGTATACCTAGCTGATACGCTTTATTTGAAATTCTAGTATAAACAGCAATTAAAGTAAAGTTGGTGGAGTGACCTATTGTTGGTATCAGCTGGACAGTGAGGGAGTCTATCCCCTTTAAACTAGCACTTGACCAGGAGATTGTTTTTGTGTCTAAAGGTAGAATGATACACCTACCATCAGCTCCCCACTTTACCACACAGATCCAAGCTGTGCTATTTATGTGCTGAGTAGATGAAGGCTAGTACTGAGCCCAGAACCTTGTGGTTCCAGAGTGGTTGCTCTACTGACTGAGCTAAATCAGTATCCTTAGCAAAATTGTCAAAATTCTATCAGTCATGTATATATTTACCCAACCCCTCCACCAGTCAGGATGAGACACAAGGACAATTAATTGGAGTACAGCTGATTTGAATACAGTTTTCTTTCTCATATACCAGTTGTATTACCAAGGTTAAAGAGCCCAGTCTAACCTACTATTTACCCATAGTTGGGGGAGATCAGATGGATTAATGCCTTTCCTAAATTAGTGCCAATTGAAATGCAATTAGGCTCATCCAGGATTTGAACTCTTATTGCCAATTCCATTTCCAACAACAATAACTGTTATGCTAATCCATCATATATGTAAATACTTGAGAGAGTAAGTAAAGCATATATCACCTACAGAGATGGAAGTTGGGATTCCCCATTCTGAGAACCAAACTCCCATAAAAGAAGTTAGAGGTGCTTATAGTATAGTGGTTATACATTTTACCAACCCCTCCACATGAGCAGGATGTGACACAAGGTCAATTTCTTAAGCGGAGTTCAACAGGTTTGAATTCAGAGTTTTCCTTCTCCTAGACCAGTTGCCTAACCAAGGGTTAAAGAGCCTGGTGTGCCCTACTATTTATCCATAGCTGGAGGGAGAGTAGGATTCATACCTTTCCCAAGGGTATTAGCGCAAAGTGAAATGCAATGACCACATCCAGGATTTGAACTCGGGGCGATGAGTCCATTTCCCATGACTTTAACCATTACACCACACGCTTCTGCTATGGTGTAGTGGTTATTTTTATAGGAAATAGACATTGTGACGAGAGTTCAAATCTGGGACAAGGCTGTTTACATTTCCTATAGCACTAATACCACAAGGAAAAGTATGAATCTCTTCCCCTCATCTATGGGTAAATAGTAGAGCATACTGAGCTCTTTAGCCTTGATATGGCAACCAGTCTAGGAGAAAGAAAATTCTGAATTGACAGAGGTGAAGGGTTTGGTTATATACCTACAATCACATCTGATGTTTATTTTAAATAATCCCTTACTTAGCTTCAGATCCGTACAAGTCAGAAATAGTTTTTTGAGGGGTCAAAGGGGTGGGGTGGGGTTAAATTAGAAACAAAATGGTTGGTTGAGTCAAAATTGGATTTTGTGCACAATATTTAGTCAATAAGTTTCATTCTTTAGAACTGGGGTGGCCAAACTTGCTTAATGTAAGAGGCGCAAATGATAAAGCTCAGATGTTTGAAAGCCGCAGGACATGAAGAAAATTCACACATATGCTCTTATTGTTGCATACACATTTTGCTACAAAAATGTTATATAAATTAAAAAATGCATATCTCTATTAATAATGGAGATTCAGTCTCCATTTGTCTGTAACCGAAACTATGTCACTGCTCACATTACAATACTAAAAATCATCAATACATAGAATAAAGAACAACTCTGTAATCAATTTTTAAAATTATTTTTTACTCTCACCCTTTTTTCAGTAACAAGAAGTTAACTAAAAAGTTTATGAATAAATAAATACCTACAATTTTCTATGAAATGTATGTATAAAATATTCAAAATAATTATTCAACTAATAATTAATCGAGGCACACAACATTCTATTTGAGGAGGACAGAACTAAGTTTCCATTTCAAATTGTTTTATTTTTTTTACTCCGTTAATAAATTCAATGATTTTACTTACTTATGATACAAACCCTCTGACATTGAATTTTTAACTCCCACCTCTGTCAGGTAATACCTTTCAAAAAATAATTTTTACACAGCCCAGAGTGCGTTTTTTCTAGTTAAATGAAATAATATTTTTTCATGCATACAGTTTCTAAACTGTTAATTTGTATTAGTTTCCGTAATCATAAAGACACAGAATTTTCTACAAGTTGCATA
>CM042159.1:82779938-82799938 GCA_023376005.1 Doryteuthis pealeii | reverse complement strand
TCTAACAAAAAAAAAAAATCTTATTCTAACAAAAAAATAAAAAAAGAAGTAAAAATAAAGATTTTCTTTCTTTTTTTAAAAAAAATCATCTTATTCTAACAAAAAAAAATTGTTAGAATAAGATGATTTTTTTTTTTTTTGTTAGAATAAGATATTCTAACAAAAAAAAAAAAAAAGAAAGAAAATCTTTATTTTTTTTACTTCTTTTCATTTTGTTTTAAGCCACCTCTGTTACATTTCTGTTTTTCCAATTTGAAGATTTCTTCTTTTTATTTTTGTATTCTTTTGATGAGTGTGAAGGGATTCTCTCTTTATTTTTATGTTTCTGATTTTATTCTTTAATTTTGTTTATTTAAATCTTTGTCTTATTCAATTGTAACATTTTGCTTTCCTTACAATTTCCTCCTTTTTTTTGTTTGTTTAAGTTTTTTTTTTAACATTATATATATATATATATATATAATATATATATATATATATATATATATATATAATGTGTGTGTATTATTTATATATAGAGAAAAAAATAATTCTTCTGTGGTTTGCATGTTTAAAGCTAACCAAAATGTCAGAGACCTTTCTGAGAATTATGAGCATAATGAAGAAAAAAGGCACAGGTTATTATTATCACACCCCAGTACTTGTATGAAAATATGGTCCCAAGTAGAATGTGGGAATGTATGTACAGATATTACATAGGAATAAAGCACTTAACTCTTTGCCTATTTCAAACTACTCACAGTGGCTCTTCCACCACTATGATCCTACCATAAACCACTGACAGCAGCTCTTGTACATGTTACTTGTTTACTCTGAAAAATCACTAGGTGAATACCCCTGCTATCTTTTATTTTGTCTGGAGTAAATAAATAGTGAACTCTTAAATGTCCTATTATATAGGCAAAGAGTTGATACTTGAAATTATCTTATTGTATGTATCTACTCAACCCCACCGCCACAGGTACGATTCAACACAATGTCAATTTTTTTTTCAGCAGAGTATGGCTTGGCTCAATTGGTAGAGCATCCATCTAAGGACCACAAGGTTCCAGGTTTGATACCAGCATTAACCAACTCGGTGCATGAGTAGCTTGGGTAATCTGATCTGTGTTGTAAGGTGGGGAGCTGACAGTAGGTGTAGTGCTGCACCTTACCACACAAAACAAAACAATCACCCTGGTCTAGCACTAGTGAAAAGAAGATAGACTCCCTCAATGATACCAACCATAGGCCACTCTGCTAACCTTACTTATTTACTGATGGTTTGAATTCATTATGTTCAAATTTTATATATAAAATACTTTTTTTTTTTTTAAATTCTATTTTATTGAAAAAATAATTGATAAAAAATTTATTGATAATTTATAAATATAGAATAAGAAAATGATAAATTCAAAATTTATGAAAAATGTAATATAAAAAATATATATAAAAATGTAAATATAAATATGAAAATATATAAAAAATATATATAAAATATAAAAATATATATAAAATATATATAAAAATGTAAATATAAAAATTATGAAAATTAAAATGAAAATTTATTAAAATTTATTTTTATAAAAAAATTATTTTTAAATAAAAATTTATTGATAAAAAAATTCTATTTTATTGAAATATATTCTATATTTTTATAAAATACTATATTTTTTTTACTATACTTTCACTAAAGTGGGGAGCTGACAATAGGTGTAATGCTCCACCTTACCACACAAAACAAACACTGTGGTCTAACACTAATGAAAAGGAGATAGACACCCTCAATGATACCAACAATAGGCCACTCTGCTAACCTTACTTATTTACTGATGGTTTGAATTGAAAGTTTTCCTTCTCCTAGATTAGTTGTCATATCAAGGCTAAAGTTATGAATCTGGTCTGGTCTAAAGCTGGGGCGGGGGGGGGTGAGAAGAGATAGTTTCATGCCTTCCCCAAGGGCATTAGTGTGAAGTGAAACATAAACAGCTTTGTTAGAGAATTTTAACTGGATTCATCAAATCCATTTTCCAAGATGATAACCATTACACCACCCACATACAATTATCAAAAACACATCGCTTGTGTATTTACTTCTCATACTGTTGTGTAGAAAAAGTCACTATAAGAGGAATAAAAACCTACTTCTAAACAAAAACGAAAAATCTAAGAAAGTCCGGTTGGTGTAGGGGTTACGATGCTCGCCTGTCAGCTTGACAGTCAGGGTTCGAGCCACGCACAAGGCGGTCTTCCTATCTATAGCTCTGCTGATGAGGCCTAATAGGTCGAAATGTACATACAGAGATTGATTTTTCTCGATTTGTTTAGCCTTACATTTAAATAGGTATGCCCGTCTAATTAATTAATTATTAATTAATTAACTTTCAAAATTAGGTACGACTTCAATTAAGCACATATTCTCCCAAAAATTGTCGGCTAAAAAAGCCATATCAAAAACACATCACTTGTGTATTTACTTCTCATAATAAATAAAGTAATTATTTGTCTGAAATAGTCCGAAAAATCAAAATTATAATATAATATTTTAAAAGAATGTGTGTATTAACCTAACACCTCTGCATGAGTAGGATCATGCACAAGGTCAATCTTTAAGTCTGCCCTACTATTTACCTATAGCTGGAGAGAAATAATTGGATTCATACCTTTCCCAAGGGTATTAGCACTATGTGAAATGCAAACAGGCAATTGTTATAACAACATATATGAAAGAAAGGAAAAAAAAAATGGGGTGTAAATCTGTTGAGTATGTGGATCAATGAAGTACTTGAAAATCAACTGAATGTTCCCCAAACCAGTTTTCTATCAGCTCAGAACATTGGCAGATTGAGTAATCTTGCTAGAATACTACTACATCATCATCATGATCAACAACAACAATAACGAGAAGAAGAAGAAGTAGAAGAAGAAGAGAAAATGGTCTGAAACAAAACCTATATATGTCATAAATGTCAAGACAAATTTTAGTTTTATTAGGGGTTCCTGACAACTCCAAGAGAAAATATCTTATACCATTACAGCGCCATCACCAATTTTCACAACATCCTGCTGACAACTGTCTGCCAAAAAACAAAAACAATTTGGTTGGGTGATTTTACAGATATGTCAAACTCTTGTTAGGTTATTATTAGGCCAAAGTCAGTTTTTTGTTTAATGTTTATTTTTATTTTTTTAGCAACTATATACATATAAGCTTTAGATTAGATTGATTGATTTTAATAGTACTAGCAAATATATGCACCCTCCGGGTGCAAGTATTTAACTTTTAATGTAATTAAATATCGCATTAAATTTAGAAAGGCTAATGAAACTAAATAAGAATGCAGATAAAAAGATTTGAAACAGAGGGGGATATAATCGAAAAATAGAACAACTGAAACTTACTCTTCTATCACTCTCGTCTTTCATTGTTATTTTTTCTGATTTAACTATTTAGTTAAAAGAGGAAGTAAAGAATAAAATTACAGTTATCTTTTCTTGTTAATGGATTTCATTTAAGATTCATTGAAGAGATTTTTGCTAATATTCATTAAAATAAAACCAAACAGTTAGAAACCAATAATACTAAGCATATATTTATTAAAATTACATTTTTAATATCAATATGCAAATTAGCCTTCCGTTCACACTGTAAACCGCTATTTTGTTGTATACATAAATACAATTGCACGTCATTAGTATGTAGATATGGTTAACAGTATAAATAATGAAAAACAATTTTATTAATAATTGAGGTTAAAATAAGGATAAATTCATGGTGAATGTGGCGTCAATTACTAAGGGAATTGTGACTTGAGTAGTGATTTAGTTTCGGTTACAGTCAGAAAAACACACAATCTCCATTATAATAGTATATCAACCTGTCACAGCTTTGTATTATTTGGATTTTTTGGACTGTTGTCCTCATCTTTATTGTTATCTGTACAGTCCAACAAGAAATACCTGAAGAAGGCCAGAGGTCACATTGGCCGAAATGTTATACAGATTACAATAAAGATGAGGACAATAGTCCAAATAATCCAATTAATACATTTTTATACTTCAAGAAAGGATCAAACAATGCCACAAGGGATCAACTACAGCCCTAAAATGGCTACAAGAATTAACACATTCATTGTTCATTTCTGTCTTTTTTAAAAACAGCTTTTTGTGTTGATATTTTTTTAAAGCCACACTGTAAATAATAAATGATCCCTCCAATAGCCAACGAGAATAATAGATTTGCATTGGGCATGCACAAAAAGTTAACAAGTATTTTATTATAATCCTAGCACGAAGTGGCAACTGACAATAATGGAAATTAATGACTAGGACAAAATCTTAAACAACACTCAATTCAAATAATAAAATAGAATCCTGCTTCTTATCCATTTTTCAACACAATTTTCCTATAACAACAGAATGGAATTTAAAAGCCAGAATGAAGATGATTTTCTTTCTTGCAGAATTCATTCATGAATGAACTTAAACTTAATGTCAAAATTTTCATCTTATAATATATGTGTGCATTTACACAGCCAGTCCATCACGGGCAGGATGTGACACAAGGTCAAATTTTAAGCAGGGTAATTCTGGTTTGAATTTAGAATTTTCCTTCTCCTTGATTGGTTGCTTTACTAAGTTTATTTAGGGAGAATGGATGGATTCATGCTTTTCCCAAGGGCATTAACACAAAGTGAAATCACACAATCCATCCAATCGTGCAGCCTAGGAGATGAAACACATGGAGGTGCATGGTTAGTCAGAAGAAATGGACTTGTAGACCAGAGTTCAAATCCTGGATGAAGCTGTTTGCATTTTCACATAGCTCTAATACCCTTGGGAAAGGTATGCATCTAATTACTCCTCCTTCCAGCTATGGGTAAATAGCATGGCAGACAGGGCTTTAACCTTGGCTAGGTAACCAGTCTAGGAGAAGGAAAACTCTGAATTCAAACCTGTTAAACTCCACATAAGAAATTGACCTTGTGTCGCATCCTGCTTGTGGGAAGGGGCAGTTAACATTGAGAATATCTTAATATTTTACATATTAACTCTGCTTAAACAGAGCACCAATTATTTTTTAAGAGTTTCTTTTACATTTTGAGCAATCATGACTCCATGTATATATATATATATATATATATATATAATCCAAAAGTCCAGAGAAGAAATCTTCCTTACGACACAAGAGTTTTATTTAAACAAAACCAAGTCGCAGTTTGAGAGTTCAATGTGTGCTCTTAATGTTAGAGTCACAGAGCAAATATATGAGTAAAGAAATAACAAAAGACTTAGAGATTAATTATAGTCTATTTCAGCTCCCTGAAATAGACTATAATGCAAATTTCAGCTCCCTGAAATAGACTATAATGCTAAATCTCTTTTGTTATTTTTTTACACTTCATGTATATATATATATATATATATATATATATATATGAAGGAGTTGTGTCTATTTTGTTATGTATGTGTCGGCTTATAATGCAGCATTAAAATTACACATACATTTTAATATGTTTAATTCAATAAGGAAAAGAACAAAGTTTAGTTTTCAATTTTTACATTTATTTTATATCATAATTATAATTAAAAATCAATCAATTTGTAGAATTCTTCAAAGTCTTAACACAATTTACTGAAAATTTTTGAGATTTTGACCAAACTTATCAATCTGTTTATCTGTCAAGTTATTCATTTCCCATGTCTTTCAGGTATCATTGAAAACCACTCCACCATGAATAACCATATTTTCTATCAATCTTTTCCTTTTCAGAGTATGCCATTTTGGATCTATTTCGTTTTCCATATTTCATAATTGACACCTATCCAAAATCCACGGACATGGATTTATGAGTAGACACCATCACACACATGCAATCCTTTCATTCCCCCCCCCCTTTTCATCTCAAACCTTTATATTTCATTTTGTCTTGTTGGCTATTATCTTGCCGCAGACCATTTGCACCGCTTTATGTTCGCCACGTTTCCTGGCGGTGATGATTTGTTTCAGCAATATTACACAAACCGGCTATCATGCATGGGAGACATGAAACTGGTTCCAGGAACAATTAGGTAATTTCTAGGTACTCATATCCCTCCCCCACTGCTCACCAGATTTACACCCCATTGAGCATGTATAGGACATGTTGCAGAACTAACTATTATCTCTGCAGCCACAAATAACAAATGTAACTCACTCACAGATAGCTATAGAACATATCTGGAAAGATATACCAATACAACAAATCCAGCACCTTGTAGACTCCTTGCCATGTTAGGTAGCTGCTGTTATTTAGACAAAGAGAGGAGCTACACATTCTTAGGTAGCTGTCTAATTTGTTAGCACTAATTTTTGTGAAGAAGTGGCAATTACCATATATATATATACATATATACACTTCACAGAATAAGGCCATTTCTACAAGTTTGGCTGTGTGCGCGCAGTGCCCAGGCGTTCAGCTTTGTTTTTATTCACTGTCATACATATGAACCTCTTCCCCGGTTTTCTCTCGTATGTGACCGTACGTGACTGAGAAACCCAGCCTTTGACAGTCCATGATGTTCGTCATGTGCCATTTACATAGAGACTGCTTCAGGATGGAGTGTTTGAGCCGTTTTACCTCAAATCCCTTGCAGCTATCATAGACAAGTTTTCTTCATACTGCGCGATTCGTAGCTATTCTTTCCCACTCATGAACGTTTATGTTGAGAGTTTTGATGTTGTTTTTGATAGCATCCCTAAAACGCTTTTTGGGCTTGTGCCTCGGACGCTTCCCACATTGCAGTTCTCCATAGAACAATTGCTTCAGGAGTCTGCAGTCTTGCATTCTGGCAATATATATATATATAATATATATATAATTTCCACTTATAAACACACTGTTGGGTGACTACTAGGCCGCAATCATCAGTGATGAACCCGGGGTTCAGGTCATTAATCACCCTCACCTGGGAGACCCCAACCGGGATTATCAATTCCCAGTTTGCAACCTAGTGGCACTTGTCCAAGCATCGCTCCTACAGATCCAAAGCCATCTCGACGCTCTCTCAGCAACCCTTGTTATTTCAGCTATGGCTTTCTTACACTGGTGGCCCCTAATGCCAAGGATCTTAAACAAAGTCACAGCATCCAACCTTGAATGGCTCATTTCGGGCCTTCCAGCCATTCGTTCTGGATTCGGTCACAAGCTCTTGGTACTTGGCTGTCTATTCGCCTATACATATATATGAAAAATAGATGGAAATTAATCCGACAGTATGAAATTTAACATCGATTTGGTCGAAACAGATTTCTGTCAGCAATTACATAACAAACATCATTTGTTCTTTCAAAACGCTAAATTTCATATATATATATATATATATATTTGGGAGAATATGTGCTTAACTGAAGTCATACCTAATTTTGAAAATTAATTAATTGATAATTAATGAATTAGGCGGGCATACCTATTCAAATGTAAGGCTAAACAAATTGAGAAAAATCAATCTCTGTATGTACATTTCAGCCTATTAGGCCTCATCAGCAGAGTTATAGACAGGAAGACTGCTTTGTATGTGATTCAAACCCTGTCGGCTAAAAAAAAAAAAAAAAAAAAAAAAAAAAAAAACTTTTAAGAAACAATTACACAAAAAAATGTATATCCGAATATACAATGAATGCAATTCCCTAACCTCTCAGCATAAAATGATAGATAGGTTGACATGCCATTAAAATCAATCAATCTATTATGGGCGCCTAAATGGTTCATAAAATGAGTCTTTGATTTAAAATGACGCCAACATAGGTCACACAACAAAGAATTGATGGAATTGGAATTGAGTTAGCATCATTTTGTCTGCTTTGTGTGAGTTTTTATATAATTCACATAACCACCCTTCAAAAATAAGACTCACACATATATACGTATATTTCTTGTTATCTAATTATAAAGAGGGAGAGTGTGGGAGAAAGGGAGAGAGAGAGGGGGAAAGAGAGAGAGGGAAAGAGAGAGGAAAGAGAGAGAGGGAAAGAGAGAGAGGGAAAATAGAGAGAGAGAAAGGGAGAGAGGGAAAAGAGAGAGTGAGAGAGAGAATGAATGAAAAAATAGGACTCAAACACACATATGTATATTTCTTTATATCTAATTATAAATACAGAGAGAGAGAGAGAGAGAGAGAGAAAGGGAGGGAGAGAGAGAGAGAGAGAAAGAAGGAGAGGAGAGAGAGAAAGAAGAGAGAGGGAGAGAAGGAGAGAGAAGAGAGAGAGAGAGAGAGAGAGAAAGAAAGAAGTGAGAGAAGAAAGAACGAGAGAGAGAGAAGAGAGAGAGAGAAGAGAGTGAGAGAGAGAAGAAGAGAGTGAGAGAGAGAGAAAGAGAGAGAGAGAGAGAGAGAGAGAGAGAGAGAGAGAGAGAGAAGAGAGAAAGAGAGAGAGAGAGAGAGAGAGAGAGAGAGAGAGAGAGAGAGAAAGAGACAGAGAGAGAGAGAGAGAGAGAGAGAGAGAGAGAGAAGAGAAGAGAGAGAGAGAGAGAGAGAGAGAAGAGAAAGAGACAGAGAGACAGAGAGAGAAAATGAATGAAAAAAATAGGACTCAACCATATACACACATATATTTCTTTATATCTAATTATAACTACAGAGAGACAGAGAGAGAGAGGAGAGACAGAGACAGAGACAGAGAGAGAGAGAGAGAGAGAGAAGAGACAGAGAAGAATGAATGAATGAATGAAAGGGAATTGTTTCTAAATCAATAAATCAAGAGGAATGAGTACACATGGGTAATCATGCTTTCAATAAATGCTTGCCATATTCATTGCATATATTCAAATGAAGACCAATACGAGCACCAAATGACATAGTTCAGTTAAATCGTGATATGTCTCAGCTGATACTTCATTCTTCATTCTCCTTCTTTTTCATTTTTCTTTTTTTTTTCAATGAATAATAATCATCTGGTTTGATTAGAATCAATATTAATACTTGCTTCATATCTGCATTCAATCAAATAAAGGAGAGATCGACAATTAGGTACGAACAATATCGGCTCCTCTACCATTTGATTTGCTTAATAAAAAAAAAATCCATAATTTTAGATTCTATGTGGTTGATCTTCATTAATCTTGCCTTAAGACTTCATTCAATTCTACTAATAAAGTCTAGGACTATTTTAACGGCAAATACTTATCTAATCTTTCATCTTACACCTAATATATACAGTGGTCAGTTGTATTATTTAGATTTTTCGGACTGTTGTCCTCATCTTTATTGGTATGTTTTGGTCAATGCGCTCTATTCAAGTGTTTCTGGTCAAACTCGAAAACCTTTGTCAGATTTTTCAGGCTGTTGTCCTCATCTTTATTGATATATACATAATGTTTTGGTCAATGAGCTCTACGGCCTTCTTCAAGTGTTTCTGGTCAAACTCGAAAACCTTTGTCAGATTTTTCAGGCTGTTGTCCTCATCTTTATTGATATATACGTAATGTTTTGGTCAATGAGCTCTACGGTCTTCTTCAAGTGTTTCTGGTCAAACTCGAAAACCTTCTTGTCATAATCAGGAGCACGTGGTGTAATGGTTAAAGTCATAGGAAATGGATTCGTCGCCCCGAGTTCAATCCTGGATGTGGTCATTGCATTTCACTTAGCGTTAATACCCTTGGGAAAGGCATGAATCCTACTCTCCCTCCAGCTATGGATAAATAATAGGGCAGACTGAGCTCTTTAACCTTGGTTAGGCAACCGGTCTAGGAGAAGGAAAACTCTGAATTCAAACCTGTTGAACTCCACTTAAGAAATTGACCCTCTGTAACATCCTGCTCGTGTGGAGGGGTTGGTAAATATATATATGGAACTCTGAACAAAACCCTTTATTCAATCTATTGGGGTAGATTGTTTTCATTCCATTAACCATGACCATGTACAAGTGTTAAGCTGCACTAAGTATATCGCCTATAGTCAGGATTGAACCTGCAACGTAGAGATGATAGTCAAAACTGTAATAACCCAACTCTTATATCCATTGCACCATGTGTCCAATGCTCCCAATATGACAACATGAAGACTGCAGAGTTCAACAAGAAATACCCAAAGAAGGCAGGACGGCACATCAACCGAAATGTTGTGTATATAAAAATAAAGATGAGGATCACAGTCCGAAAAATGTAAATAATACAAATTATTGCCTAACCAAGATTAAAGAGTCCAGTCTACCCTACTATTTACCAATAGCTGGAGGGAGAATAACTGGATTCATACCTTTTCCAAGGGTATTAGTACTATGTGTAAAACAAATAGATTCATCCAATATCTGAACTTTTATTTCGCTGTGTCCATTTCCTTTGATGATAACCATTACACAAACACTTCCACCTGAGATATAGGCTAGGTTAACACTGGAAGTTATCAAGTCACCAGATTGATTGATTGATCTTAATGGCATGTCAACCTGTCCAGAGTTATTTTATGCTTATAAGTTAGGGAATCACATTCATATTTACATTTTTATGTAGTTGTTTCTTAAGGTTTTTTTTTTTTTGGGGGGGGGGTTCTTTTGCCCCCAGTCCTATCAAATACAAATTATTTTTAAACAGAACTATTTGACGCATAGAATATGCAACCCTAACAGGTACTACTATTCTGAGTCAGAGTGGTCCTGGGAGTAATGACAATGAAAGGTACTCCATATTTCCCAGACCTCCAGAACTAGAACCTCACCATTAGATGCAGTTTAGTGTTATATCCAGGATACCCTTTGGAGGGGTCTTAACCCTCTGTAGAGCATACTCAGAGTATTCTAAGTCCTGCTGAGAGGGTATAAGGTCACCAGTGGCCAAACAATAAAAAAATCTCAGGTTCTAAATATTGAACATTTTTAAATAAAAATTTTTTCCATTCATCCTTATGAATGGAGTAGTAATTTTTTTTTTAGAATAAATTAAATTTTTATTCAAGTTCTAGCAGTGTAACCTAATAATTTGCCCGAGGCCATTTTTAGGTTATGAAAAAAAAAAAAAAAAAAAAAAAGCACCTTTAATTTTAAAATTTTGACAAAAATTGATTAATTATCTTTTTAATGTTTTGGTTGAAATCTAAAAAAGAATTAAATGAAAAATTTTAAAAAATTTAAGTGTTTTTTGTTTTTTTTCTCATATGATTACACCATATACAATTTAAATAACATGAGCTGAAAAAAATCTAGTGCTTTGCTTGAGAAGGGGAGTCTGAAACTCCTGGACACCACCTACTTCACTAAAAGAAATATGCACCTGGTTTGTGTTCTGTTTGGAAGAAATACATTCAAGTACATATCTTAAGTGCAGGGAGTCCAATGGAGTAGTGGCTAATGTGCTGAACTGCGACATCAGAGTAAGTGAGTTCAAACTCCAGTTGCACTATTACATTCACTTTCAATCTAATACCCTTGGGAAAGGTATAATCCCCCTCATCCCCCAGATATGGGTTAAATAGTACCATTACTGTTCATTGACAAGTTTGGCTTTGGCATTAAATAACCCATGAAGAATGATATGCTATTAAACAAAGAAACCAAACCATATTTTGATTGTGTCAGAGATGCTGATAGATACGCGTCCTGTTTCTCTAATGCACAAAAATCTAAAAGGACGCATTAGAATCATCTATGCATCCCAGTGTTTTTCTTTTTTCTTCCCTCACTTTCAAGCTAACTGAAAATACATTTCAATAGTTTCTTAGAAGTGAATCACACTGGATAGGTTACAAGGTAGGAGTTAGACAGCTTTAGTTGGGACCCAAACATTTTCCCGGGAACACATTAAAAGCAAATGTGTGTGTGTGTCCCAGTATGCACTAAATCAAAAAGCTATCAGCATCATTGTGTGTTTTTATATTTGAAGTTATTTTTCCCCCAGACAATGCCATATATCCTTGCTCGTAATATATATATTTATCTTTTATCTGGATTTTCTTTTTATTCATGCTGAAAGTTGATAATAAGTAAAGAAAAATATTCTTTCTGCAATTGTATTAATAATAAAAAGTAAAGAATGTGTTAAGTTGTTGTTGTTGTTTTTGTTTTTTAAAAAAAAGCAATCAATCTGTTCATAGAAGACTGCTCAGCATTTTAATTCAATTGTTATGGGGGGGGGAGGGGGGCAATAAAGAAATTGATCTGGGATTTTTTCCTCGTTTACTCTTCAGGAAGCCGATCCAAATTCAAGTGATTGATTGCATAAAAAAAAACAAAAAACCAGCACAATTCAAAAAGTCCCCAAAGGTGTAGAAAATGGAGGAGCAGAAGGCAAAGAAGAGACACCAGTTAAAAAAAAAAAAAAGAGAAATTAACCCCCAAAAAAGAAAAAAAGATCCTCGAGTTGTTTAAATGATGGCCTTTGGACCTGTGTTAATTTATGCGATTCACCACAAATGCATATCAATCAAACACCATTGGCACAAAACAAATAGATTTTAAAAGTCTCTCCAAATTCCTGGGGGGGGGGTGCGGAAGGCCTTAGCATGAGATTTTGGATTGACGGTGGAAGTAACAGATTTCAGCATGTAAGGCAATTATAGGAAACAGGTTAGCCCAAGTGCTTACTCATACACTTGCTTCTTTAATATTGGAAAAATATCCAAAAACTGATCCAATGAAGGGTAGAATTTGAGGATATAAAAAGATATATATATATATATATATATATATATATATATATATATATAATCCAAATGGGATCATCAAAATCTCACTGTATAATCATACTGTATGCTCTTGAAGGTGCAAACATACATATTCAAAAAAGGATTTTTATAAATCAATGTATAATAACCAATAAATTAATTATATACAGAGCAATATTTAACTTTCAAAGAAAGAAAAAAATGACATGACATTTTAAGTTTTCTTTCTTTGAAAATTTTATATAATATATATATATATATATATATATATATATAATATTAAAATTTGAAGGCAATACAATGCGTATAAAAAAAATAAAAACAAAAAGATGTTTTTTTTTGTCTTATCGATTTTCGTCTCTGATCATAAAGTTTCTTTGAAATCGATAAGACAAAAAAAACATCTTTTTGTTTTTATTTTTTTTATACACATTGTATTGCCTTCAAATTTTAATATTTTATAACATACTTAACAATGCTTCAAGCAAATTACCAATTACTTTATATATATATATATATATATATATATATATATATGCAGAAAAAAAATACAAAGTATTCCGAAAAAAGAGGATTATTTTTTTTTTATGGTGAAGTTAATGTTTAAATGCTTCAGTTTATATTAAACCTTCGTCAGGACAATACAAATAATGGAAAAAATTATAGTCTGAACAAAGATGGATATTTTTGAAATGTCAGGAGTTAGGAAAATTTATTTAGAGAAAAGGCTCATAACCATATTTTGGCAAGCATTCATTTTGAAAGTTAGGACATGATTGGTGAACGCGTAGACAAAAGTCAAGACATAATTGGTGCACACGGAGATGTTCAAGAGATGTGATGCATTTCACAGAAACACCATTGATTAAAAGACAAGAAAAGTATTAATTGTCTGAATGTTTTTTTCCCCCCTTTCCTTCTACTTTTCTCAAATCCTTAATATTCATTATGTTTCTTCCTATTATTCTCTCTTAACTCTGATACTTAACTTACAACACTACCCAAGACACACTACATAACTATCCTCACCCCCCAATCAAACCAACCCTATTGCCCTTATGGCAAGCCCCAACTCCTTTTTATCATATGGGTACTAGAAGGCGGTGGCTGCGGGTCTACATGTCCTGGGAATGACGTTAAACTCTATCTGATGGTGAGGTTCC
This sequence comes from Doryteuthis pealeii, assembly GCA_023376005.1. NCBI lineage: Eukaryota > Metazoa > Mollusca > Cephalopoda > Myopsida > Loliginidae > Doryteuthis > Doryteuthis pealeii. Next base: position 82,786,163 of record CM042159.1, on the reverse strand, counting down.
AGTTTTGGAGGTTTGGGGAATGTGGAGCACCCCTTCATCACCATTGCTCCCTGGTCCACTCTGAACTGGAGTGGTATTATCTGTTAGGGTCCCATCTATGGGTTAAATAGAAAAACATATTTATAAACAAAATTGTATTATCCATTTAAGAATTGATTTATTTCAAAACTTTCTTGGCATTAAATGACCCACTGAGGTTGATATGCCGTAAAACAAAACAAAACAATCAAACCAGGTTACAGGAATATTTCCTTTTATTTTACATCTGATATATAAATGAAATAGTAATTACTTAAAAAAAAATTACCCCAAATAAAATTATCATCAAATTCTAGCTAAGTAGATATTTTTCTAGTTTAAATTTAAAAAAAAAATAGAAATTTGAAAATTTAAAAATGCATTTAAAGATTAAAAAAAATAATGAATCCTATTCTTTAACAAACAACAGAATGGTCTGTCAGGTGTCAAAGATATTAAAACAGTAAAAGATTTTTAAAGAATATCCCCAGGGAGAATCAATCTTTTTCCAGTTGAAACCAGACTGCATAATTTTAATAAAAAAAACAAAAAAAGAAAAATTAAAAAAAGAAAAAAATCCATTCAAGTAAAAGTTTGCCTGCTTTATTTTTTTAAGTAGAAAGAGAAAAAGGAAACAAAAGTTTGTTGTTGTTGTTTTTTGTTATTACAACAACAACTACTACTACTACTTCTACTATTATTGATTGATTTATTGATCAATACCAACCAATAGGATAGTGAAAACTTTCTACCAATGACAAGAGAGTAGCATTCATGAACAAAAATGTTTCTTATCTGGTCTCATATAGCAAATGCTTCTTTAAAAAAAAAAAAACTTTTAATCTATTTATCTGTCTTTAGTTTTTGTTAGTTTTTTTTCACTATGAAACCAAACAAATTATTTTAGACAAAGTAATTATTTTTTGATTAAAAAAAAAAGATATTTTTTCATTACTGGTATTAATAAAATACATAGACAATATATCCATTCTATATAATTATTTTCTAATTAAGATTTGTACATAATTCATCTAACCATCTCATTCTGAAAAAAAGAGTCCTCAAGTGATCTTCTTGAGAAATCTGTACCCTTGAATTTTTGCAATTTCGGATTGATTATGAAGACAATGAATAGACATGTTATTGAATTTCAATACAACAATAAAACTAAACATGAAGTAGATTCTCCTGAGCAAGCCAGGTATCCTTGCTAGTACATATATAAAGGGCAGTTGATGTGTATGTATGTCCAGAGGTAATCTATACATATACGAAGGGTAGTTGGTGTGTATGTATGTCCGGAGGTAATCTATACATATATAAGGGACAGTTGTGTGTATGTATGTCCAGAGGTAATCTGTGTGTGTATGGAGGTAATCTATACATATATAAGGGGCAGTTTGTGTGTATGTATGTCCAGGTAATCTATACATATATAAGGGGCAGATGTGTGTATGTAAGTCCAGTGCTAATCATACATATATAAAGGACAGTTGGTGTGTATGTATGTCCAGAGGTAATCTATAATATAAATGGCAGTTGGTGTGTATGTATGTCCAGAGGTAATCTATACATATATAAGGGAGGTTGTGTGTATGTATGTCAGGTAATCTATACATATATAAAGGGCAGTTGGTGTGTATGTATGTCCGGAGTAATCTATACATATATAAGGGCAGTTGGTGTGTATGTATGTCCAGGTAACTATACATATATAAGGGACAGTTGGTGTGTATGTATGTCCAGTGCTAATCTATACATATATAAAGGGCAGTTGATGTGTATGTATGTCCAGAGGTAATCTATACATATATAAGGGACAGTTGGTGTGTATGTATGTCCATGCTAATCTATACATATATAAAGGGCAGTTGATGTGTATGTATGTCCAGTGCTAATCTATACATATATAAAGGACAGTTGGTGTGTATGTATGTCCAGTGCTAATCTATACATATATAAGGGACAGTTTGGTGTGATGTATGTGCTAATCTATACATATATAAAGGCAGTTGATGTGTATGTATGTCCAGAGGTAATCTATACATATATAAGGACAGTTGGTGTGTATGTATGTCCAGTGCTAATCTATACATATATAAGGGGCAGGATGTGTGTATGTAAGTCCAGTGCTAATCTATACATATATAAAGGGCAGTTGGTGTGTATGTATGTCCGGAGGTAATCTATACATATATAAGGGACAGTTGTGCGTATGTATGTATGTCTGGAGGTAATCTATACATATATAAAGTGTATATATGTATGTCTGGAGGTAATCTATACATATATAAGGGGCAGTTGGTATGTATGTATGTCTGGCGGTAATCTATACATATATAAAAGGTAGTTGGTGTGTATGTATGTCCGGAGGTAATCTATACATATATAAGGGGCAGTTGGTGTGTATGTATGTCCGGAGGTATTCTATACATATATAAGGGGCAGTTGGTGTGTATGTATGTCCGGAGGTAACTACGAAAATAAAACAATCAATAACAAAGCAAATATATATACTCATTCATTGTCACTAGGTCTTGCTTTTTGAACAAAAATAATGAAGATTTGATTTATATATTCATGAAGATAATTAAAAAATAAAATTCAAATGATAACAGCATGGAATTTTTTTGCATTAAGTATTTTAAATAGAAGACATTAATTTTTCTTTTCAGAGTGTCTGGATCAACACAAGGTCTTTTTTATATAGGGATTTTAATGGGGCATCCTGTGAGGAACCTTTGATAAATAAAAAACTTATTCATGTAAGTTTTTTGCTCACATCAGAAACCATTATCTTAAAGCAAACACTATGAAAGATCTATTTGAAAATGTCAATATAGGAGATATTCTCTCTTTTTTGAGAGAAATAAAATTAGACCATAGAATATAGACATGAAACTAATCAATACCAAACAACATAATCCCCAATAATGCTAAGATATTGTTAAAACAAATTACTAAAAAGTATAAATATAAATACACAATATGTATCACTTCTAACCATTAGGCATGACATAAACCCGGGTGGGTTGATATGCCGTTAAAATCAATAAACCAACCAGTATTATATATTTATAATGAATAATGCTCAGTATTAAAGTCAGTCAGTCTACTATTGGTTTGAACAATGTGACTGGCCAAGCACAACTGAACCAGTGTCAAGACAACTGGTACTTAAGGGAATTCAGAATAGTCCACTCATGTCATGCATTTGGGTGATTCCATTTCCTGAGTCCTGATTGGCTGTTGGTTTGTATGATCCTCTGAGGCTTCATAAATATGCCATTTTGCAGTAGTCTTTGCAGCAAACCAGAATCGTATTGGGTTACGACTGCTTGCTTTCTTGTCTTGCCAATTCGATGGTAATTGGAATTAGTATGATTATTCTACACTCAGTATTATATACTTATATATAATTTGTTTTATTTTAATATCTATCTAAAGTTATCAATACTAAGTTTCCTAGTACTAATTTTTTTTATTCGTTTTATAAATTTGATAATTTTATTTACTCATAGTACAAACGCTCTGACATTAAATTTTTAACTCCCACCACTCACACATCTTTCATACCAACCATAGGTTTTTTTTTTTTGTTTTTTTTTGCTAGTCATACTAATAAACACTTGCAGATACCATTACATTTGATAGGTTTACTTAAGAGCTATTGCATAATAGTTCAATATGTAAAGAGTATGATGATATCTAGTGAAATTCCTTTCTTTTTCCCCCCCTTATTTTTTCTTTTTTTCTTTTCTGCCTTTTTTCTATTTAATTGAAACAGACAATAAGTATATATATATATATATATATATATATATATAAATCAAAGGTTAAATATTATGGATATAATATCTCATAACTACAGTTTCATGTGTACTTGCAACCATCAGATGGTTAAACTGTTAAGAGCTTGTTTATTTGGTGGATCTTAACATTTTAACCGCCTGATGATTGCAAGTATGCATGAAACTGTAGTTACAGGATATTATATCCATAATATCTAACATTTGATTGTAAATCTGCTCTGCTATTTTAGCACTGTGTACCTTCATATGCTAATACTTTTCACAATCATTTTCCATTGTATTATATCATATTATATCACATATAAATATATAATGAAAATTTTAGTGATAGATTATAAATATTGCAAAGAATTTATTAATTTCTTTCTAAGATCACAGATATGCTCTCTGTATAAAGTAGTGCAAATATTTTTGTTTTAATTTTATGCAAAGGTTTGTTTGTTTTGGCATATTAAAAATAATAAAATATTTCATTAAGTCTCCGCATAAAATTTCTTGAATAAGTGTTAATTTTCAAAAATTTTAAATCAATAAAAACACCTGTACATGTCTTGCATATACCTACTATCACATCATACCTATCTATCAATCTCTTCATATCTATTGATCTATTTATATAAAGACACAAATAATTATTGATTATTTCAGCATTGTTCTATCACCCCCCCCCCCAAAAAACAACATATATATATATATATATATATATATATATATATATATATATATATATAATTCTGCTGATTACAGTCTTTTATTGACTTTAGCAAATTATAAATATCTTGGAAAGAAAGAAAGAAAAAAACTAAGTAATTATAAATACCTGGTAAACAAAAACAACAAAAAATGACTAACTTTGTTACTTAATTAGTTCAGATCTGTAAAAATGTAAGAGAAAAAAAAAAAAATAAATAAATAGAAGAATTTGCCCCAAAAAATCCTATGATTTGATTTACTTTTATTTATTTATTCTTAATATTATTCATTCTTTTTTTTTCATTCATCTACACTTTTCCTTATATCTTATTTCTTCTTCATTTGTATATTTTACATTAATAAAGTCTGCTGTCTCATACCACGTGTACTTTTACTTAACTAAACATTGCAGTATAACCATTATTGTTAGAGAAGAGTTATCTCCCCTAATGAATGGTATGTCAGTTCTTGATAGGTTGTCAAATACTAAACTGAAGTCTTTTTTTTTTGCCAAACAATTACAACACTAAACATTACAGTATCATTATTCTTAGAGGAGAGTTATTTATATATATATATATATATATATTCATTGGCATTTCAGTCTCGGAAGACTATGATAAATTTTTTTTAAATTTTTTTTATGTGACCCGACGTTACAGCGCCTCACGTAACTGTGAAGTCCGATGTGTGTGTGTGTGTATATATATATATATATATATATATATATATATTATTCATTGGCATTTCAGTCTCGGAAAACTATGATAAAGTTTTTTTTTAAGTTTTTTTTTATGTGACCCCGACGTTACAGCGCCTCACGTAACTGTGAAGTCCGATGTGTGTGTGTGTGTATATATCTTTTTGGTTTCGGGTGTAACTGGTGTAACAGTCCACCAAAGGTTTCAATACGAGTGCTTTTGGCAATACAGTTTGCCATCATCAGGTAGGAAACGATGGTATGGTTTCGTGTTTCGTTTTTAACGAGAACGAGTAGTAGCAAGGATTTAGAAGTGGGAGGTAATAACCATTGGTAGTGGGAGGTTGAAGGAATGGTAGTGGTTCGAGCGAGCGATGCAGTAGTGATTTTTTTATGGAAGGGAGGGGTCAAAAGTTGTGAGACACGAAACCATACCATCGTTTGCTACCTGATGATGGCAAACTGTATTGCTGAAAGCGCTCGTATTGGAACCTTTGGTGGACTGTTATACCAGTTACAACCCGAAACCAAAAAGATGGCCCAAAAATTAGAAAGGATCAACCAAAAACTTGTCCGGCAAGAATTGTCTGTACAGTTCAACAAAACAAAAATACTGTATAAAAAAAAAACATGCCCAAAAATGCTTTAATATACTTATAGTATTTATATATATAATAAGATATATATATATTTCATCCAGTACCATTAAGAGATCAAAGATAGTGCAAAAGATACTGGACATCATTTGTACTTTTATTAATTTTTGCCTCTTTGCCTCAATACAACAATAACCAGCATTTTGTACCTCCTGTTTTGGCTTTGAATTTATAATCAATAAGAGAAACAAATGCCAATAGAAGGCCAAGGCTTATACTCCCCCACACGCACACACACACAAACATTATATATATATATATATATATATATATATATATATATATATATATATATATCCCCTCATCCTTCTTCTTTTTTTTCTTATCTAAACAGCTGTCTTTTTTA
>CM042159.1:82742438-82774938 GCA_023376005.1 Doryteuthis pealeii | reverse complement strand
AGCTCTTCAGGGCTAAATCTGAGTCAGATTTAGCCCTGAAGAGCTTTATGCGAAACTAATAGTAAGTTCGTCTGACTCATTAGATTATCTTTATTATTGGCTCTACTTAGGTATCGAGCACTTTTTACTTATTAGCTTTCTCCTAGCGGTTATATGAATATATATATATCTTATATACATATATATGCATATAAATTGTTTTTTCTTTTGGCCAAATACTGTACCAATAGATTATTTTTTGTTGGTACGAATATCTTGGTCCTTTCTTTTTATCAAAAATTTTTTTCTTCCTGGTTGATGTTTGGTAGTATATTTTTACAATCAAACTTTCTGCTGGGTTTTTTCTCTCCGCAAGGATCTACCAACACGCTTGGTATATTATATATATATATATATATATATATATATATATATATATATATATATGAGTATAGATAAAAGGATATGAAAACAACACAATATGCTGTTAAAGTGAAAACATTTTATATCATATTCATAGCTAATATTGAACAATATTTCGATTTATAAAAATCATCTTCAGAGCTTGTTTGTACTCCAGACTTATCAATAGCGGAGCCGAAAATAATATGAATTCAAAACGAAAACATTGAGGCTGCAAAAAATTATGCGGTAGTTTCAAATATAAGCACATCTGCCAACACTTTTCTCGGTTAGCGACAGTCATGTATCTCTTATTGTAACATATATATATATATATATATATATATATACTTTCAATAACAAAGAAAAACTTAAACTGTCATTTGGCTATTATAAATTCATTTTGAACAGAATTCAATAAATGAGATTTATTGAGAAATAAATCTATAATAGCCAAATGATGGTTTGTTAATTTTTTTTTTCTTATTGAAAGTATGAATATTGCTGTATATAATTAATATATTATTTTATCATAATATATTAGTTATTATACATTGAGGGCTCGTAGTGATTTGTAAAAATCCTTGTATAAATCTATAAGTTTGCATCAACATGAGCATGCATTGTGGATGTACAGGAGATATTGGTTTGGTTTGGTTTGTTTTACGGCATATCAACCTCAGTGGGTCATTTAATGCCGACAAAGTTTTGAAATAAATCAATTCTTAATGGATAATACAATTTTTTTATAAATACATTTTTCTATTTAACCCATAGATGGGACCCTAACAGGTACTACCACTCCAAGTCAGAGTGGACCAGGGAGCAATGGTGATGAAGGGGTGCTCTACATTCCCCAAACCTCCAAAACTGGAACCTCACCATCAGATAGAGTTTAACGTCATTCCCAGGACATGTAGACCTGCAGTCACTGCCTTCTAGGAGATATTGGTAGAATTATTCCTTACATACCAGTCAGTGGGATACTATATATATATATATATATATATTGTTTAAGACCTTGATAAGTCTCCATCTTTTTGTCATGTATTGCTTAACTTTGTTAGTGCTTTGTTTCTGCCTTTTTTTCCCTACCACATTTTCTTTTAACTAGGTGTACATATTGTTCTTAGTATTTGTTTTACTTTCACATTCCTACTGCCAGCAGGCTTTGAACTGTTGGACATAAGTCACCCACTTATTGAATAAAGACAGCAAGGTTTCTTTCCTTCCAGTTATTAAGCTTTATTTATCTGGTCTCCAGTGTTTATTGTTGTTGCTCATCATAACTCTTAACTTTGATTGTTTGGTTTTTCGTTATGAATTCAGCCTCTGCAATAGTCAGTGCCTGGCATGGAAATTTAATAAGTAGTGTAGCTTTGAAAGAGAGTTCATATCCATTTATTCATACGGTTGGGTATCAGCAGCCAGTGTCTCTAGAAATATCAAAAATTGGTGGTTGAAGGAAAAGATAATAACAGCAGCATTATAATTAAAACATTTACGAACTAACAATAAGTATGGTCCAACAGTTAATGACAAGAATAATATAAGGTCATCATAAAATTATAGTTCAATTTTGAGGGTATACAAATTTAAAATTGCCCAATAGTTTCATGATGATATATATATATATATATATATATATACACACACACACACACATATATATAAAATGCATATATACATATATTTACATAAACATATATATATACACACACATATATACAGTGCATACATAAATGTATATATACAAACACACACACATATATACAGTGCATACATGTATATATTCATACACACACACACATATATAAACAATGCATACATTCATGTATATTTACATACATACACACAAACATGCACACAATGCATACATACATCTCTACACACATCCCCAATGAATATACACATCCACAAACACACATGTATATACAACATACATGTACATATATAACAAATCCATGTATATACACATATAGATATATGCATGTATATACACATACATATATATGCATGTATATACACATACATATATATGCATGTATATACACATACATATATATGCATGTATATACACATACATATATATGCATGTATATACACATACATATATATGCATATACATATATATGCATGTATATACACATACATATATATGCATGTATATACATATACATATATATGCATGTATATATATGCATGTATATACATATATATGTATATATATATATGTCTATATACATACATATACAATAGATTCATGTCCATATACATACCTATGCACATACATAAACAATGAATATTAAATGTTAAAACTCACAAAAACTTTCCAACAACTCAAGTTTGACAAATGTTTATCCTCAAAATGAATTTTGCTGTTTACATGAGAATTGGCATTTGTGAATTTTATGAGTTTTTAACATTTAATATTTATCAAATATTGCTCTACTCATAGAATATCAAGCACTTTTTCTTTTCTACTTTGCAATTTTATCATTATTTAAAGCACACAGACACACAAACATTTTTTCAAAAATGAACACAGATATCATTACTAAAAGTTTCACATCGTCAGAATATTACAAGGTGGGAAAAACATATCAGCTTACCAAAATACACTAATAAAAAAATCATTTAATAGAGAAAAAAAACTATAATTTGCAAGTTACAGGCTACAAATGTTATATACCCCTTTTTTGAACAAATCCTGGAAGCAGCACCCCACAAAAAAGTATGTGATATTATCTAATGGACACCTACACATGAACACACAAGTTTTGGCCAATCAGCAAAAACAGTGCAGACACTGGATGCTGTGCTGAGGATTGATGACTGATAGGGATGAATGGCGAGAGAGAATCATGGAAATCCATGCTGTCAGCACAACTTCTTGATGATAATTATATATGAATATTTTGACCATGTGTAATATACTGCCTATCATGAAAGGGCTGGATAAAAATTGGTCATAATGTCTTTATTTATGAGCAATACTGAATATATATATTTACCAACCCCTCTGCATGAGCAGGATGTGACACAAGGTCAATTTCTTAAGCGGAGTTCAACAGGTTTGAATTCAGAGTTTTCCTTCTCCTAGACCAGTTGCCTAACCAAGGCTAAAGAGCCTAGTTTGCCCTACTATTTATCCATAGCTGGAGGGAGAGTAGGATTCATACCTTTCCCAAGGGTATGAGCAATACTGTATAGAGCAACAAAGTAAGTTTACATATATTCACCAACCTGTCCGCACGAGCAGGATGTAACCAATTCAGAGTTTTCCTTCTCCTAGACTGGTTGCAAAAAGCCCAGTCAGCCCTACTATTTACCCATAGCTGGAAGGAGAGTACGTTGATGCATACCTATCCCAAGGGTATTAGCACTATGTGAAATGCAAACAGCTTCATCTAAGATTTGAACTAGCATTGGCAAGTTCATTTCCAACGACTGTAACCATTACACCACACACCTCCACAAAGTAAGTTTACATACAATCACAAAAGGTGACTTTTGAAACTTCGGTACTTTTAAAAATGAACTTGTTTTCAATAAGGTAAAACATAAGTAAACAAATAAACAAATAGATAAAAGGTATTTTAAGTATTGGTGCGTGAGTGAGCTTTTAGGGGGGGAAACAATTTGTGTCCTCCTAATGAGGTATGGAGTACTCATGATTTACTTAGCATCACTGCCAACCATCCCTTTTCTGCATGAAAAGATTTTAAGAAGATTGGAACCGACACAGTGAAACAAAGTTAAAAATACCACAAAAAGACTCATCGACAAAGAAAATTACTTGGTTTCTCTAAATACGAATTCTTCTTTATGCTATTCAAGTAATCAACGAGTTTGTAGAAACATAACTTGCTCGGAAGGAAAACTTTCACTTTTTTTTTTTTATTCTTTCCCCCCCCCCCCCAAAAAAAAAAGAAAAAAAAAAAAGATAATGAGCCACATCAAGCCAGCATTATGGACAGAATCTCTAAATTTCCTAACTTATCTGCTACTATTGGAAATGCTTTGTCCTGATTAGAAATCAAGTTTTATTTCTTGTAGGTAAATGCATTAAAAAGCCAACCAATCAGAAACTAAAAAAAAAACCCATTAAATCCTCATTGTAAATATTAGAATGCTGTTCAAAAATAGCAATAAGTGTAAAATTTTCTTTAACAGGAATATATATATATATATTATTTTAAAAATTCAAGCATTCCACCGTGTTTGTACCCCCTATTTCTTCCAACGGTTTTCTTAAACAGGAATATATATATATATATATATTATTTTAAAAATTCAAGCATTCCACCGTGTTTGTACCCCCTATTTCTTCTAACGGTTTTCTTAAACAGGAATATATATATATATATATATATATATATATTATTTTTTAAAAATTCAAGCATTCCAGCATGTGTTTGTACCCCCTATTTCTTCCAACGTTTTCTTAAACAGGAATATATATATATATATATATTATTTTAAAAATTCAAGCATTCCACCGTGTTTGTACCCCCTATTTCTTCTAACGGTTTCTTAAACAGGAATATATATATATATATATTATTTTAAAAATTCAAGCATTCCAGCGTGTGTTTGTACCCCCTATTTCTTCCAACGGTTTTCTTAAACAGGAATATATATATATATATATATATATATATATATATATATATTATTTTAAAAATTCAAGCATTCCACCGTGTTTGTACCCCCTATTTCTTCTAACGGTTTTCTTAAACAGGAATATATATATATATATTATTTTAAAAATTCAAGCATTCCAGCGTGTGTTTGTACCCCCTATTTCTTCTAACGGTTTTCTTAAACAGGAATATATATATATATATTATTTTAAAAATTCAAGCATTCCAGCGTGTGTTTGTACCCCTATTTCTTCTAACGGTTTTCTTAAACAGGAATATATATATATATATATATATATATATATATATATATTTTTAAAAATTCAAGCATTCCAGCATGTGTTTGTACCCCCTATTTCTTCCAACGGTTTTCTTAAACAGGAATATATATATATATATTATTTTAAAAATTCAAGCATTCCAGCGTGTTTGTACCCCTCTTCTAACGGTTTTCTTAAACATATATATATATATATATATTATTTTAAAAATTCAAGCATTCCAGCGTGTGTTTGTACCCCCTATTTCTTCCAACAGTTTTTTATCCCTTCTTTCCTTCATATGTTTTGCTCGTTGATGATGACCCTTCTACTAAGCGGTCGAAACAGATTCTGTCAGCAGATTATAATTACTAATTGTTTTTTCAAAATGTTAAATTCATATATATATATATATATATATAATATATATATATATATATATATATATATATATATATATTTATTAAGAAATTTGAAAAAACAAGTGTTCCTGTTGTGAGGTTTTAAGGGGTCAAATAAGAACAAAACGACAGGTAACAAAAGTAGAAAAATGTATTAACAGAAAGTATACAAATACAATAGAGAGATGTGGAAAACTACGTCCGACAATAGAGTATTGGCTTGCTCGCATTGGCTTACTGCCAAGCCACAATTATCCCAGTTATTTATAGTAACCTGTCGGCGCATTCCATTAGTCCTATAGGGTGTATCACCTATAACAGTTCCAAAAATAAGATGAATTTATTTATCGACGCTTAAACGTTTCGGTTTCTTTAAACCTTCATCAGGATGTATTAAGGGGTGAAGAAATTGATGGATGTTTTATAGATGACAGGAGATTTAAAAAAAAAAAAAAAATCTCCTGTCATCTATAAAACATCCATCAATTTCTTCACCCTTAATACATCCTGATGAAGGTTTAAAGAAACCGAAACGTTTAAGCGTCGATAAATAAATTCATCTTATTTTTGGAACACTTGTTTTTTCAAATTTCTTAATATTGTCGGATTTATTTCCATATTTACTCCCATATATATATATATATAAAAGATTGTGTATGTATGTCTGTATGTTTGTTTGTTTATACAATGACCATGTGCATGTCTTTTTATAAAGGAAAATTGGTGGAGACCAACAAAGACCAGAGTTCAATAAAATTCACACACTATTTTTGTCCGAGATTGGGTTTAAAAAAACAAACTTTTGATTCCTCATTTTCCATAAGAAAAGATCAAATATTTTTGTTTTTATTTTTCACATAAAAAAAAAATATGTGCAAATTACAATATCTGAAAAACAGAAAGAAACTAAATGAATCAGAATAATAACGAATATGAATGTGCTCAATACTTATATAGAGCTGATTTGAATACACACACACACACTATATATATATATATATATATATATATATATATATATACACAGGGGCCGGGTTAGCTCAGTCGGTAGAGCGTTCGGCTAGAAACCACAAGGTTACTAGTTCGATACCGATCCTCGCCAACTCAGCATATGAGTAGCACAGGGATCTGTGCGGTAAAATAAGGAGCTGATGGTAGGTGTGGAGCTCCACCTCAGATGCAAAAACAATCTCCTTGGTCTAGCGCTATTGAAATGGGGATAGACTCCCTCGCTGACTGGCTGATACCAACTTTAGGCCGCCCCGACGACTTTACTTTTACTTTATTTATACTTGTAGAATTAAACAAAAGACACATCTCCTGTTTAACAATTTTATTTTTGATCTTTTCAAGTTTTCTGGCCAATTTTTAAATATTTGGGTGGAATTTGTGGATAAGTCCACCAAAGTTCAGGTCCCGAGTACTTTCAGCACTTCGAAGTGCCATCATCAGGGATGATGTGTTCCAGTTTTTTTAAATTATATTAATGTGGAGGCTGGAAGGGGAAGAATTGATGAGAAAGGTGATATAGGCATTTTAAAATGTGTGTACAGCTTCCTCATTAATATAATTTTTAAAAACTGGAACACATCACCCCTGATGATGGCAATTCGAGGTGCCAAAAGTACTCTACATGTATAAATGAAAGAATGCTGCCCAAAAACATATATATATAGGTTATAGATACAGCACAAATATGATAAAAAATGAAAGCTTTTTTTTTGTTTCTTTTTTCCAATTCTCCTATTCATCTCTTTTTTTTTTTTTAAAGACCACACATTTGATAGGATATGGGAAATAGTAAAAACTATTTGAAAAGAGTTGGATAAAAGGTATCTAAGAATTCCATTTTTATTTTATTACTTATTAAAATCATGTCCTCCTTCATTTTTAACTATCCGTACAAAGGTACAAGTGTATAGGGCATGTGTTATCAGCACCCTCATGTATGGAAGTGAAACATGGACCTTATACTCCCACCAAGAGCGGCGGCTAAATACCTTCTACCTTCGCTGCCTTAGACGTGTACTGGGCATCACCTGGAGGGACAGGATCACTAACACAGCAGTCCTAGAGAGAGCTCAACTCCCCAGCTTATACTCTCTACTGAGACAACGTCGTCTCCGATGGTTGGGTCATGTACGTCGGATGGATGATGGACGAATCCCCGAAAGACATCCTGTATGGAGAGCTAACATCTAGTAAAAGACAGATTGGTCGCCCCCTACTGCGTCAAGGATGTCTGCAAAAATGATCTCAGGTCCTTTGGCATTGTCCCTTCCAGCTGGGAAAATTTGGCTCAAGACCGCCCCTCGGTGGCGGCAGAATCTCCATAGAGGCCTGTACATGTCAGAAGTCACCCTGATACAACATCATGAAGCTAAGAGGTCCATAAGAAAGCAACGGCAACAAAGCATCAGAACATCATCATCTACAGGGACAACCTACAAATGCAAAATCTGTGGTCGAGAATGTTTCTCAAACATAGGACTTCATAGTCACAGGAGGCGCTGTACACAAAAACTTTTATCATAGTCTTTCGAGACTGAATTGCCAATGATATATATATATATATATATATATATATATGGGAGTAAATATGGAAATAAATCCAACAATATTAAGAAATTTGAAAAAACAAGTGTTGCAAAAATAAGATGAATTTATTTATTGATGCTTAAACGTTTTGGTTTCTTTAAACCTTCATCAGGATGTATTATGGGGTGAAGAAACGTTTAAGCGTCGATAAATAAATTCATCTTATTTTTGGAACACTTGTTTTTACAAATTTATTATATATATATATATATATTATATATATATAACTTGCAAAAAGCATTAAAATGTCATATTGATCTTTAATCATTGGTGGTTGTTTCTAATTAAACCTTTAAATTCCCAAAGGTGCAGTTAATATTCATAAATGTATATTGGAAAAGTGAAAAGAAAAAAATCATTCTCTCTATGTAAAATTGTTGAATTAATTTAACTGCAATAAAACAAAAATGTCCATATCTAGTTACAAGCAGAAAGATTAAAAACAAAAAAACAAAAAATAAAACCAACCAACCAACCAACCCAAACAATCGAAAGGTTTCAGTTCAAAAAACCCAATTCCATCAAATAATTTAGATTTGCTGTAAAGAGACATTCCAAAAGATTTGAGGAGGTGGAGGGAGGAGGTGGAGGAGGAGGTGGAGGGAGCACGTGTCAATAGCAGCTTTCTGTTGTCATGGAAACAAAGCTTTGTCATCTTTCTCTCTCTCTCTCTCTCTGGTGGAATTCAAGGATCCAGTTAGGAAGAGAAAGTTAACTGTGGGTGAGTAGGGAGGTACAATGGAATGCTGGAGAAAATGCTTCAATTTTTAAGGAAATAAAAAAAAAAAAAAAAGAGATCAAATAATGTTGCCTTTTTTTAATTTTTTTTTATTTTTCACATTAATAAAATGAGATTGTGAGACCCTTCTTTATTTGAAACCATTTTTTGGTACTAGCAATGATTCAGAAGACAAGCAGGAATCAAAATGGAAGAATCTTGGATAAGTCATCAGCATGAGAGGAGACTTAGAGGGAGAGAGAGAGAGAGAGGGTAAAAAAGAAAAAAAAAGTAAAAGAAATAGTATTTCTCTGTTTGAGATGAGGCTTGATGATTAGTATTATCTGCATTATTCGGACTATTGTCCTCATCTTTATTGTTATTTATACGTTTTGGGCGATATACCCTCCGGTCTTCTTCAGGTATATCGGCCGAAACGTTGTACAAATAACAATAAAGATGAGGACAATAGTCCGAATAACGCAGATAATACTAAAAGAAATAGAATAAAAAAAAGGTAAAAAAAAAGTAAGAATGAAGTAAAATAGACCAATGAGAAAAAGAAAGGAAAAAGATGTGTTTGTGTGTGTGTATGTATATATATATATATATATATTTAAAGTTTTCAGGGTATCCTAAAGTCGGTATCAGCCAGGCAGCAAGGAAGTCTATCCCCTTTTCACTAGTGCTAGACCAAGGCGATTATTTTAACATCTAAGGTGGAGCACTACACATACCATTAGCTCCTCACTTTACCACACAGATCCCTGTGCTACTCATATGCTCAATCCAACTGGGAAACACATAGTTCCAGGTTTGATATATATATATATATATATATATATATATATATATATATTATATATATTACATACATATACATTTATATTCTCATCTTTTTTATATAATATAAAAAGAAAAGAAGAAAGAGTGGAGGTAAAGAGAGGAGAGAGAGAGAGAGGAAAGAGACGATAAAGAAATAAGAAAAAGGAGAGAATTAAAGAAAAGGGGAGAAAGAGAAAACAAGTAGGAACAGAAAGAGAAAACAGAAAAAAGAGAGAAAGGAGAAATAGGAAGGTGAAAGAGAGAGAGAGAGAGAGAGAGAGAGAGAGAGAGAGAGACTAACAAAAAATAAGGAGAGAGAGAGGGAATAGCAGCAAACAAAAAAAAAGGAGCAAAAGTGAGGGAAAGAAATAAGAGAGATAAGGCTGAGAAATAGAAAGATGAGGATAGAGAGAGAGAGAGAAAGAGAGAAACAAAAAATAAGAGAGAGGGGGGGGGGCAAACAAAAAAAAAAGGAGCAAAAGTGAGGGAAAGAAATATAAAGAGAGAGAGAGGGCTGAGAAATAGAAATGAGAGAGAGAGAGAGAGAGGGCTGAGAAATAGAGATGAGGAGAGAGAGAGAGAGAGGGCTGAGAAATAGAAGATGAGAGAGAGAGAGAGAGAGAGAGAGAGACAAAAATAAGGAGAGAGAGAGGGGGCGGGGTGCAAACAAAAAAAATTAGCAAAAGTGAGGGAAAGAAATAAAAGAGAGAGAAGGCTGAGAAATAGAAAGATGAGGAGAGAGAGAGAGAGAGAGAGAGAGAGAGAGAGAGAGAGAGAGAGAGAGAGAGAGAGAGAGAGACTAAGAGACAAAAAAATAAGAGAGAGAGAGAGGAGCAAACAAAAAAAAGGAGCAAAAAAGAGAGAGTAGGCCAAGAAATAAAAAGATGAAGAAAAAGATATTTCAATAGAATGAAATATTCCAACATGGAAGAGAGTAACAGATAAAGTAGAAGAAACTGTGTAAGATTTCGTGTGTGAGATCATTTGTGTTTAAACAGGAGCAGCTGTAACTTGTTATCAATCTTCTATGTAATTAGAGTTGAGCCACAGAAAAATCAACTTCTTCTTCTTCTTCTTCTTTTACAGCCTATATACAATACATCCTCCCAAACACGATGTGCATCACCCACTTCAGTAACACCAAGTGACACTATGAAATACTAATGACTAATGTAATTAATTTGCTTGCAAGTCCCAACATTCACTTCATACTTTTCTTGTTGATAGTGCATATTTTATTATTTTTTTTTTTTTTTTTTTACATTTGGTCATTGAGAATTTTTTGGAATTTTTTTTCTTTTATTTATTTATTTATTGATTGATTTTTTTTTTTTTTAAAGGATCCACAGCACTGCAAATATGTCCCTCAGGTAAAGTGCGTCTTCTGTTGATCATCCCTTTTTAGAGCATTATGTTTTCACTTAACTAATGTCAGCCCAGTCAGTAGAACTTAGAATATACATATCCCCTGCAGAAGGTTAAGTTTCTCCCCAGAATAGGGGTGCCCTGGGTATAATATTAATTGCACTAGCAGTGAGGTTCTAGTTCTGGAGCTCTAGGGAACGTGGAGTCATCTCCATTATATGCCATTATTTCCAGATCCACTCTGACCCAGAGTGGTAGTACCTGTTAGGGTCAAATAGATCTGTTTGAAAATTATTAGTATTAGATAAGACTACTTTACTTGAAACCATATAATTGTGCAAATTATTATTATTAGATAGGAGTATTTCATATCATATAATTGAGTGCAAAGAAATGATTATTATCATTAATAAAAAGGAATAGTTACTTGAAATTATTTACGTGTGTATAAATTATTGGTTTGAAGTCTTATGTGCAAAAAAAAAAAAAAAAAATTAGTGTAATAGATCACTAATTAGGATTGAGCCTATTCTAGTAGTGACTAGCTGAGTTTAACAGGTTTGAATTCAGAGTTTTCTTCTACTAGACTGGTTACCTAACCAAGGTTAAAGAGCCTAGTCTACTCTACATTAAACAACCATAAAGGGAAGCGCGTGGTGTAATGGTTAAAGTCATGGGAAATGGACTTGTCGCCCAGAGTTCAAATCCTGGACGTGGTAATTGCCTTTCACTTAGCGCTAATACCCTTGGGAAAGGTATGAATCCTACTCTCCCTCCAGCTATGGGTAAATAGTAGGGCAGACTGGTCTCTTTAACCTTAGTTAGGCAACCGGTCTAGGAGAAGGAAAACTCTGAATTCAAACCTGTTGAACTCCGCTTAAGAAACTGACCTTGTGTCACATCCTGCTCGTGGTTGGTGTGTGTGTTGTGTGTGTGTGTGTTGTGTATGTGTATATATATATATATATATATATATATATATATATATATATAAAGGTTATTTAATGCAGTCCACATGCCATTAAAAAAATACACATGTTAACTAGTGCATTTATTCAGCATATGCTTTTTTTTTTTTTTTGGTAGTCATAATTCTAAGAGTGGTTTAACATTACTTATTACACTAAACTACATCTAGTAGCAAAATTCCAATTCTGGAGCTGAGTACACGTTCATTGCCATTACTCCTAGGTCTACTCTGACCCTGAGTGGTAGTACCTGTTAGGGTCCCATCTATGGGTTAAATAGATTTTAAAAATGAGTTTTTGAAAAATGTGTTTAAAAAACTGAAATGGAAAAAAATGAATACCCACCACGAATGAATAAAACAAAAACGTCTTCAGCATAAAATAACCCAACAATGATTGACATGCCGTTAAACACTAACCATCCACCAACATTATTACTGGTTTTCTTTATAATCAATTATGTTTCTCTAAAAGTGCATAATGTTTGTATATTGTCAGGCAGCTGATTTCACCAGATTAAAAATTGCTATGATGAAGTTGCAAATAACAGTGTGAGGTGGGAGGTATGTCTTGCAGCAGCAGCAGCAGTTATATGGCATACAATGGTGAACATCATGTTTAGAGCCATTGCCCTCACAACAAGAGAATCTATGGAAGTTCTGAGAGAAAAACTTTTCCAAGACATCTCATCTCACTATGTGATGAGATCCCATGGCCAGATATCTATCTTGTGATGAGGTCCTGAGTTTTGCGAGGACTACTATAGAAAGAGAGGGAAGAAGAAATAAGAGAGAGTAAATGGTTTTAAAAAAGTAGTGATGAACCAAAATGATTTGTCGGGAATTGACTGGGGCGTGATCCCCGAATGGAGAATTGAAAGCCAACCTGAGAACCGGAAGTCACGTGGAGAAAAATACTGCTCTCTTTTTGCTTTCCGAGGCCTAGGGTATGGACGGGCCTCTGGTCCCTAGTGTGGTATTACAGTAATTTAACAGTGTTCTCTCTCTCTTTCTCTCTGCTTTTCCTCCTCTCCGCACGAGACGAGCCTAGAAATGCTAAGCAGCTTGTGAAGATATATTTCTTGCGTTGTACCTCGACAAGACGACCGTCATAATGAATACCTTTTTAAGTGCTGTGAATTTGGAGGCACGTGACAAGACCCGCTATTCAATGTATATGTACTGTGACCATATATCGCTATTAAAATGTTACATATATCCGTTTTGGTACCGTGAATATACCACTACGTTACACTATTATCCTCATCTTCATTGTTATTTGTACAACGTTTTAATACCTGAAAGCTCAAATCTTTAAACATATGCTACAGACGATGGATGAACTAAAAGGTTTTATTTGTTACAAAAATTACAGCAATACTAGAGGCAATGACTAGGCAAGTATTGCAGAATTTCTGGAGGAAGCTTCAGGAGTGTCTAGCTCATGATGTTTTGGTTGGTGGATTTTAAGACATGACGACCCTTGCTGGGTTATTTTATGCCAAAGTCATTTTTGATTTATTCATTCTTACTGAGTATTCAAATTTTTTCAAAACTTTTTTTTTTTTTAAATAGATCTTTTTAAAACTCATTTTTTTTAAATCTAACCCATAGGACAGGATCAGAGTGGGCCTAGGAGTAATAGCTAAGAAGGAGTATTCCACACTCCCCAAAGCACTCTCCGATCAATCAGCTAGTCACGTCAAGCCCTAGCACCTATATGATTATGGCAACCCCCAACCCTTTTTATCATATATGTGCTAGAAGGCAATATCTGAGGGTCTTCATGTCCTGGGTATGACGTTAAACTCTATCTGATGGTAAGGTTCCAGTTCCGGAAGTCTGCGGAATGTGGAGCACCCCTTCATCACCATTGCTCCCAGGTCCATTATAAATTGGAGTGGTAATACCTGTTAGGGTCCCATGAGTTAAATAGAAAAAACGTGTTTATAAAAAAAAAAATGAGTATCCATTAAGAATGAATTTATTCAAAACTTTGTCAGCATTAAATGACCCCCCCCCCCCCGAGTTGATAAGCTGTTAAAAAAAACAAAACAAACAAACAAACATCTAAATCTAAGAAATATAGATATATATATATACAGATAAACAAAGTCACACAGCATCCTTGTATAGTTTCCATCTAGTTTTTTCTCTAATCCAAGCAGTGCAGCCATACATTAGCACTAATACAGCTACAGCTTGGAAGAATTTTTGTTTTATCTTATCAGTGAGATCAGATTTCCATATGACTGACAATCTGTCTATAGCAGTCCATGTCTTTCCTATGAGCACACTGACATCGCTTTCTGTAGATGCTTACTGTCTTTAGCTGACCCAGGCCTCTGGATAAACTGACAGTGTGGTCTGGTGAGATTCACGCATGAGCTTTGGTTTGTGCATGGCTTCTCACTTTAAAAAGATCTTGTGTTGCATCCTGACCTGGTGGCAGGTTATGGTAAATATTGTTACTACCTAGGTATGTGAACTGGTCTACTAATTTTAGAGGCTTACTATCCAGTGTGGAGATGCATCGATCTTGTTTAATATATTTCTGTGAAAAAACATTTTGTTTATGTAAAAATTGTAATACAAAAAAAAAAAAAAGATTTAAATGAGGAAAGTTTGTCATCAAAGTGCCAAGACACAAAATTAAATTATTCAAAGTCCGAATTTAAAATTACTTCTGTTATTTGTAAAAGTAAATCAGATTCTTCAACATCACAAAAGACATTAAAGTTTTTCCCATTGTCATTTGGCTTAAGATTTCTTTTAACAGCAATTAAAAATATCTGGTGGAATTTTTACTTATTTTTACTTATTTCAAATAACATCAAAAAATAGTTCAGATAGAAAAAAAATTAACTTCCATTTTCCTTGATTTAGAAAAACAAGTACTTCAAGCAATACACTAATTCTTTTGCATTCTCGTTGGTTTTTCTTATTTTTTTCTTATTTTTCATTTGATTTCAAAATTTCAAGTATTGGACTTGAAACCTTGAAGCCAGGAATTTAAAAGACAAAGAAGAAGACAATGGTTTATTTTCACACATTATACAATATAAATGTGACAGAGAACGAGTACTACGATACTCTTTTCGAAAAAGAGCAAGACATTGTCTTGCCTGCCGGGATTGAACCCGCATCATCCCGCATGCAAAAACAAATGCAATTTAGGCACTGGATGGACGCGAGATGCAATTCAGGTGCCTGGATGTTGGTGCCTACACGCGTCCATCCGAATGCACGTGAATTGTGCATTGCAAGGACGCGAGGTTCAACTGATGTGCCCGGATGTTGGGGGACTGTGCCAATAAAAACCAAGTGAGTGGAGTGCTGGGCAGTTAGCAGAAGCAGTTGGCCGACGTGAGACGCAGTCAGCGACGAAGCACTTTGTGAACGACCCAACAAAGAAATTGGTTTTAATTCGACAAAGGTTTTATTTTCACACATTATACAATAGAAAAATGCCACACAAAACAAAAAATCTAATGCTGGTTGTTGTAGTAATGTGTGGAGGATGATCACTAATTAGGACTGAGCCTAATTCTAGTAGTGACCAACTCAGTTGTTTTTTTTGTTTTTTGTCAGTTTATTGGGATTTATTTGGGCACGCGTGTGAATGGCTAAATACGCCAATTACAACCCTCTAGAAATCATGTGAGGCCGGCTATGAATGTAAGGGCCCTGAAGGTTTGCTCTCTTTAAACCTTTGCCACCGGACAAACTTTTGCCACTCTCACAGTAGCTGCTGTTAATTACAACTAAATATTCTAGTAGTGACCACTTCAGTTGTTTTGTTTTTGTTTTTTTTGTTTTTTTACATAGTTTCCATTGCTGGATAATTGAAGCCTTTAAGAATGATTTTTTTAAAATAACTGCTCAGAAAATGATGTTATGAAAAGATTGTTAATTTTACACCTCTCCCAGACTTTTCTAGCTTTGTGACTTGGATTAGAGTATGGTGTCATCCCCCCCCCCTTCTTAACTGTGTTCTTGTCTCTGTTTGCTGAAATTCACATGTTAAGAGAAAATCATTGTACAATCTATACAGTCTAAGTACTTAAAATGTTATGTATGAGAAAGATAGCAAAGTATTAAAAGCTTTGAAAACCAATGTTTTAGCTTGACAACCAAGTCAAGGTTAGGATTTGCTAGACATAGTTTAGGAAAGGAAATATAATTCTAAATAGAGTATTTCCCATAAACAACTAGCTTCCTTACAATTTTTTATAAATAAAAAGTTAATTTTCTTCTAAGTTATTGCTAAATACAGCATAACATTCCCCACCAGGTGAATTTATGGGATGTTGTTTTTTTTTTCTGTTCATTGATAAATGTATTTCACATTCTCTTTTCTTTTTTTTTTTTGTGCTAATTTCTGCACAGATGCAGAATGATGTGCCCTCTGCACATCATTCTGTATCTGTGCTCTCTCAGGGGTGATGAGTGATAAGGATTGTCATGGATATCTGTGCTACTGGTACAACATGATGAAAGTGGGTGGAGTGACCTATTGTCAGTATCTAGTATTAGGCTAGAGAGATTGTTTTTATGTCTCTTGTGGAGCGCAACACCTACCATAAGCACCCCACTTCACTGCACAGATCCAAGCTGTGTTACTCATGCAGTTGGCCATGACTGGTATCAAACCTGGAATCTTATGGTTCATAGGTCAGAGATGCTGACGCACAAAAATCTTAAAAGGACGCAGTAAAATTATATTCATGCATCCCAGTGTTTTTCTTTTTTCTTCCCTCACCATTTCAAGAGTTTCTTAGAAATGAATTACACAGGATAGGTTACAAGGTAGGAGTTAAACGGCTTTAGTTGGGACCCTTAATTTTTCCCGGGGACTCATTCCAAGCAAATATGTGCATCCTAGGACTCACTAAATCCAAAAGCTATCAGCATCACTGCATTTGAATAAATTGTTCTCTTATTTTGACCAATACTGTAGATATCTAAACTGAATTAAAATGAAAATAAATGACAGTGAAATAAAATTTTCTTCAGTTCATTTTTTCTTTATCACTTAAAATTTTGGGGATGAAAATGATGGATTGTCAGCTGCAATTTCAACTTATTGTTTAGTGATTTTAGGATTTTTTTCCTTTCCTTATTGTTAGAAGAGTTTGTGTGTTGTTTTTTTTTTTTTTTGTCTTTTTTTTTTCTTTCATTGTTAGGTGTGTTTGTTTTTCTGTCATCTAGCCACATTTATTATCTTTTTTTTCTTTTTTTTGTTGTTTTGTTTTTTACTAAAAAGATATCATAATCCCAAGTTTGTGCACTGTGTATTGAATTAAACTGTTTATATAAACCTATGATATCATAGTATTTATTCAACAAATAAATCAGAACTTTCATTTACCTTAATGGTTTCAAACATGAAACAATCACTGTTGTATTTAACCACAAGTTAGAAGAAATACATCAAACAAAAAGCAGGAAAAAAAAATCACAAATGCACCAAACAATGAGCAGAAAAATCAAAACAAAATATAAATAGACCTAAAAATGAGCTGAAAGATAAAAAAAAATAGACCTTACAGAAATAAATAAAGTGAGCAGAAAAAAAAAAACAAACATACAAAAAAAAAAAAAAAATGAGCAGAAAAAAAAAAAAAAAAATCAAACAAAAACCCAAAAAGACCTAAAAATGAGTAGGAAACCAAAAAAAAAAAAAAAAAAAAAAAAAGAAAAAAAGAAGAAAAGAAAAAAGAAAAGAAAAAACTAAAACAAAAGAATAAATAGATCTAAAAATGACATGAAAGAAGAAAAAAAAAAATCTTTTTTTTGGGGGGGGGGGGTCGTACAAAAAAAACAACAACAATAGAACTAACAATCCTAGTTAGGTCTATTTGTTGTTTTTTGTTTTTTTTGTACGAACGGGGGTTCGTACAAAAAAAAAGAAGAAAAAAACCCAAATAGACCTAACAATGAGTAGGAAACCAAACAAAAACACACACACACACACACACACACAGTTATGAGCAGAATATTTTGCTGACAAGACATTACATTACTGAAGTTCAAATGAATAAAAGAAATCTTTTGAAAAATATTTTTTCTTCTTATAAGCCTCTTATTTCATTTTAATTACTGTTTAGATATATAAAGTACTAGTCAAAATAATACATAATTTATTACCATGTAGAAATCATATTTCCAAGTAAATACTTCATATATGAAAAAGCCTTTTATTGAAAATAATTATGAAAAAAATAAATAAATAAAAATACAGTCGACAAAATGAGAAAACAGTTTTTGTTATTGTCATGTGCTAAAAATTCTTATAGATGAGTTCACTAAACAACAAATAGCAACGTTCTTAGTGTTGCATCAGCTGTCACAATCACTGATGCCCTTTGGTAATAAATTATCAAGATGAACATTGACGGCATTTATTCTTTGAAATTTCAAGATAACTGGGGGCCAGTCCAAGAGTAGAATTCAAAGAGTTATGAAATTGCAGGAAGAAACAAAATCATTTATTTCACAAAAAAAAAAAAAAAGAACTACTTCATTGTTGCTTTATGCCGTTTTGTGGGTTGGATTTTACAGCATGTCAACCCTTGAGTTGAGTTATGTTGAAGATGCTTTTGTTGGTTATTTCCTATAACTCCAACCTAAAAAAAGGGGGACCACTCTGATTGACTGATAAATAATTTATTTATTTATTGATCTACTAGGAAAAAAGAAGGCGGGTTAGGGTTTAGTTTAGTGTTAGTTTAATGGGAAAATAAATAATTTATCAGTCAAGAGTGGTTCCCCTTTGTTTATGTTAGACTTATAGGAAATAACCCTTATAATTATTATAAGATACCTAACTCATATTATTTGGACTATTGTCCTCATCTTTATTGTTATCTGTACAATGTCTTTTTCCGATGTGCCCTCCGGCCTTCTTCAGACTGAATAATCCAAATAATACTAATTATCAAGCCTCATCTCAAAGATGCAGAGAAATATACCTAACACATATCGGCTATTTAACTTGAAGTTTGTCTGTCAGAGTATCTCATGGACACTCTGTAAATGCTGAAATCTGGATATTAACTGGAGATCAGATACTAACCAATTTGTGAGTTTATATGTGTGTGCGTATATATATATAATATATATATATATATATATATATATATATATAGTACTAAAAGTGGGTTAGGGTTAGTTTAATGGAAAAATAATGGGTAGATTAATTAACAGATAAAATTCATTCAGAGTGGTTCCCCTTTTTTAGGTTGGGGTTTTGGAAATAACCTTTTTGTTTTATTCATTCTTGTTGGGCATTCAATTTTTTTTTTTTAACTCATACCCTAATAGGTACTACCACTCCGGGTCAGAGTGCATCCAACATCCTTGAATAGTTGCCATCCAGCTTTTTCTCCACCACAAGTTCAAGTGGTGTAAAAAGTAAGTCATGGGATGGCCTAAAGTTGGTATCAGCCAGACAATGAGGGAGTTTATCCCTTTTCATTAACGCTAGACCAAGAAGATTCTTTTTGCATCTGAGGTAGAGCGCCACACCTAACATCAACTCCTTACTTTACCACACAGATCCCTGTGTTTCGATCTATTAATTAGATCATCTTCAGGGCATTTGTTGATATAAGGAAGGTGATAAAAGAATTTTTTTATCACAGAATAATGAGAAAAGCAAGCAATAGTCCTTGTTTATCAATCTGTTCAAAATTTGAAATCTGAAGAAAGCACGCTAAAAAATGTACGGTTTGAAATGTGACGTCACCTTCTTTAAACCAACAAATGCCCTGAAGATGATCTAATTAATAGATCGAAACACTGCAGCGTCAGCCAATAAACTTACCACTCAACTTATTTAAACCTGTGATTTTTCAATTTTCTTAATATACTACATACCATCGGATTCACTTCCATCTCTTCACATACACACATATATATATGACTCTCTCGTCGATTTTCGACGCATGAGGGTTCATATATACAATGAACACCCACACAGTGATTTGTTTATAGTGGTGAAGGCTTGTGTTGGACCATCCACACTTTTTGGCACAGTCGATAGGAAAGAATTGGTGCATCAAGGGTTGCCAAAAACCCAATCAATGACCGACCTCAGGAATTTTGAATTCAGACATCCCTCTCCTAGACTGGTTACCTACCCAAGGTTGAAGGGCCCAGTCTCCCCTACTATTTAACCCATAGCTGGAGGGAGATATGGATTCATACCTTTCCCAAGGGTATTAGCGCTATGTGAAATGCCAACAGCTTCGTCTAGGAATTGAACTCGAATCGACGAGTCCATTTCCCACGACTAACTACTAGCCCACGCGCCTCTCTCTCTCTCTACTTATATATATATATATATATTTTGTACATTACTATAGAAATAAAAGTAATGTTCATCACTAAGCTGTACAATGTAAAAGAATACTTTGGTGAGAAGGATGAGAATTGATGTAAAGTTCATTTCAGTGACAAAAGTAAATTCAATTTAGTTGCAACTGACAGCAGACAGTGTGTTTGATGTCGTAAACGTAACAGATTTAAACCAAAGAGTGTCAAAATGTCTACAAAGTTTCAAGCAGTAAGTGTCACTGTAAGAGAGATGTTCTCCTTCAAAGGTGATGGACCTATTGTGAGAATTAATGGTCCGATAAATAGTAATGTGTATCTAAACTTTATGAAGCAAACATACCATTCCTTCTCTCAACCAGCCAAGCATTTTTTTTTTATATAGGACAATATCGTCACTGTCACATTGCTAAGTGATTGAAAGATTTTTTCTTTTAAAGAATGAAGCATTCAAGTCAGGAAATAAGAGACAAGGTTAAGAAATAAAACCCAAGAAGTGTAACCAATTCATAGGGAAAACTGGAAGATGAATGAAAGGGTAATTTATGAGGAAGTGCGTCCCGGTCTCCTGCCTCAAAAATTGCTACCCAGTGACTATTAAAATAACGACCCAGCCCAGTCTATTCAAAACTATCCATCTTCATATCTATCTATATATCTATCTCAATTTGTTCATATATCTATATTACTTTAAATACTAAGGTTTTTTAAAATTTATTCATGTTTGTTTAATGTCTTGTTTTTAGTTTAAATAAACAAGAATTACGAAAAAAAAAAGAAGCAACCCCCCAAATACATTTATTTGTTGAAAATATCTATCTATCTATCTCCATTTGTTTGTATCTATCTATATTATTTTGTTTGTTTATCTATCTATCTATTTCAGTCTATTCCAAACTATATATCCATCTTCATATCTAAACAAGAATTACGACATATGATAAATAAACAAGAATTATGACGAGCTGGGGTTGTTATTTTGATAGTCACCGGGTAGCAATTTTTGAGGCAGGAGACCGGGACGCACTTCCTCATAAATTACCAATGAAAGAAAGAAAGAAAGAAAAGAAGAATATCAGATCTGTGCAAGAAACTACTCTGTTCTGTAGGCATATACACACACAACACACACACACACACACATCTATACATATATAAAGGGCAGTTATAAAACAATTAACGACAAAGTAAATATATATATACACATTAAATATCATCAGGGCTTGGTTTTTGAGCAAAAATAATAAAGGTTTGATTCATATTTGTGAAGATGATTAACAAATAAAATTTAAATGATAACAGCATGAATTTCTTTGCTTTTAAGATTTTAAATAGCAGACAATTTTTCTTTTCAGAGTGGCTGAATCAACGCAAGGTCTTTTTTTTCTTCCTTTTTTACATAGGGATTTTAATGGGGCATCCTGCGAGGATCCAACTCATGATTCAGTAATAATGGATCTGCGAGACCAACTTTTTTGCTACCCCCTCTATCCAGTTGACACTGGGTAGCCGCTTCTAGTACATATATAAAGGGCAGTTGTGTGTACGTATGTCCAGAGGAAACTATGAAAATAAAACAATGACAAAGTAAATGTATACACACATTCACTATCACCAGAGCTTGATTTTTGTTGGTTGGGTTCGTGATTAAAACATAAATCAATCATGTAAAACAAAAACAATCAATGGATCTGTGAGACTAAGTTTTTAATAAATCACTCTACCCAGGCAATGCCGGGTAGCCAATTCTAGTGTGTGTGTGTATTTCAAGGCTCTCCTTAAAATAGTTAGAGCTCTCTTTAGTAGCCTTTACATATGTATGTATTTATCAGTAAAAATTTACTTCTGCTAGTGGATGTGTTGATAGCTCAGTGGTTAGAGGCTCTGACTGATGAAAAATCGGTTGAGCTTGAAGCAGATTACAAAGTTTAGCCACACTGAAGAGACATGATACATTGAAAAAGGACTTCATGTGGAGGACTATGTATATATATATATATATATATATATATATATATATATATATATATATTGGTGTGTGTGTGTGTGTGTGTGTGTAAGCAAAACAAATTAGAGTAATGTTATAAGTAAAAATGTAAAGTTGGCAGAGTGACCTATTGTCAGTATCAGACAGACAGTGAGGGAGTCTATCCTCTTTTCACTAGTGCTAAACCAGGAAGATTGTTTTTGCTGAGGTGAAGCACTATACCTACCGTCAGCTTCCCACTTTAACACACAGATCAGATTACTCA
Organism: Doryteuthis pealeii; assembly: GCA_023376005.1. Taxonomy (NCBI): domain Eukaryota; kingdom Metazoa; phylum Mollusca; class Cephalopoda; order Myopsida; family Loliginidae; genus Doryteuthis; species Doryteuthis pealeii. Next base: position 82,752,188 of record CM042159.1, on the reverse strand, counting down.
AGCTGTGCTATCCATGCATTGACAGGGACTGCTATTGAACCTGGAAACTTGCAATTCCTAGACAGGTACTCAACCAACTGATCTAAACTGGTCCCTCTTATCATAATTTACAAGAATTCTTGCTATTTAAGTTCACTTTTGAACTAATAACTTTGAGAAAGATATGAACCCCCTCATCCTCCTAGTTAGGAGTTAAATAGTACCATGACTGGTTTGGTTTGGTTTTGTTTTACGGCATATCAACCTCAGTGGGTCATTTAATGCCGATAAAGTTTTGAAATAAATCAATTCTTAATGGATAATACAATTTTGTTTATAATCTCATCTTTTTCTATTTAACCCATAGATGGGACCCTAACAGGTACTACCACTCCGGGTTAGAGTGGACCAGGGAGTAATGGTGATGAAGGGGTGCTCCACATTCCCTAAACCTCCAGAACTGGAACCTCACCATCAGATAGAGTTTAACGTCATTCCCAGGACATGAAGATCTGCAGTCACCGCCTTCTAGCACCCATATGATAAAAAGGGCTGGTTTTGCCATAAGAGAGTACCATGACTGTTTTTCTACAAGGATGACTTTGGCATTAAATAAACCACAAAGGTTGATATGCCATTAAACAAAAAAAGAGCTAAGGCACCACCATTTTTGGTCCAATTTAAACCAAACTTCCAGGAATGTTTAGGAGCATCTTTATAAAAGTTTTCAATGCTAAACTCCATCTAGTGGTAAAGTTCCAATTTTGGAACTCTGGGAAGTGTGGAGTACCCTTCATCACCATTACATACTTTGGCATAAAATAACCCATGAAGGTTGATATGCCATTAAACAAAGAAACCAAATAAAATGGATTCACTAGACTCTCTCGCCATTTGTCCCTATCAGCAATCACTCTTGGTAAGTCTTCTAGGAAGCATCTAGTGTCTGCACACAGTTAATGAATGTAAGTTTTGCTGGTTGGCCACCACTTGTATGTCCATGCATAGTAGTCCATAGGAGAACCTCACTTAAGGGTTTGTCCTTACTTCTCCAGCAGTGCTCAGCATGTCTTGCATATTATTTGGATGATTCGTGTGAATGGCCATACTGCTGCTGTTTTTAAGACGCTTTTAAAATGCATGGGTGGACTGTTCTAAATGCTTTTAAAATGCATGAGTGGACTGTTCCAAATTCCCATAAATACCAGTTGTCTTGACACTGGTGCAGTTGTGCTTGGCCAGTCACATTGCTCAAACCAATTATAGAATACTAAGTCCAATTACTGTCAAATTGGCAAGACGAGATGGCAAACAGTTGTAACTGAATACGATTCTGAGATGCCGTAAAGACCACTGAAAAGTGGCAGGATTTATGGAGCCTCAGAGGGCCCTCAAGCAGCAAATCAGGACTCAGGGAATGGACTCACCCAAATGCATGGGTGGACTGTTCTGAATTCCCATAAATACCAGTTGTCTTGACACTGTGCTTGGCCAGTCACATTGCTCAAACCAATTGTTGACTGTCTAACTGACTTACTTCAATTTGCCATGAAATCCAACCAACCAACAAAGGGTCTGTGTATATGAAAGAACTGAATGAAAGGAACATGTATCAAATCGTACAATGTAATTACAAGGATTCCCTAACTGAAGATGACAAGGAGGATAAAGGTGAAAGACAAAACAGTACAAAGAGAATATCAAAGAAGAAGATAATAATAATAATAAATAATAATAATAATAATAATAATATCTTATCAAATTATATTTTCTTATCTGTTAATGTAATCAAAGTATTTTCTTGGCCCTCATAATTGTTTATGAATGAAAACTTTGATAGAAAATGTGAGTATATAACATAAATAAGATTAGAACTCTTTAGTTTCAAGTAAGACTCTATAGGAGTGGAACTCTTTAGTTTCTAATGGTAACAACTGATAAGTTTGTCATTGGAACGAGAAGCCAAAGAGGATCCAACAAGAGATAAAGCCTACAGTCCAAAGTTGATAGAATCAGAATAAGCTCTAGGAATTCCATCCCATTGTTCCTTCAAATTCTGCCGTACTTAGAAATAAATTACTTAGGCGAGTATAAGGGATTGCCAAATATTAACAAGAGTAATACTCAAATATACAGGAATCTATGAATCTACCTTGGGATATATTGTAATATTTGGTTTATTATTACATTAGTCTGGAAAGTCATTCAGTACAGATTTGTTGACATTAGAAAGTTAGAAATATAAATGTCTTTGATGACAAGATACATGTCAAGGAAGATCATATATATATATATATATATATATGAATATATATATTCATAATAATAAATATTGATAATGTAGTTTGCTATATTCAGAAGTAAAGAGTGTTCAATGTCATTGATAGAAAATATATATCTAAGTTAGGGTAGTAAAGACATGAAGTCAATGCTTGGTAACTGACAGTTTTTTGCTTATGCAATTTTCAAACCAAACACATGGTTTGAAAATCACATATGCAATAAACCGTCAGTTACAAAATGGCATTGATTTCATGTCTTTGCTACCCTAATATATATATATATATATATATATATATATATTATATATATATATATATATTGAGAAGTAAACTTTTCTGTTATGCAATTCAAATTATTTTGATTTACCATCTGATGAGACTGAATTTTGGGGAGCTGTATTAAATCAACTTAGATTTATAAAGGGCCCAATTTTGGTCGAAATAAATTCATTATGGAATTACGGTGTTGAGTTTTTCCTTCCTTTCAAAGATAAATATTGCTCTGTATATAATCTAAAAAGTTTATTATACATTGAGCTCTTTTTAGTGATTTAAAGATTCACTGGAACCTCACCATCAGATAGAGTTTAACGTCATTCCCAGGACATGTAGACCCGCAGCCACCGCATTCTAGCACCCATATGATAAAAAGGGATTGGAGCTTGCCATAAGGGCAATAGGGTTGGGAAAATCATATAGGTGCTAGGGCTTGATATGGCCAGCCGATTGATCGGAGGGGGCCTCTCCGACCGCCCGTCTAGCCTTAGTAAGGTTCTAAGTGGAGTGTTGCATGTCATGGACTGCTCATCCACCAAGACTCCGTCTTAAGCATCACAGGTCGCCACCCACGGCAAACAGGTGGCCCCATTGGGGGAGTCTTACCCCTCAGCAGAGGTGCAGTCAGTGCATTCTAACGCCCCAGCCAACAGGGTGGGGTGGTAGTAGGGGATAGGTAATATGTACCTATCTGTGGTGAGAGATGGGGGTCTTAGAAACCATTCTATCTTTCTCTTTTTATTTCTTAAACTTATGTTAATAATACTATACCTCCAATTCTGATTCCTATCTATGGATCAAATAGATAGTTTTGGCACATCATCCAAAACATTGTGTAGATAACAATAAAGATAAGGACAATAGTCCAAATAATACAAATAATCAAGCCTCATCTAAAAAATCATAATTTGAAAATTTCATTACCTAGTTAATAAAAGCAAACTTTAAAGTGAAAAATAGGTATTTTGTATTTACTTTAGCCATAAGCAATAGGGAAATAACACTTTTTACTAAGAAACAAGAAAAAGTAAAAAAATTGTCACAGTCTTATTTGAAAAGCATAAATTGTAATTTGTAAATGAGTGACATTGTTTATTTGGTAAAAAGTTTTTTTTCAGTGATGTAAATACAAATTCAAAATCTTAAATCTTTTCATACAGATTTCTCACCTTTTTACTTCAAAGACAATTAAATTTCATTTACTGTGAAAAAGATTTTTTTTTTGTTTTCTTTTGTAAATTACTCCTAAATTTTTTCTATGTTAAAAAAATTTTCTTCTTCAATTCAGTAAGTCTTTATTTCTACACTTTTCTCAAGATACAAAACAGATTATGTTATTTTTGATCTAATACAAAATTCCATGATATTCATTTTGCAAACAACATTGTCATACATTTAACTGGTTTACAAAAAAATATTTTTTGTCTGAGGCAAGAATGTGAATAGGTGTTTTTTTTACTAATTTAGGTGTGCTGAATTCAAATTTATAAACAGTTTTGCTCTATCATCTCTAGTTTTCTGTCTTTTAAATAGTCTCATTTTAGTATATACAAAGTATATACATGCTTATTTCAACAGTTGCAACATCTTATTACAGATAAAACAGGATAGATAAAGAACATTGACGGAATAAATATACTTGGATGACACAATGTACACAATTCATAGTACCGGAGACAGTTAGAAGTGTGTTTTCTTAGATGATCTGCTGTATTTTGCCTCTGGGATGTCACGCAAGAGCATCCAGCAGAAGTCTCCCATTATGCCGGCATTCCACTTGCCTTGGTAGTTGCTCTCCATCTTCGTAATGTCTTGGTGGAATCTTTCTCCGTGCTCATCACACACTACTCCAAGGTTTAGAAGGAAGAAGTTGAGGTGGGAATGGAGAAAATGAATTTTAAGTGACATTCGGCATCCCATATACTCATAAGTCTTTAGCAACAAAAAAGCAGACATAAGTCACACAATATTAGAAATTAACCCTGAATGCATATATGCCTTTATGTACAGTATGTGTACAAAATGTACAGTATGCATATCTAAAAAACTAGAGGTGATGAGTAAAAACGGATTTCCAATCTGAATTCAGCAGCCCCAAATTAGGTTAAAACAGCTATTTTTGTGCTTGCCTCAATTTCTTTGTAAACCAGTGTTATTATTAATTTTTTGTTAGTTTTTCATATTTTGTTGCTTTTTATTGAAGAACTTGTATTGGCATATATTGTTGTAAGTATTATTTACTCTACAGAGGTTGGACAAAATAGTGGAAACTAGGTATTTCCATTATTTTGTCCAATACTTGCATAAAGGACTTCTCTAAAGGGCCTAAAATATGCCAACCACATCTCCTGCAGTGGAGTAAAATCTACCCCAAAAGAGGATCTCCTTGGTATAATGTTAATAATAACAAAACATCTTTTGGGGGGTTTGCATCCGATGGTGAGGCTGCTGAAATTGTACAGCTTACAGTCAAGGCACATTGAAAGCACTGGATAACTGAAAAAAGTTAAGCAATGATGAGTCAGTTCAGTACTTTGATGGGTGATCATCTAAAGCTAACAACAGGTACTGTAAGAAACTGAATACTGAAATTGTTTGATTCGGCATTAAATGACCTGAAAAGGGTTGATATGCCATAAAACAAAACAACCAACCAACCAACCATGAAATTGTACAATCCTGATTAACACTGAGAATATTTCAATTCAATTTCAAAAGAATTGAGACTGGCTTCATCTTTTTTTTTTTTCAAATTGACTCATCTATATTTTGTCTAAACATCATCACTTTATTATATAAGTTACTCAGCTGTGCAACATCTTCATTTAAATTTTCAATTTAAAAAAAAAAGTTTCAATCTTGATACTTTTTGATCATCCCTTGTGCATATATTTAAACATATCTTACTTTAAAAGTGGAGTTGTTCATTGTGTAATAATTATCATCATATAAAATGAACTCGGCTACTCAAGTTTAAATCCTGAACGAGGCTGCAACCATCCTCAATCAGGATTTGAAGTCATGTCACATTATCCATTTCCTACAATAATGATCATAGCATCTTTCATTTCCATAAGGTTAATACACTTATATATATATATATATATATATAAAGAAAACTCCACTAAGGAATTTACCTTGTGTCACAGTGTGTTGTGAGGAGGGGTTGGTATATATATATATATATATATATATATATATATATATGATGGACTCTCCGTCGATCGACGTATGAGTGTTCATACAATGAACATCCACACAGTAATTTGTTTATAGTGGTGAAGGCTTGTGTTGGACCATCCACACTTTTCGGCACAGTCGATAGGAAAGAATTGGTGCATCAAGGGTTGCCACAAACCCAATCAATGACCGACCTCAGGAATTTTGAATTCAGAGTTATCCCTCTCCTAGACTGATTACCTAACCAAGGCTGAAGGGCCCAGTCTGCCCAACTATTTAACCCATAGCTGGAGGGAGAATATATGGATTCATACCTTTCCCAAGGGTATTAGTGCTATGTGAAATGCCAACAGCTTCGTCTAGGTATTGAACTCGAATCGACGAGTCCATTTCCCACGGCTCTAACCACTAGCCCACGTGCCTCCATATATATATATATATATATATATAAATATATATGAGAGAGAGAGAGAGAGAGAGAGAGAGAGAGAGAGAGAGAGAGAGAGAGAGAGAGTGATGGATAGATAATATGAGTGCTATATTTATAAGCATAGTGTTCAATGTCGTGGATAGAGTGTTTAAAGTAAGGATAGTGTGGACATGGAGTCAACGACACTTGGTTACTGACAGTTTCTCGTCCAATTCTTGGTTTGAATGAAATATATTATATATATATATATATATATATATATAGATAGATAGATAGATAGATAGACTTCTTTCAGATAAAAAAAAGGTTTTGCTCCACAAAATTGAAAATAACATGCTATTCACTATTGAATAATTATGGAATTTGACTCAAAATTCTATTTTAACATCACCAGAAAATTCTGTAACAATAAATAATTATATTTTATATACATGTAGATGTGTGAGTATAAATATGAGTGTATGTGTGTGTGCACTTGTGTTTACACATATAACTTCTGATTTGACATCTGTCTGGTTTGGTCGAGAGCCAACTGGGTGTCAATTCTTCTATTGCAGATTTTGGCCGACCATCAATGTTAAGCGGAATATCCTCATCATCAAAATTCTAAAGGGAATCCCAAATTCAAGTTTAAACTTGTAGAAGTATTTCTTTGAAAAGAAACAAAAGGCAAAAGATATATCACATTATCAGGATTTTATCATGCACTACTTGGCAACACACAGCCACATGTTTACATTACTTTTTATTTATAAATATATCAAAGATTTTAATAAATAAATAAAAAAGGAAGGTGAAAAAAGCAAGAAAGAGATCAATACTAAAATTAGGAGAAGATATTTGAGTGAATTTGTTTATAGTTTGAGGTCAATGGACATTTCAGGAAAACCAGAAGTTTTGCATAAGAATGTATTGAAATAGAATAGAGACAAATACAGATGTGATTATCAGATGAAAGAAAGAAAGAAAAGAAAGAAGAGAAAAAGAAATGAAGAAGGAAAGAAAGAAAAAAAGAAGGAATAAAAAGATACCAAAACAAAATGAAAGTAAAAGAAGAAAACAATGAGGAAGGAAAGAAAGAAAGAGGAGATGATAGAAAAATAAAAAAAATGAAATAAAAAAGGAATGTAAGGAAAAGAAGAAAACAAAGAGAAAGGAAGGAATGAAAGAAGGAATCCTGAAACGAAGGAGAAAGGAAAGAAAGAAAAATATGTTGAGTGAATATATTTATAGTTTGAGGTCAATAGACATTTCATGAAAATCAGAAGTTTTGCATAAGAATGTATTGAAATAGAGACAAATACAGATGTGATTATCAAAGAAAGAAAGAAAAAGGTGAAGAAAGGAAAAAATAATAAAATGAAGGAAAAAGATATGAAAAAAAGAAAGGAGAAAGAAAAAGAAAACAAAAAGGAATGAAAGGAAAAGAAGAAAACAAAGAAAGGAAGGAATGAATGAAAAAAAGAAAGGAAGAAACAAAGAGAAAGGAAGAATGAATTAGAAAGAAAGAAAAAGGAAGAAAGAGAAAGGAAGGAATGAAGAAAGAAAAAGAAAGGAATGAAAAAGAGGAAAGAAAAAGAAAGAAAGAAAGAAAAAAAGGAAAAAAAAGAGAAAGGAAAAAGAAAAAAAAGAAAGGAATGAAAAAAGAAAGAAGAAAGAAAAAAAAGAAAGAAAAAGAAAGCAAGAAAACAAAGAGAAAGGAAGAAGAAAGAAAGAAAAAGAAAGGAATGAAAAAAAGAGGAAAGAAGAAAGAAAGAATGAAAGAAAAAGAAAGGAAAAAACAAAGAGAAAGGAAGGAATGAATGAAAGAAAAAGAAAGGAATGAAAAAAAGAGGAAAGAAGAAAGAAAGAAAGAAAGAAAAAGAAAGAAGAAAAAAAAAGAGAAGGAAGGAATGAAAGAAAAAATAATGAAAAAAAGAAGAAAAAAAAAGGAAGGAAGGAAAGGAATGAAAGAAAAGAAAAAAGGAAGTAAAAAAAGAAAGGAATGAAAGAAAAAGAAAGGAATAGAAAGAAGGAATGGGGAAAGAAAAAGAAGAAAAAAAGAAACAGTTTTTTTTATATGCAACAGTTAAAAAGAAAAAGTGTGTGTTTAACCAAGTAAATGAAGAATGTGTAGAGGCAAGAGAGAAGTCTAAAATATGGCAAGGATAAAATATACTAAAAAGAAAAGAAATAAATAGAAATAAGAAAGAGTATTTTGGGAGGGAGAAAAAAGTTGAGAGAAAGACAAAATGAAAGAGAGAAAGACAAATAATTCTGAGAAAAATGAAAAAGCTTATACATGTGTTGTAAGATGGAAGCAAAAAAAATTCAGAAAAAAAATGGATGAATATCAGTATTAGAGAAGGAGGAAATGGTAGAGAGAGGGGGAATAAAGAATGGAAAGGGGGAAACGACAAGGAGAGAAAGAGAAGAGTGGGAAAGAACTAAAAGAGAGAGAAAACCTAAAGAGAGGGAGGGAGAGCCAAAAGAGAGTGATGAATGGATGGAGAGCCATAAGAGAAGGATGAATAGATGGAGCCAAAAAAGAGGGAGAGAGACCAAAAAGAAGGGAGGGAGAGCCAAAAAGAAAAGAAAGGAGAGCAAAAGAGAAGAAGGGAGAGATGAAGAGTCAAAAGAGAAAGGAGAGTCAGAAGAGAGGGAGGGGGGATATCATTTAATAAGAATTAAAAAGAATATACAATCAACAATATACAATCTTTGAGCTAACATGAATTTAAAAAATATCTTATTATAATGGAGATTGTGTGTTTGTCTGTCTGTAACCGAAACTATATTACTACTCAATTCACAGTTCCCTTAGTTATTTACATCACGTTCTCCATGATTTTATTTTTATTTAACCTCAATGAATAATAAAATTGTTTTACATTATTAATACTGTTAACCATATCTACATACTAATAATACGCAATTGTATTTATATATACAATAAAATAGTGGTTTACAGTGTGAATGGGAAGGCTAATTTGCATATTGATCTTAAAAATTGATTTTAATAAATATATGCTAAGTATTATTGATTTCTAATTGTTTGGTTTTATCTTATTGAATATGAGCAAAAATCTCGGGGATAAATCTTAAAAGAAATTCTTAAAAGAAGAAATAACTGTAATATTATCCTTTACTTCCTATTTTAAGTAAAGAGTTAAATTAAATTTACCAATACGGGAGTAATGAAAAATGATGGAAGAGTTAGTTTCAAAGCTGTTCTATTTTCGATAATACCCCCTCTGTTCCAAATCGTTTATCTGCATTCTTATTTAGTTTTATTAGCCTTTCTAATTCAACATGATATTTTATTATATTAAAACTTAAAAACTTGCACCCGGAGGGTGCATAAATTTGCTAGTATATATAAACAAAGTCAATATAGTAATGATTTCATTTTTATTCCAACTACATGATATCTCATTTTGAATTGATAACTCATTAAGTTTTTCAGAAGAAAAATATTTGTAATAAGCAAATCCTAATCTACAAGGTGGTCTGAAAGTCTTGTCATACCTACATATTGTTTAACTTTCATTAGTTTTTATTTCTGGAGTTGGAGTCAGTAAAACTAACTAAAATCCAACTCAGTTGAATTTACTCTTTATATGG
>CM042159.1:82719938-82737438 GCA_023376005.1 Doryteuthis pealeii | reverse complement strand
CAGATTGCCTATTATTGGTATCAGTCAGATAGTGAGGGAGACTATCCATTTTATGCTAGCACTACACCAGGGAGTTGTTTTTGTGGAGGAGGAGTGTCACACTTACAGTCAGTTCCCCACTTCACTGCACAGATCAGATTACCTAATCTGTGCTGCTCATGCACTGAGTTTGTGTAGACTGGGATTGAACCAGAACCTTTCAAGGCGGGTGCTCTACTGACTGAGCTAAACCGTACTCATTTTTAAATGATGCTAAGTAAGTAAGTCAGAAGGGTGGCCTAATGTCAGTATCAGCCAGACAAGAGTGTCTATCCCCTTTTCACTAGCGCTAGACCAAGGAGATTATTCAAGCATCTGGAGTGGAGCGACATACCTACCATCAGCTCCTCACTTTGCTGCATAGACCCTGTGCTACTCATATGTTGAGTTGGCAAGGGCCGGTATTGAACCCAGAACCTTGTGATTCTTAAGCTGACGCTCTACAACTGAGCTAAACCGGCCCTAAAACTAAATTATCAACTAAATTTTTCATTAAATAATTTTTTTTTTTTTTTAAATACATATTGAATTATATCTTTTATATTTTTGGATCAGCTAACAAAACATGCTATAAAAAATGTTATTTTAAAAAGTTTGTAGCCATTGCAATAAGTTTAGAAAGCTTTGATCTGGTGGATGCCAATATATCGCAATAAAACAACTGAAGAATTCTTTTCAGTTAGTTTTCTAAGCATCCACTTCCTTTATATCTTTATTCCAATCATTTCTACCAAAGACAGGAATCTTTGACAGAGTGATCCTGAAGTAGGTGAAGGGTTATAAATAGACTTGTGTTATTGACCTGATCTGAAATTGACATCTGTATACTTTTGGTTTTGTTATACTGGGTTGAAGATCAAAAGAAACCTAAAAAAGGACAAGGGATATTGAACATGAAGCAATTGCAGAGTGGGCGGAAGTAGTTAGCTTATCTTCCAGCAGAAAAAAAAAAAAAAGGATTTAACAAAACAAAATATTTTATTGAAGAAATATTCAGAAACAAAATTCTTTTAAAAGTCAAACCAAAAGTAGTAACATTTACATTCTTTAATACAGTAGCATTCTATAAATAAGTACATCCCCTATCAATTTATTAGAAAAGTTTTCATCTAAATCAATATGAGGATTTTATTATTTTTTAGTGAAACATTATACAATGAAAACTAATACCATTAGGTATTATTTATTACCAAACTCTACAGCATTGAAATTCTACATATAGCAAGTATATTTTCAAACCAAACCCAATTCTTTTTGGGGGATTACAAAGTTTCAGTTCTGTGGAGTTTGGTTATAAATAATACCTAATAATATCCATTAGAAATAATAATAATTAAGCCAACTTTGATTCTTTTCAACCCAAACCTTTTGATTTCCTCCTCCTCTTTATTTTTTTAAAGATCTTTCCTTGCACCATGTTCCCCTCTTTCCCTCAAACTATTCTTAGAAATTTGGCACTCTGGAGTTTAAATATACACATATATTGTTAAATAGTTACTTAGCTGTACACATATACACCTGTATATAAATTGTTAAATAACGACTTAGCTGTACGCATATACACATATTATATATATATATATATATATTGTTAAATAGTTACTTAGCTGTACACATATACACTTAGCTGTACGCATATACACATATATATATATATATATATATATATATATATATTGTTAAATAGTTACTTAGCTGTACACATATACACATGTATATATATGTATATATATATATATATATATATATATATTGTTAAATAGTTACTTAGCTGTACACATATACACATGTATATATATATGTATATATATATATATATATTGTTAAATAGTTATTTAGCTGTACACATATACACATGTATATGTATATATATTGTTAAATAGTTACTTAGCTGTACACATATACACATGTATATATATATTATATATATTGTTAAATAGTTATTTAGCTGTACACATATACACATGTATATATATATATATTGTTAAATAGTTACTTAGCTGTACACATATACACATGTATATATATATATATATATTGTTAAATAGTTACTTAGCTGTACGCATATACACATGTATATATATATATATATATATATATATATTGTAAATAGTTACTTAGCTGTACGCATATACACATGTATATATATATATATTATTGTTAAATAGTTAGCTATAACATGCATATACATATATATATATTGTTAAAGAGTTTCTTAGCTGTACGCATATACACATGTATATATATTGTTAAATAATTACTTAGCTGTACGCATATACACATGTATATATATTGTTAAATAGTTACTTAGCTGTAAGCATATACACAGGTATATATATTGTTAAATAGTTTCTTAGCTGTACGCATATACACATGTATATATATTCTTAAATAGTGACTTAGCTGTACGCATATACACATGTATATATATTGTTAAAGAGTTACTTAGCTGTATGCATATACACATGTATATATATATTGATAAATAATTACTTAGCCATAATAGAAGAGACATATCCCTTCTATTTTAATTAATGAAATCCATTAACAGGTGTGTGCCTGTGATATCGTGGCTAATGTGCTAGACTGCAACATCATAGTACGCAAGTTCAAACTTCAGTCGCACAATTATGTTCATTTTTGGACTAATACCCTTATATTACATATATTCAAGGCAAAAAAAAAATTGTTCAGTACATAATTAATGAGTACTCCTTCAACAGTGTTAATATTAAAAACTATATTTGTATATCTAAATACAACCTTCAAGAGCCTCAAGATACTTGTTTGTTGTATCTTGGGAAGAAGATCTGGCAACAAAAAGGTTCTCTTGGCAGAGCCTCATGATCAGAAGAGTAAAGCTTGCCAAACAATGTCACAAAACTTCAACTGAAGAGAAGTATACAGCAAAAGAAGCCAGATCAGTCAGCATATTAACATAAGCAATTGGCAAAAAATGCAATACGACCTGTGGCAGAGATTTCCATTTTAGTATAGGGCTCATCATTCACTGCCGGACACATTCATTCAGAAAAATTAAGCCATGGCCATTATCAATATTGATGGACAAACATCATCATCATTGATATATCCTGGTTTGGTTTGTTTAATTTTACGGCATATCAACCTCAGTGGGTCATTTAATGCCGATAAAGTTTTGAAATAAATCAATTCTTAATGGATAATACAATTTTTTTATAAATACATTTTTCTATTTAACCCATAAATGGGACCCTAACAGGTACTACCACTCCGGGTCAGAGTGAACCAGGGAGCAATGGTGATGAAGGGGTGCTCCACATTCCCCAAACCTCCCAAACTGGAACCTCACCATCAAATAGAGTTTCCCAGGACATGTAGACCCGCAGCCACCGCCTTCTAGCACCCATATGATAAAAAGGGGTTGGGGCTTGCCATAAGGGCAATAGGGTTGGGAAAATCATATAGGTGCTAGGGCTTGACATGGCCAGCCGATTGATTGGAGCGGGCCTCTCCAACCACCCGTCTAGCACAAGATAGGGCCAAAGTGGAGTATTGCAAGTCATTAACTGCTCATCCACCTGGGCTCTATCCTTAAGCATCACGGGTCGCCACCCACGGCCAACAGGTGGCCCTATTGGAGAAGTCTTACCCCTCTGCAGAGGTGCAGTCGGTGCATTCTAACGCCCCAGCCGACAGGGAGGTTGATATATCCGGGTTAAGGGATATATTATGAAGTTGTAGTAAGGTATATTCTCACAAGTAAGTAGAAGCTAGTGCGTTGAGTAGTAGTAATAGCAGTACTTGGTGTGGTAGTCTTGCTAGTAGACTAGCGGGTGCTTGTACGACCACAGTGTCGAGTATTTATGGAGGACACTATCCAATCAGATTATAGTGAGGAGGTACCTAGGTATATGCATATTCATTATATCAATCATCTTTAGCATAAATGATCATTAGATACTTGAAATCATATAATTGCTTTAAAAAAATAGAATTTTATGAGTTTTATTTTAAAGGACAGATTCTGGTTTGTACATTTACCCTGTTGTATGGTGAAATTTCTGTTTTTTGCACAATTCCCAGTGTATGATCTTCCCCACCTAGTTGTGCCAGTTGTGCTTGTATTCTATTAACATTATTATTGAATAGGAATAATTACTTGAAACCATATAATTATTACCTTCAAGAAAAAAAAGAAAGAAAGAAAGAAAAAGACTAGGCATTGAATAACACAACAAAAGTTTACATGCTAAAAACAAACAACCAACCAACCAACCAACCAAAAAAGTTTGCCTTTAAACATAACTTGAAAATTTATTTTCCTAATCATTTCCAAAATAAAACTGTTGCTATAATGAAATCAGGGATCCATCAGAACTGACTCTGATTCAATGAATGCAACAAAACATTTGGACCAGGATGTGACACAAGGTGCGAATTTTAAGTGGAGTAAAGCTGGTTTAAATTCAGAGTTTTCATTCTCCTAGATTGGTTGTCTAACCAAGGCTAAGGAACCCTGTCTGCCCTACTATTTACCCATAACTAGAGGGAGAACAGATGGATGCATACCTTTCCCAAGCGTATTAGTGCTAGGTGAAATGAAAACAGCCCATGCAGGATTTGAACTCCAGTCACCATGTTCATTTCCTACAATAACTAGCGAAATACTGTTGGTTTTAATTCAGAATTTTCCTTCTCCTGGGCTGGTTGTCTAACCAAAACTAAACACCCACTCTGCTGTACTATTTACCCATCCTTGGGAGAAAAAGACATAGATTTATGCTTCTCCCAAGGGCATTAGTGTAAGTAAGTAAGTAAAGTCGTTGGGATGGCCTAAAATCAGTATCAGCTAATCAGCGAGGGAGTCTATACCCTTTTCACTAGCGCTTGACCAAAGAGATTTTTTTGCATCTGAGGTGTTCTACCTACCATCAGCTCCTTACTTTACTGCACAGATCCTGGTGCTACTCATACGCTGAGTTGATGAGGGCTGGTATCGAACCCAGAACCCTGTGGTTTCCAGCCGAATGCTCTACCAACTGAGCTAAGGGCCGGATTAGTGTAAAGTGAAATGCAAATAACCTCATCCAGGATTTGAACTCTGGTCGCAGATTCCATTTTGTATAACAGCAACCGTTAAACTAAGCATGCCTTAACCATGATAGAGTAAGAGAATTCATAGGAAAAGAATGCTAGATGCATTATAGAAATGCATTGATCTACCAATTTTACTTTTACTTTCATTTTCATTTCATGTTTTTTAACTTTTACTTTCATTTTCTTGAATGGCTGGGGGTGGGAGAGGACCAGCTATCAAGAATAATGAACTTTTAGCTTTTAACAACCACCCCTCACAATTAGTTCGTTATAGTGAGGGTTTACACAGTAATGCCCACATTAAATTTTTTGTTAGAAAAAGTCTTCCTTTTTATTATTCCACTTTATCAGAAAAAAAAAAAAAAAGCTATACAAAAATTGATCTTTGCAGCCAAAAATTACAAAAGAAAAAAAAAAGAAAAGAAAAATCCATGAGCAAACTTAGGCTGGTTGTGTGGGTGTGTATATATTTTGATTATCGTTTTTATCTATTTTTTATATTTTATTTTTTTATCTTTATTTTTCTCAATCTTTCTTTCTTTAGCAAAAATATCCATCCATTTATGGAATGAACGAAGAAAGGGAGTACTTAAAAGAAAGGCATGAATTAAATTCTTTATCATCCAGCAGTTGCAAAAATGTCAATTTCATGGACTATTTCACATGATAAAAAGGCTGCTTTTAAGAATTCAGAGGAGCAGAAGATTTTGAGTAGGAAGATGTGTGTATGCTTTCTCGTTATTTTACACTACAACAAAATGCTGTCATGCACAATGCAAAGAAGATAAAGTATTAGAAGAAGGAGATAAAGTATGAGAAGAAGAAGAAGAAGAAGAAGCAGAGAGAAGAAGAAGAAGAAGAAGAAGAAGAAGAAGAAGAAGAAGAAGAAGAGTATTAGAAGAAGAAGAAGAAGAAGAGTATTAGAAGAAGAAGAGAAGAAGAAGAAGAAGAAGAAGAAGAAGAAGAAGAAGAAGAAGAAGAAGAAGAGAAAGTATTAGAAGAAGAAGAAGAAGAAAAGTAAGAAAAGTATTAGAAGAAGAAGAAGAAGAAGAAAAGTATTAGAAGAAGAAGAAAAGTAAGAAAAGTATTAGAAGAAGAAGAAGAAGAAGTATTAAAAGAAGAAGAAGGGCCACCAAGAAGAAGAAGAAAAAGAAAATAAAGTAAGAAGAGAAGAAGAAAATAAGTATTAAAGAAGAAGAAAGATGATAAAGTATTAGAAGAAGAAGAAAATAAAGTATTAAAAGAAGAAGAAGTATTAAAGAAGAAGAAAATAAAGTATTAAAAGAAGAAATAAAGTATTAAGAAGAAGAAAAGAAAGAAAGAAGTAAAAGAAGAAGAAGAAAATAAAGTATTAAAAGAAGAAGAAGAAGGATAAGTATTAAAAGAAGAAGAGAGATAAAGTATTAAAAGAAGAAGAAGATGATAAAGTATTAAAAGAAGAAGAAAGAAGAAGAAGAAAATAAAGTATTAAAAGAAGAAGAAGAGAATAAAGTATTAAAAGAGAAGAGATAAAGTATTAAAGAAGAAGAAGAAGAAAGAAAATAAAGTATTAAAAGAAGAAGAAGAAGAAGAAGAGATAAGAAGGTAAAGAAGAAGATACATCATTGGCATGCAGGGGGGGGGGGAGACAAACTGTTCAATTTGTGAGATTTAACAGGCCATGTAATGAGCTATTTTAAATAATATCTTCTGCATTCTCTAGTTCCATTATTATGTATATCTATTTTATTTTTGTTTTTATTTAGATTTTAGAAGTACAGATTCAGTCTGAAATATCTATCATGGCTGTGGTTTGGTTTCTTTGCTTAATGCCATATCAACCTTAGTGGGTTATTTAATGCTTAAAGCTATCATTGTAATTACAACAGTAAGTAAAGTGGACAGAGTAGTCCATTATCAGTATCAGTGGACTGTGAGGGAGTCTATACCCTTTTCACTAGTGAAAAACCAGTTTGTTCATTCTATAAATAAATGGTTACTTTTTGCATCTGAGGTAAAGTGCTGCACCTACCATATATTTACGAACCCCTCCACACAAGTAGGATGTGGCACAAGGTCAATTTCTTAAGCGGAGTTCAGCAGGTTTTCCTTCTCCTAGACTGGTTGCCTAACCAAGGTTAAAGAGCCCAGTCTACCCTACTATTTATCCATAGCTGGAGGGAGAGTAGGATTCGTACCTTTCCCAAGGGTATTAGCGCTAAGTGAAAATGCAGTTATCACACGTCCAGGATTTGAACTCGTGGCGACGAGTCCATTTCCCATGACTTTAACCATTACACACACTTTCTACCATCAGCTACCCACTACCACACAGATCCAAGCCATGATACTCATGTGTTGAGTTGGTGAAGGCCAGTATCGAAACTGGAAACTTGCGATTCTGAGGATAGTGGTACTATTTAAAATCTATTTTAAATTATTAACACACTTGAGTCTTGGCACTTGATTTAGGTTTAAAAGGTAGTTGGTTATTCTTGGTGTGTGTTCCTAGGGTTTGCTTAACACCATCTTATTTGGTGGTCGCACTGAAAAAAGGAATACAAGGGAAGAAAAAAGAAGAGACATACAGATGGTGGTTTTTATGATTTAGCCATTATCCACTGGTCATAGCCACCAGGCCAGTAGTAGTGACTAGACACAGTTTAGACCTAACTCAAAATGGCTGAGAGATTCACTTGGGGAACGGAAGTGATTTTTATAAAGATATCATTTATAGTGAAATTAAAAAGATCATAGTAAATTTTAAAAATATGGTTTGGTTTGTTTTATTCTTTGTTAAATGGCATATCAACATTCATGGGTTATTTAATGCCACTTCAAACAAAGGACTCAGGTTGCTTACAGTACCAGCTATTGCATAAGTATTTAATTAAGGTATTGAATAGGCTCATTGCTGCTTAACTTCAGTGATCTAACAGTACTTTCAGTGTGATATTTCAGTGTGAAATTTTTTATCCATATATACTGAACACTTGACTATGCCTTGTCATGCTACAGAGTGTATTCGGTTATGCTCTGTCTTTTTTTTTTGTCTAGTGACTGGACGCTAGTCACACTGTGAAGGTGAATATGATGATATTGTGCAAAAAGTTGATACATGTTAATAAGATTAGCATACAGAGGGTGTAGTCTGCAGTTCTTTACTTTAGATGTAACTTAGCTTGTAGGCTACAGAGTGTATTCGGTTATGCTCTGTCTTTTTTTTTGTCTGGTGACTGGACGCTAGTCACAGCCTTCCTGTGAAGGTGAATATGATGTTCATTCTACAACAATAAACAATAAATGTTTTATAATATTCTGAATATTTTAGAGACCTTACCTTTGAGATTGCCATCGTATTAAGAATCTGAGGAGAATGCTATCGTATATCTATATAATCTAGACTCAAAGAGGCACAAGTCAATGAAAATGTACAAGAAATATTTATCATGGCTGTGGTTTGGTTTCTTTGTTTAATGCCATATCAACCTTAGTGGGTTATTTAACGCTTAAAGCTATCATTGTAATTAAAACAGTAAGTAAAGTGGACAGAGTTGTCCATTGTCAGTATCAGTGGACTGTGAGGGAGACTATACCCTTTTCACTAGTGCAAAACCAGTTTGTTCATTCTATAAATAGATGGTTATTACATGATTTTATGTTCATAGAATTAACTCAGAAAGGTGTTAACCATGACGTACAAAAGTCCATTTCAGATTCAAAGAAGTTGAAAAGAGGTGTTGACCATTACTTCACTATTGTCTCATTGAATGAAAAAAAAAGGGGGGGGGTCACACACACACGTAAACATTTTAATGGTAAACTCGGCAGCAGCCATATTGCCTATTTAACAAGTGCTAACAGCTATGGTTACTTTGGTACAAAAGGCCAATTTAGATTCAAAGAATCTAGAGATAAAAGTGTTGACCATAACTTTACTATTGTCTCCTTAAAATGGAAGACACACACACGTGAATAGTAAACACCTTTCAGTGTGATATTTCAGTGTGAAATTTGTTATCCATATATACTGAACACTTGACTATGTCCTATCAGTTGCTGCAGAGTGTATTCGGTTATGCACTGTCATTTCTTTTGTCTGGTGACTGGACACTAGTCACAGCCTTCCTGTGAGGGTGAATATGATGTTCATTCTACACCCTTCACCAATGCAAAAAGTTGCCAGAAACAGGAGATACATGTTAATAAGATAAAGAGCATAGCATCAACAAAAACAGAGGGTGTAGTCTGCAGTTCTTTACTTTAGATGTAACTTAGCTTGTAGGTAATCAAATTCACAAAAACTAAATATGTGAGGGGCAAGGTTGGCATTTTACCCATAGATGTGATCATAACAGGTACTACTCCTCAGTGTCAAAGTGGACTTTTAAAATAATGACAATGAGCTCTAGAACTGGAGAATAAAACCCAAAGAAGTTGACTAATGCTAATGAGGGCCCTCGCTAACTCAGCGTATGAGTAGCACAGGGATCTGTGCGGTAAAGTAAGGAGCTGATGGTAGGTGTGGCGCTCCACCTCAGACGCCAAGAACAATCTCCTTGGTCTAGCGCTATTGAAAAGGGGATAAGCTGACTGGCTGATACCGACTTTAGGCCGCCTTGACAACTTATGGGCTAAATAGTATTACTACTGTTTATCTACAAGTATGTTTTGGTATTAAATAAACCATGAAGGTTCATATGCCATTAAACAAAGAAACCAAACCAATGTCATCAATGGCCATCAATTGAGGACAACCAAACAAAATCTTCCTAATCATCAATATCTTATTATAATGGAGATTGTGTGTTTTTCTGTCTGTAACCGAAACTATATTACTAATTGAGTCACAATTAACATAGTTATTTTCATCACATTCTTCATGATTTTATTTATATTTAAACCTCAATTATTAATAAAATTGCTTTACCTTTTTATTAGTATTGTCCATATCTACATACTAATAACATGCTATTGTATTTATATATACAAAAAATAGTGGTTTGCAGTGTGAACGGGGAGGCTAATTTGCATATTGATATTAAAAATGTGATTTTATTAAATATGTGCATAGTATTTATTGATTTCTAACTGTTGGTTTATTTTAATGAATATAAGCAACAATCTCTCAATGAATCTTAAATGAAATCCATTAACAAGAAAAAATAAGTGTACTTTTATTCTTTATTTCCTAATTTAACTAAATAGTTAAATAAGTAAAATTCAGCAATGAAAGACGGGAGTGATGAAAGAGTAAGTTTTATTTCTATTTTTCTATTATACCCCCACTCCGTTACATATCTTTTTATATGCCTTCTTATTAGACTTTCTAATTTAATACGATATTTTATTACATTAAAACTTAAATACTTGCACCCGGAGGGTGCATATATTTGCTAGTAGATATAATAAACTTAACCAGCCTTGCACATGGGATCAAGTCTTGAATACTTTATCTTTCAATTTAAATGTCACATATAGACATAACAATATGTAGAAATGCATTACCACTTATATATAATTAATTAGTGGCGGCACATGGTGTAATAGCTAGTCGTAGGAAATAGACTCGTCGACCCAAGTTCAAATCCTGGGCGAGGCTGCTTGCATTTCACAGTGCTAATACCCTTTGGAAAGGTATGTATCCTACTACTCTCCCTCCAGCAATGGGTAAATAGTAGGGTGGACTGGGCTCTTTAACCTTGGATAGGTAACCAGTTTAGGAGAAGGAAAACTCTGAATTCAAACCTGTCAACCTACTCATGCAGAGGGGCTGATATATATATATATATATATATATATATATATATTCTTTTTTCCATAGTTAGGGTCTTTCCATGTGTGGTTTAACCAAGCTGATGCAGGTAGACCATAAGGAGAGCTCAATGTGCCTAATACCAGTGAGTAAAAGGACAGAGCAAGATATTTAGTAAATGAAGAAAAAACTCTAAACTTGCTTCATTACAATAATTTATTTCAACCGTATTAATACAGCATCTTCAGGTAATCACAAGAACATGACTCTTCACCTAAGAGTCATGTTCTTGTGATTACCTGAAGATGCCATATTAATACGGTTGAAATAAATTATTGTAAAGAAGCCAGTTTAGAGTTTTTTCTTCATTTACTATAATATATTATATATATATATATATATATATATATATATATATTTAACTACTTTTTTACTGGTTGAGGAAGTGCATACATGTTTAAAATTTTAGTTCTTTACTTCAAAAATAAGGAAAAAAAACAACCTAGGACTTACTCGTCAGGTACAATTACAGGCAGGGCAAGGCGATCAAGTAAGGCTTTTCCCATTTGAATTGTTTCCAGAGAATCATCAAAAAGAACATCACAAACAGGTTGATATTTTTTCCTCAGCTCACCACCTTTCTGAAATTTGTTCTCAAAAAGATCAGATACTTCAGTGAACACTTGGTTGATTCGATCCAAAATCTGTAAATTATGCAGAAATAGAAAAATAGTAAAAATGGGTAAATATTTATTTAAATCGTAACTTTTAAATATAAAGATCTATCTACTTAATATCTAATTAAAAAAATGGCCTTTTCTGGTTGTTTCTTGGTTCATCTATCAATAGCTTCTGTTAGGATCAGAGAGTAGTTGCTCAAAGTGTTCTTGTCCGGTACTTCTGCCAAGAATCAAAGTTTCACTACCCAGCAATTCTGCCTAGGATCAAAAGTCTCACTACCCAGCACTAGGATCAAAGTGCTACTACCCGTACTTCTGCCTAGGATTAAAGTCTCACTGTCTGGCACTTCTACCTAGGATCAAAGTCTCATTGCACAGCACTTCTAATTAGGATCAAAATTTCTGTCTGTCACTTCTATGTAGGATCAAAGTGCCACTGCCTGGCACTTCTATGTAGGATCAAAATCAAACTGCACAGCACTTCTAACTAGGATCAAAGTGTCACTGCTTGGCACTTCTGCCTAGGATCAAAGTCAAACTGCCTAGCACTTCTGCTTAGGATTAAAGTGTCACTGCACAGTACTTCTACCTAAGATCAAAGTTTTTCTGTCTGGTACATCTATGTAGGATCAAAGTGTCACTGCCT
The DNA here is from genome assembly GCA_023376005.1 of Doryteuthis pealeii. Lineage (NCBI taxonomy): Eukaryota > Metazoa > Mollusca > Cephalopoda > Myopsida > Loliginidae > Doryteuthis > Doryteuthis pealeii. The sequence continues at coordinate 82,725,260 of CM042159.1, read as the reverse complement.
AGTACTTCTGCCTAGGATCAAAGTCAAACTGCCTAGCACTTCTGCCTAGGATTAAAGTGTTACTGTCAAAGAAAATTTGCTCAGACTTATATTTACCAAGTCAAAATTACATACAGAGATGAACAAGCATTTTCCTTGCTACTCTCATAACAATTTCTCTGTATGGAATTTTATAATATACTGAAAATTAAGTAGAAAAGAACCCTTTTTCTTTTTAAATCTATATTTATTCTTGTAAATGAATGTTTAAAAATAAGCTTCACCAACCTTAAACTTTTCAGTACTTTACTCTAATAACTAACCTACACTTGCAAGTGTTTGATCAAGTGACATCATAAGGCATTTAATTATATATCTTATGATTTATAATTATGATATAAATAAATTGTGACAGAGAACGAGAAAGGAAAAAGAGCAAGACATTGTCTTGTCTGCTGGGATCGAACTCACGTCCTCCCGCATGCAAAAACAAAAGCAATTTGGGCACTGGACGGACGCGAGGTTTGACTGATGTGCCTGGATGTTTGGGTAAATATGTCCATATATAACAAGTGAGTCGAGCGCTGGGGAGTCAGCAGCAGTAGAAGCAGTCGACGACGACAATGCGCTTTGCAAATGACCCAGTAAAGAAATGGATTTTAGTCCAACAGAAACAAAACTAAATAGGAATTGCGATTTTGAACTGTTAAAGATTATTTCGACTACGACGGATTTTCCAGCTGCTAGACGAAGACGAAGAATATGTTGACCAAAAGAAAGTCTGGCTTGTGAGAAGACGGTGAACTCGCTTGTTTTTGGTCCCCTTCAGCAGGAACTTCTTGATTCTATCTATTTCCCCCCCCATATATTTCCCCTCTTCTATAGTTCATTTTTTTTTCTCATTGTTTAAAAATTGTTTTAGTTGATGCAAGGAAAAATTTAAAATTGAATGATGCTCTACCTATGATTATGATACAGAATATTTTATCCATTGATGATAGCTGAATGAATAAATTAACATTTCCCCCCCATATATTTTCCCCCCTTCTATAGTTAGTTCATTTCTTTTTCTCAATGTTTAAAAATTGTTTCTAGTTTATTCAAGGAAAAATTATAAAATTGAATGATGCTCTACTTATGATTATGATACAGAATATTTTATCATTGATGATAGCTGAATGAATAAAAATTAACATTTCCCCCCCATATATTTTCCCCCCTTCTATAGTTAATTCATTTTCTTTTTTCTCAATGTTAAAAATTGTTTCTAGTTGATGCAAGGAAAAATTAAAAAATTGAATGATGCTCTACTTATGATTATGATACAGAATATTTTATCCATTGATGATAACTGAATGAACAAAATTAACATTTCCCCCCATATATTTTCCCCCCTTCTATATAAATGTAACAATTTACTTATTCACAAATCAAGAGAAATTAATACATAAAATAAGAAATAAAAGCACCTTGTTATGGGGCAATGGTTAATGAACCAGTTTAACCAATTACTACTAATCAAACTCAATCCTCATTGGGTGCTAAAAAGTTATGACTTTGTGCTAGAAAAGCTAAGTTTGTGAAGAGAGGAAGTAAATCCGACGGTATGTAATATATCAAGAAAATTGAAAAAACACAGGTTTAAATGGGTTAAGTGGTGAGTTTATTGGCCGACGCTGCAGTGTTTCGATCTATTAAATAGATCATCTTCAGGGCATAAGATAAGAAATTATATATCACAGAATGATGAGAAAAAGTGAGTGGTAATCCTTATTCAGTCTGTTTAAAATTTTTTTCTGAAGTTTGAAAAAAGGAGACAGTTTTGAAATATGACATCAAATATTCTATTTTAAGGTGTGAGTATGTAGCGCTGTTAGTGTGTGTATTGAAGGAAACATTGTGCATTTTTTAGGTATGTGGTTGTGTGTGTGTGTGTGTATAAATTTTTTTTTTTTTTTTTTTTTTTTTTAAAGCTAAGTTTATAAGTTTTTTGTTTTTTTTTTAAAGCTAAGTTTATAAGAAGCATTTGAATAAAATGTAAAGGGTGTTTCTACCTTGTCAGATGATGATATAAACATTGCTAAAAGAGTGAGTCTGTTGGCTCTTTCCAGTGTTCCTTGGGAGAACTTTTTCCAAGCTCTTTCTAATTGTTCAGCCACAAGGTTGTTGTCATCCAGACTGTATCGCAGGGAGCGTCTTAGAAACAAGGCAGCTTCTAATAGCTGTTTTCCATACTGGTAAGTACTCTGAAAAATAATCATCATCCAAATGTGAAATTGAAAATTTTGATCAGAAAAAAAGAAAAAAAAAAAGAAAGTAAATTGACAACAACATTCATCTTTGTCTCATATTGCAAATAACCTTTCTTTAATTTGTCTGTCTGTCTCTCTCTATATATATATATGTTGTAACCTGTAGAATTTAATGTGAACATCAACAAAGAAAGAAAATATCCAAACTTTCAATACAAACATTAATATAAGAAGTTATGATATTCTTGGAACCAGCAACGGTTCATAAAATGCAATCCCATCCCCTCACTCCAAGTAAGTCTAATATGTCTCTCTATATATATATATATATATATATATATATATAAATTTTTCTTACAAAAGCAAAATCAACTGACATTTTCTGATTTACAACCTACATTCACATTATCCAAAAATGAAAATAAAACCTTACAACCGTTCATACTTTTTTACTTTATATATAAGAATAACAAAAAAATAGAAAATTTACAATATTAATTACAAAAATAAAAATTCAAGAGTTAATATTCCCAAACCATTATATTTAGGATTGATTGATCAATTTCAACAGTATGTTAACCCATCTAGCGTCATTTTATGTCAAGAGGTTAGGGAATGGCATTCATTATATGTTCATATTTACATTTTTTGTGTAGTTGTTTCTTAAGTTTTTTTTTTCTCACATGGTCCTATCAAATACAAATAATTTTTTAAACAGATCTATTTGACCCATAGATGGGACCCTAACAGGTACTACCACTTCAGATCAGATTGGACCTGGGATTAAAAGGCAATGAATGTGTACTCCACACTCCCCAGTCATCTTTGTCTCACATTGCAAATAACCTTTCTTTAATACCTTCAAGAATTAATATTCCCAAACTTTTAAAAAATGTACCCAACCCATTATATTTTAGGTTTGATTGATCAATTTCAACAATATGTTAACCCATCTAGCATCATTTATGTCAAGAGGTTATACAAACAATTAGTCTAAAAAAATAGGAAAAAAAAAAAAAAAAAATAGGAAACAAAAAAAGGTGTCTAAAAATAAGATTTAGACCCAAAGAAGCTTAGATGATAATAATTGATTTTAACAGCATGAGTCTCTTAATGCCTAGAGTTAGAGAATCACATTCATTGTATGTTGATTGATTTTAACAGCATGTCAACCTGTCTCCAGTTATTTTATGCCTAGAGGTTAGAGAATCACATTCATTGTATGTTGATTGATTTTAACAGCATGTCAACCTGTCTCCAGTTATTTTATGCCTAGAGGTTAGAGAATCACATTCATTGTATGTTGATTGATTTTAACAGCATGTCAACCTGTCTCCAGTTATTTTATGCCTAGAGGTTAGAGAATCACATTCATTGTATGTTGATTGATTTTAACAGCATGTCAACCTGTCTCCAGTTATTTTATGCTAGAGGTTAGAGAATCACATTCATTGTATGTTGATTGATTTTAACAGCATGTCAACCTGTCTCCAGTTATTTTATGCCTAGAGGTTAGAGAATCACATTCATTGTATGTTGATTGATTTTAACAGCATGTCAACCTGTCTCCAGTTATTTTATGCCTAGAGGTTAGAGAATCACATTCATTGTATGTTGATTGATTTTAACAGCATGTCAACCTGTCTCCAGTTATTTATGCCTAGAGGTTAGAGAATCACATTCATTGTATGTTGATTGATTTTAACAGCATGTCAACCTGTCTCCAGTTATTTTATGCCTAGAGGTTAGAGAATCACATTCATTGTATGTTGATTGATTTTAACAGCATGTCAACCTGTCTCCCAGTTTATTTTATGCCTAGAGGTTAGAGAATCACATTCATTGTATGTTGATTGATTTAACAGCATGTCAACCTGTCTCCAGTTATTTTATGCCTAGAGGTTAGAGAATCACATTCATTGTATGTTGATTGATTTTAACAGCATGTTAACCTGTCTCCAGTATATTTATGCCTAGAGGTTAGAGAATCACATTCATTGTATGTTGATTGATTTTAACAGCATGTCAACCTGTCTCCAGTTATTTTATGCCTAGAGGTTAGAGAATCACATTCATTGTATGTTGATTGATTTTAACAGATGTCAACCTGTCTCCAGTACTAGAGTTAGAGAATCCCATCATTGTACCATATTTTTTGTGTAGTTGTTTCTTAATAGTATGTTTTTGTTTTATTTTGCACACAGTCCTATCAAATACAAATAATTTTTAAACATATCTATTTGACCTATAGATGGGACCCTAACATGTACTACCAATCAGACCAGATTGGACCTGGGATTAATGGCAATGAAAGCGTACTCCACACTCCCCAGATCTGGAGCCTCACTATCAGTATTTAGTATCATAGCCAGGACCCCTTGTTTTGGGAAGCAGAAAGGCTTACCCCCTCTGCAGGGGATAGAATCAGCGTATTCTAAGCGCTGCTGACCAGGTGTCATTATATCTTAATTAAAGTAGAAGAAATATTCTTTATTCCAAATTAAAGTAGAAATGATAAAACATTTCATGCTAAATTTTATATAACTTGCAGGTGCCTCACATGGTGTAATGGTTAGAGAGCTTGAATAGTAGACCATTGTTAGTGAGTTTGATTCTCACTGGGTACTCCATACTTCTGGCCTTGTGCTAAACTAAGCAAAGCTTAATAAATGACAACTTATATATACAGTATTACTTATAAATATATACACCAATCCAAGAATTTTTTCATAACCAAAGATACCAGGATTTTTATTTCTCAGGAGAATTACACGATGAAAACATTATTAGTATTACTTATTTCCAAACAATATATCAAGTAAACTATTCTTTATCTTTTATTCATTTTTTAAATATCTGTTTAGATTGTGTATGTTTCATTAGAAATAATAAAATCCTGATATCTTTGGTTTAGAAAACAATTCTTTTTTTATCAAAAATGTGTTAGATTGGTTTGGTTTGGCGTTCTGTCTTTACGGCCATCATCAACCTCGGCTGCCGGTCACTTTAATGCCGACCAAAGTTGTGAACACTAAATTCATTCTTAATTAATGCCATAATACACACTTATTGTTTCATATCCTCTCTCTTT
>CM042159.1:82678503-82719838 GCA_023376005.1 Doryteuthis pealeii | reverse complement strand
ATTGAGGCAAACTTAGGGCTGGTTGGTGGGTGTGTATATATTTTGATTATTCGTTTTTATCTATTTTTTTATATTTTATTTTTTTATCTTTATTTTTCTCAATCTTCTCTTTCTTTAGCAAAAATATCCATCCATTTTAGGAATGAACGAAGAAAGGGAGTACTTAAAAGAAAGGCATGAATTAAATTCTTTATCATCCAGCAGTTGCAAAAATGTCAATTTCATGGACTTATCACATGATAAAAAGGCTGCTTTTTAGAATTCAGAGAGCAGAAGATTTTGAGTAGGAAGATGTGTGTATGCTTCTCGTTATTTACACTACAACAAAATGCTGTCATGGCACATGCAAAGAAGATAAAGTATTAGAAGAAGGAGATAAAGTATGAGAAGAAGAAGAAGAGAAGAAGAAGAAGAAGAAGCAGAGTATTAGAGAAGAAGAAGAAAGAAGAGAAGAAGAGAAGAAGAAGAAGAAAGAAGAAGAGAAGAAGAAGAAAGAAGAAGGTATTAGAAGAAGAAGAAAGAGAGAAGAAGAAGAAGAAGAAGAAGAAGAAGTATTAGAAGAAGAAGAGAGAAAGAAGAAGAAAGAGTATTAGAAGAAGAAAGGAAGAAAGAAGTAAGAAGAAAAGAAGAAGAAGAAAGAGAAGAAAGAAGAAAAGTATTAGAAGAAGAGAAAAGTATTAGAAAAGTATTAGAAGAAGAAGAAGAAGAAGTATTAAAGGAAGAAGAAGGGCCACCAAGAAGAAGAAGAAAAGAAAATAAAGAAAGAAGAAGAAGAAGAAAATAAATATTAAAAGAAGAAGAAGATGATAAGTATTTAGAAGAAGAAGAAAATAAAGATTAAAAGAAGAAGAAAAAAGTATTAAAAGAAAGAAGAGAGAAGAAGATGATAAAGTATTAAAAGAAGAAAATAAAGTATTAAAAGAAGAAGATGATAAAGTATTAAAAGAGAAGAAGAAAATAAGTAATTAAAAGTGATAAAGTATTAAAGAAGAAGAAGAAGAAAATAAAGTATTAAAAGAAGAAGAAGTATAAAGAAGAAGAAGTGATAAGTATTAAAAGAAGAAGAAGATAAAGTATTAAAAGAAGAAGAAGAAGAAAAGTATAAAAGAAGAAGAAGTATAAAAGAAGAAGAAAGAAAGAAAATAAGTATTAAAAAGAGAAAAGAAGAAGAAAAAAGTATTAAAAGAAGAAGATGATAAAGTATTAAAGAGAAGAAGAAGAAGAAAATAAAGTATTAAAAGAAGAAGAAGAAGAAGAAGATAGATAAGAAGGTAAAGAAGAAGATACATCATTGGCATGCAGGGGGGGGGGGGAGACAAACTGTTCAATTTGTGAGATTTAACAGGCCATGTAATGAGCTATTTTAAATAATATCTTCTGCATTCTCTAGTTCCATTATTATGTATATCTATTTTATTTTTGTTTTTATTTAGATTTTAGAAGTACAGATTCAGTCTGAAATATCTATCATGGTTGTGGTTTGGTTTCTTTGCTTAATGCCATATCAACCTTAGTGGGTTATTTAATGCTTAAAGCTATCATTGTAATTACAACAGTAAGTAAAGTGGGCAGAGTAGTCCATTGTCAGTATCAGTGGACTGTGAGGGAGTCTATACCCTTTTCACTAGTGCAAAACCAGTTTGTTCATTCTATAAATAGATGGTTATTTTTTTGCATCTGAGGTAAAGTGCTGCACCTACCATATATTTACGAACCCCCACACAAGTAGGATGTGGCACAAGGTCAATTTCTTAAGCGGAGTTCAGCAGTTTTCCTTCTCCTAGACTGGTTGCCTAACCAAGGTTAAAGAGCCCAGTCTACCCTACTATTATCCATAGCTGGAGGGAGAGTAGGATTCGTACCTTTCCCAAGGGTATTAGCGCTAAGTGAAAAATGCAGTTATCACGTCCAGGATTTGAACTCGTGGCGACGAGTCCATTTCCCATGACTTTAACCATTACGCCACACACTTTCTACCATCAGCTACCCACTACCACACAGATCCAAGCCCTGATACTCATGTGTTGAGTTGGTGAAGGCCAGTATCGAAACGGAAACTTGCGATTCTGAGGATAGTGGTACTATTTAAAATCTATTTTAAATTATTAACACACTTGAGTCTTGGCACTTGATTTAGGTTTAAAAGGTAGTTGGTTATTCTTGGTGTGTGTTCCTAGGGTTTGCTTTTAACACCATCTTATTTGGTGGTCGCACTGAAAAAAGGAATACAAGGGAAGAAAAAAGAAGAGACATACAGATGGTGGTTTTATGATTTGGCCATTATCCACTGGTCATAGCCACCAGGCCAGTAGTAGTGTGACTAGACACAGTTTAGACCTAACTCAAATGGCTGAGAGATTCACTTGGGGAACGGAAGTGATTTTTATAAAGATATCATTTATAGTGAAATTAAAAAAGATCATAGTAAATTTTAAAATATGGTTTGGTTTGTTTTATTCTTTGTTTTAAATGGCATATTAACCTCTGGGTTATTATGCCACTTCAAACAAAGGACTCAGGTTGCTTACAGTACCAGCTATTGCATAAGTATTTAATTAAGGTATTGAATAGGCTTATTGCTGCTTAACTTCAGTGATCTAACAGTACTTTCAGTGTGATATTTCAGTGTGAAATTTTTTATCCATATATACTGAACACTTGACTATGCCTTGTCAGTTGCTACAGAGTGTATTCGGTTATGCTCTGTCTTTTTTTTTTGTCTAGTGACTGGACGCTAGTCACATCCTTCCTGTGAAGGTGAATATGATGATCATTGTACACCCTTCACCAATGCAAAAAGTTGCCAGAAACAGGAGATACATGTTAATAAGATAAAGAGCATAGCATCAACAAAAACAGAGGGTGTAGTCTGCAGTTCTTTACTTTAGATGTAACTTAGCTTGTAGGTAATCAAATTCACAAAACTACAGAGTGTATTCGGTTAACTGGACGCTAGTCACAGCCTCCTGTGAAGGTACAACAATAAACAATAAATGTTTATAATATTCTGAATATTTTAGAGACCTTACCTTTGAGATTGCCATCGTATTAAGAATCTGAGGAGAATGCTATCGTATATCTATATAATCTAGACTCAAAGAGGCACAAGTCAATGAAAATGTACAAGAAATATTTATCATGGCTGTGGTTTGGTTTCTTTGTTTAATGCCATATCAACCTTAGTGGGTTATTTAACGCTTAAAGCTATCATTGTAATTACAACAGTAAGTAAAGTGGGCAGAGTTGTCCATTGTCAGTATCAGTGGACTGTGAGGGAGACTATACCCTTTTCACTAGTGCAAAACCAGTTTGTTCATTCTATAAATAGATGGTTATTACATGATTTTAGGTTCATAGAATTAACTCGGAAAGATGTTGACCATGACGTACAAAAGTCCATTTCAGATTCAAAGAAGTTGAAAAGAGGTGTTGACCATTACTTCACTATTGTCTCATTGAATGAAAAAAAAAGGAGGGGGAGAATTACACACACACACACACACACGTAAACATTTTAATGGTAAACTCGGCAGCAGCCATATTGCCTATTTAACAAGTGCTAACAGCTATGATTACTTTGGTACTTTAGTACAAAAGGCCAATTTAGATTCAAAGAATCTAGAGATAAAAGTGTTGACCATAACTTTACTATTGTCTCCTTAAAATGGACGACACACACACGTGAATAGTAAACACCTTATTGTGAAACTCGATATCGGCCATATTGTTTATTTTAGAAGTGCCAAGACTGGCGGCTATGATTACTTTGCTACAAAAGGACATTTTAGTTTTAAAGGATTTGCTAAGAAAAACGCTGGACATAACTTCACTACTGTCCTTTTAGATCAACAAAGAAAAAAAATTAAACAAAAAAAAAATCAAACAAAAATAAATCAAAACAAACATACATTGTGTGTGTTTGTTTATAACTGTCTTGATATGAAAATTAGTATCAGTTGTTGTTTTGAATAATTTGCTAAGTGCTAAGACAATGTTTATACGAATACAAAAGGCTCAGCTGTTTTCTCCAACACTTATCTAGACCCTAAAGAAATTTCTGAATTTAATGATTTGAGTAATAGGAAAATAAAATCTATATATCAATGCAGAGAGGCTGATAGGTACGTGTCCTGCATCACTGACACATAAAAATCTAAAAGGACACAGAAAAACTGTATCCATGCATCCCAGTGCTTTCTTTTCTTCCCCCCACCATTTTGCCGCTAACTGTAAATACATTTCAATATTTCTTGAAAACGAATTACACTGTATGGGTACAAGGTAGGGTTAGACGGCTTTAGTTGTTCATAGATAAACACTCTGCAATTTATTAAGAAATTTTAGTTGGGACCCATCAAATTTCTTGGGGACTCATTCAAATCAAATCCGTGTGTCCCAGGACGTACTAAATTAAAAAGCTATCAGCATCACTGTCTATATATCAATGCGTATTATACACAAGATTTTTTTCCCATCAGAATTTTATAATCCAAAGTTAGAGGTATGTGTTATACACAAATAATTGTGGTATTTGAAACCATTAGATTCAGAAATCTGGTTATTACCTGCAGTAATTATATTTATCAGTGTAGAGGTGCATGGTGTAATAGTTATTATTGTAGGAAATGGACCTGGCGACCAGAGTTCAAATCCTGGATGAGGTTGTTTACATTTCACATAGCACTAATACGCTTAAAAAAGGTATGTATACAATTATTCTCCCTCCAGCTATGAGTAAATAGTAGGGCGGACTGGGCTATTTAATGTTGGTTAGGCAACCAGTCTATATTGAGGTCAATTAGTCTACTGTTGGTTTGCATAACAGCAGCTCACAAAGTCCACCCAAGCAGTGTCCAAGACAGTTGGTATATATAGAAATCAAGAATGATCCATTCATGAATTTGGGTGATTTGGGTCATTCCATTCCTTGAGTTCTATTTGGCTGCTTGACTACTTGCTTTGAATGACATTGTGGAGTCTTATATATATCCTTATATCCTGTCATTCTGCAGTAGACTTTGTGACATTCGGGTTTGTATTTAAGTTACAACCGTTTGTTGCCTTGTCTTCCCAGTTTGACGGTAATTGGAACTTAATTATTCTTCAGTATTTACCAAGATAAAAATAAAAAAAAATGAATGGAACGTTAATACATTGTGTCTGTTTGTTTACTAAAGACCTTAATATGAAAATCAGTATCAGTTGTTGTTTTGAATAATTTGCTAAGTGCTAAGACAATGTTTATACGAATACAAAAGGCTCAGCTGTTTTCTCTAACACTTATCTAGACCCTAAAGAAATTTCTGAATTTAATGATTTCGAGTAATAGGAAAATAAAATCTATATATCAATGCAGAGAGGCTGATAGGTACGTGTCCTGCATCACTGACACATAAAAATCTAAAAAGACGTAGAAAAACTGTATCCATGCATCCCAGTGCTTTCTTTTCTTCCCCCACCATTTTGCCGCTAACTGTAAATACATTTCAATATTTTCTTGAAAACAAATCACACTGTATGGGTACAAGGTAGTCTTGCATACTCATACACATATACCCATGTGGGGTATATACACAAATGTTCTTTTACTGGAGAGAGGAGAGAGATAGACACAGGTAGACAGAGAGATGCATAACTTATTTCTTTGGCCATTTGGTGATCTCTAGTTGTTTCTATTCTTCCTCTCCATGTTGAATTCTATTTCTAGATTCTTGTTGGCTGTTCGTCTTTGATGCATTCCTTCTTCTTGGTCAGTCTTGTTGCCAAGACATTCATCAAACAAGTACACCATATTATTTATTTAAACTTTTATTTACTTAACTAAAATTCTTCTTCTAACTAACACAATGCTCGTGTGCATAAGGAGCCCATGCTTCTCATCAGATGCCCAAGCAGGTACTGCCGATTTAACTTGATCCCACGTGACTTCACATATTTTGCGGGCTTTCTGTAATATTCCATGGAAAGTCCCGCCTGTGATATGAAAAGGGGCAATCCCTTCAGAAATACAGGGGGTTGAGAATAATCTATGCATAGATTATGTAACAGTAGGTGTTAGATGGCTTTAGTTGTTCATAGATAAACACTCTGCAATTTATTAAGAAATTTTAATTGGGACCCATCAAATTTCTTGGGGACTCATTCAAATCAAATCCGTGTGTCCCAGGACGTACTGAATTAAAAAGCTATCAGCATCACTGTCTATATATCAATGCGTATTATACACAAGATTTTTCCCCCCCAGAATTTTATAATCCAAAGTTAGAGGTATGTGTTATACACAAATAATTGTGGTACTTGAAACCATTAGATTCAGAAATCTGGCCATTACCTGCAGTAATTATATTTATCAGTGTAGAGGTGCATGGTGTAATGGTTATCATTGTAGGAAATGGACCTGGCGACCAGAGTTCAAATCCTGGATGAGGTTGTTTGCATTTCATAGCACTAATATACTAGGGAAAGGTGTGCATACAATTATTCTCCCTCCAGCTATGGGTAAATAGTAGGGCGGACTGGGCTCTTTAATGTTGGTTAGGCAAACAGTCTATATTGAGGTCAGTAAGTCTACTGTTGGTTTGAATAACAGCAGCTCACGAAGTCCACCCAAGCAATGTCCAAGACAGTTGGTATTTATAGAAATCAAGAATGATCCATTCATGAATTTGGGTGATTTGGGTCATTCCATTCCTTGAGTTCTGCTTGACTGCTTGATTTGAATGACATTGTGGAGTCTTATATATACTTTGTCATTTTGCAGTGGACTTTGTAGCACTCGAGTTTGTATTTAAGTTACAACCGTTTGTTGCCTTGTCTTCCCAGTTTGACGGTAATTGGAACTTAATTATTCTTCAGTATTTACCAAGATAGAAATAAAAAAATGAATGGAACGTTAATACATTGTGTCTATTTGTTTACTAAAGACCGTAATATGAAAATCAGTATCATTTGTTGTTTTGAATAATTTGCTAAGTGCTAAGACAATGTTTCTACTAATACAAAAGGCTCAGCTGTTTTCTCCAACACTTATCTAGACCCTAAAGAACTTTCTGAATTTAATGATTTCGAGTAATAGGAAAATAAAATCTCTATATATCAATGCAGAGATGCTGATAGGTATGTGTCCTGCATCACTGACACATAAAAATCTAAAAGGACACAGAAAAACTGTATTGCATCCCAGTAGCATTTGCAGCTAACTGTAAATGAAAACGAATTACACTGTAACAAGGTAGGGGTTAGACGGCTTTAGTTGTTCATAGATAAACACTCTGCAATTTATTAAGAGTCGTGCTAAGCATCACTGGCGTAGATGATAACAAATCGTGTGTCACGTACTAAATTAAAAAGCTATCAGCATCACTGTCTATATATCAATGCGTATTATACACAAGATTTTTAAAAATAGAAATGAAGAATGAATGGAACATTAATTTTTCAGAATATAAGGCGTGTCAAAAAGTACCAAAAATCTCTATACCTTTTTGACACACCTTGTATGAAGAACCTAGTGAGAATCATATTCACTTGAGTAGTAATGATTTATCTAAGCTAGCTTGTTAACCATTACATCATAGATATTTCATTTAGTGCACTGATCTGATAGGAAAGACAGCAACTTTTTTTTTTCTCTTTTTTTGCCACATTGATATTATGACAATCAGTTTCTTCATACAAGTGCATAGAGTTTATGAAAAAAATAAAAAATAAAATAAACTATTATGAGAACTGAGGTGAATGAGAGATGCAGCTGTTTATTAAAGTATTTAGATGTGAATAATGATAGGCATATATAAACAGAAATACACATTTGCATATATGCATATATAATCAAGCAAATATATCACTTGTATCAAACAATGTTAAAAGTGAACAAAATCATATCTTTCATAAATCATGTGCATTGGATCAGATGTAACTGGCAGATGGAATCTAGATAACAGAAGAAAAAAATCACTAAAGTCTTTATAAGAAACTGACATATTAATATTCAAGATTTCTTCTCTTTTCTTTTATATATTTATTTGTCTTTTATTTATTTATTTGTCTTTTAGAACTTTTTATTGATATTTTATCATTCTATATTTCTAGCATTTTATATATTTTATATTTCATAAATTCTAATACTAATAATATTTTAATTAAATTATCATTATCTTATAATTTCTATACTTCTATAAAATTATCAAATTTCAAGATTATTCTTTTAAAATAATAAAAGATAAATCACAAATCTTAATATATATTTACCAACCCCTCCGCACGAGCAGGATGTGATACAAGGTCAATTTCTAGTCTGCCTACTATTTACCCATAGCTGGCGGGAGAGTAGTTCAAAAGTATTTTCTGTATACACCACTTTTTCAGTTTATTGGTCCCACGCAGGCAATGAAAAAAAGTAGCAGGGAATCGTTGCCAACAATTCTCTCTTAGAAATGAACTAAGATTTTTATTATAAGGAAAGAAAAAAAAAACGGATTTTAAACCAAACCCAAAATGCCTTCTTTCATCTTCTAATAAAGTATTTATAAAATTTATATGAGAGTATCTATAGATTGTGCCATAAGATATAGAAAAAGATTGTTTCTCTAAGATAGTTTATCATTGGATCACATTTTAGAAACTATTTGGTAATAGATGTAATCTTTTTCTGCATGGAAGAATTTAATAACACACGTATACTTTCATGCAGGGAGTCCCTGTGGTGTAGATGCTCATGTGCTGGTCTGCAACACCCTAGTAAGAAAGTTTAGTTTGGTTTGGTTGGTTGGGTTTTACGGCATGTCAACCCCTTGGGTTATTTTATGCCAAATACTTCTATTGGTAATTTGGTATTCAAAAATGTTTAATGCCGACAAAGTTTTGAAATAATTTTATTTTTAATGGATAATACAATTTTGTTTATAAACTCATGTTTTCTAATTAACCCATAGATGAGATCCTAACAGGTACTACCACTCTGGGTCAGAGTGGACCAGGTAGCAATGAAGAAAGTTTAAATTCCAGTCATACTATTACATTCACTTTTGGACTAATACCCTTGGGAAAGGTATAAAACCCATCACACACAGAGCTATGGGTTAAATAGTACCACTAGGGCTGGTTTAGCTCAATTGGTAGAGCATTCACCTAAGAATCGCAAGGTTCTTGGTTCGATACAGGCCCTCGCCAACTCAGCATATGAGTAGCACAGGGATCTGTGCAATAAACTAAGAAGCTGATGGTAGGTGTGGCGCACCACCTCAGATGCAACAAAAAAAAAAACAACAAAAAATATCCTTGGTTTAACATAAGTGAAAAGGGGATAGACTCCCTAGCTGTCTGGCTGATACCAACTTTAGGCCACCCCAACGACTTTACTTTATTATTCTTGTTCAAGGATGGCTTTCACTTCAAATAACCCACGAGGGTTGATATGTCATTAAACAAAGAAACCAAACCTACCATACTTTCATGGAAGATGCCACTTTGCCAGATCACCATGCAGCTCCTATTTGTAACAAGGGGGAAAAAATGATGACTTAGTGTCAAGATGGTTCAGTCCATACTGCCATACCCCCAACATCCACCTGTGATGTAGTGAGACAATAGAATGGGGGGCATTATTTTTGGAGCAACAGTTTTACAAGCAGACAAAATCTGCTGGAGAAAACACATATCCAATGATTGTGATTATATAGAAAAATATATTTTGTAGCTGAAAACTTGCCCTATCTGCTGGTGTAATTGTGCTCTCTTTATCGCAGTTTGTTCAAAAATAAATAGAAGCCAAACTGTACAACAATGAAACTATGTAATGTACAGTACATATATATATATATATATATATATATTATATATATGTATGTATGTATGTACTGTATATATTATATGTTATTACTGTATATATTATCCATTATAATAAAAAAGTTATAAAAACACACACAACCTATCAAATATCGGACATATTCTGCCAAAATAATAACTCAATGCCTGAAGAAGACAACAGATCAGAAACACGTGTCGCATATGTAAGATAAATAGAATTTTAAAATTTTTTTCTGAGAACATAATACATTTTGTGGACCTTCTTCTTTTTATAAAATATTGAATTTTCTCCCGTTGGAACCAGAACAACATTCTTTATATATACTAGCAAATTTATGCACCCTCCAGGTGCAAGTTTTTAAGTTTTAATATAATAAAATATGTTAAATTAGAAAGGCTAATAAAACTAAATAAGAATGCAGATAAAAAGATTTGGAACAGAGGGGGTATTATCGAAAAATAGAACAGCTTTGAAAGTAACTCTTCCATCATTTTCCATTACTCCCGTCTTTCATTGGTAAATTTTCCTAATTTAACTTTTTACTTAAAATAGGAAGTAAAGGATAATATTACAGTTATTTCTTCTTAATGAATTTCTTTTAAGATTTATCCCAGAATTTT
The DNA here is from genome assembly GCA_023376005.1 of Doryteuthis pealeii. Classification (NCBI taxonomy): domain Eukaryota; kingdom Metazoa; phylum Mollusca; class Cephalopoda; order Myopsida; family Loliginidae; genus Doryteuthis; species Doryteuthis pealeii. The sequence goes on along the minus strand of CM042159.1, from coordinate 82,709,410 downwards.
TGCTCATATTCAATAAGATAAAACCAAACAATTAGAAATCAATAATACTTAGCATATATTTATTAAAATCAATTTTTTAAGATAAATATGCAAATTAGCCTTCCCATTCACACTGTAAACCACTATTTTGTTGTATATATAAATACAATTGCGTATTATTAGTATGTAGATATGGTCAACAGTCTTAATGTAAAACAATTTTATTATTCATTGAGGTTTAAATAAAAATAAAATCATGGAGAATGTGATGTAAATAACTAAGGGAACTGTGAATTGAGTAGTAATGTAGTTTCGGTTACAGACAGACACACACAATCTCCATTATAATAAGATATATATATATATATCTTTAATATATTCTTTATTCATTCTTCCTCATATTGTCGGATTCATTTCCAATTTCCATATATATGTGTGTGTGTGTGCGTGTGTAGAAAATAAGAGATTATGAAAAATCTGACAAAATATAATGAATATAAAAGAAAGTCACATATACATATATATATATATATATATATATATAATTATATATATATATATATATATATAATTTTATTTTTGGTTACAGAGGTGTTGCAATTTTAGGTTAGGAGTGTTCTTATTTTATGGGTGATACTGCATTTATACGCCTCAGAAATATTCTGCAAAATTTGCACAAATACTTTCCACACCTTGATAATCAAAAGAAGTTTTATTTGAATTCAGACAACTTAAGTTCTGTAGTTACCAAGTTACAAGATAATTATGATTGGTTGCAAATAACAAGTTCATGTAAAAATCTTTGAGTCCATTTATAACTTTTATATGAAAAATCATTCATATACAATGGTCATTAGAAGAAAATGAAGAAATTCACTGAATCTTAATTAAAATTTAGTGCATACATTTATAATGAATTTAATACCACGCTAGATCAAGATTGCAATGTCTGGTAAAGTACAGACACAATTATTTATATAGTTTGAAACTTTAAAGAATTAAATCAATTTTTATTTCTTTAATGATAAATGCAAATATCAGTGAGTCAATTTTTTAAAACTTTACTCCTAGAGGCCATAGCTCAACATATCATACCATTTTTGAATCGGGCCAACTCTGTGTGCAAATTAATCCTGAAATTTTAGATTCCCAAGATTTAATTACTTTTTAATTTATGATCTCTATCTATTTCATACAATATCATTAAATAGTAATAGGCAATATAAAAATGTTTCTCTGAATGTTTGAGATGAGGCTTGAAGATTAGTATTATCTGCGTTATTCAAACTATTGTCCCCATCTTCATTGTTATTTGTACAACGTTTCGGCCGATATGCCCTCCGGCCTTCTTCAGGTATTTCTTGTCGGAGGGAACCTTCTTCGGAACTTGTAATCGGGAGCCATCACGGAACTTTGAACCTAACCTTTATTTAGTCCACGGGGGTATCCTGTTCTCATTCCGCTAACCATAGCTGGGGTAGGAGTTGTGTTAATTATTTTTCTAACTGCCTCTACTCAGGATTGAACTCGGTATCCAGAGATAACTGTCACTTAGAACTGTCTTAACCTAAGTACCTTATCCACTAGGCCATGTGTCCAATTGGACAATTGAGTTCGAGAAGGTTCCCGAGTCTGACAAGAAATACCTGAAGAAGGTTGGAGGGCATATCAGCCGAAACGTTGTACAAATAACAATGAAGATGGGGACAATAGTCCGAATAACGCAGATAATACTAATATAAAAATGATTTGTAACAGGGGTTATTTCCTATAAGTCTTGAAAGTTCAAGTTATAACATAATCTTTCATTGTTTCCACCTTCTTTAAGCTGTGTATATTGATACTGCTATGTTATTATAAAAGTATATATATCATAAATAATGTTTTACAAAAAGCAAGTGAAATATTTGCAATGGTACATATATTTACCACTCCGTACATCAGTAATATACATAGTAGTACATATGTGTAACAATTACGTAGTCAACATGTTAATTGTTTGAAAAATAATGTTCAAGTTTAATAAAATTTAACATGTACTTCAATGCGTGAAGTGCCATTGTTGAACCAAATTTCCAACCAAGAGCCCTCCACAGGTGCTAACTTAATTGCCGCTTGATAGTGAAGCTTTTAAACTAGTTTAAAATATACTTTATAGTTTTTGCTTTTAAAATATTTTTTTATTTATTTCTTTTGTCTTTTTTTAAGTATAAAATATGAATTTTTTTTATGATTATTGAATGATATTGTTTTGTTTCTCTGAATGTTTGAGATGAGGCTTGATGATTAGTATTATCTGCGTTATTCAGACTATTGGACACATGCCCTAGTGGATAAGGTAGTTAGGTTAAGACAGTTCTAAGTGACAGTTATCTCTGGATTCCAGGTTCAATCCTGAGTAGAGGCAGTAACATAGAATAATAATTAATACAACTCCTACCCCAGCTATGGTTAGTGGAATGAGAACAGGATACCCCCGTGGACTAAATAAAGGGTTAGGTTCAAAGTTCCGTGATGGCTCCCGATTACGACAAGAAAGTTCCCAAGTCCGACAAGAAATACCTGAAGAAGGCCGGAGGGCATATCGGCCGAAACGTTGCACAAATAACAATGAAGATGCGGACAATAAATTTTTTGATATTCATATACACTTCTTATATTCATATACACTTTTACTGCAAACTCTTTTGAGCTTTTTTCTAATGATAAAAATGCTTATAATTTTTTTAAATAAAATTTATTTATTTTTAACATAAATACGCAATTTAAAAAAATTTTTTTTTTTTTTTAAATTCCGGTACTGATCGAGAGTGTTCTGTGCCTCGTGATTAATGATATATTTATTTTGTCTTTCCGTTTACAATGTTGCTTTGATAAAGACATCTTCATCATGTCGAAACAGATTTCTGTCAGCAAAACTTCTAACATCTTGTTGTTTTTCTACAAAACTATATATATATATATATATATATATATATATATATATATATATAAAATGAGAATTTTCACATGTATACATACATACATACATACACACATAAACACATTAACATTTTATATAGAAGTAATTATGTTGTTTTATCAATACAAAAATAAATTTGTAAAATAAAAATGTTATCTTCTTATGGTTATCACGATTTAGTACATTACCCAAGTTGGGAAACCTAAAAACCCACAAAAACAAAAAGTAATAAAAGAATAAAAAATGAGATAAAAAGAAACCTGTTGATAGTTTTGATGGAAGTAAAATCTGAAATCTTAGTAGATGATGTGATGGTTTATAGTAGTCAGTATTAGTTGAAGTAACGGCTGCTGCTGCCCTGATTGGTGACAGCACAGCTGTGATCAGTTTGACAAGAATTGGTTTGTACAATTCTGTTGACAAGATTGCATTAATTCATAGTGCATTATTGACCAGGCTCCCCCATTTCTGGTGGTCATTTTATGCTACACATGGAAATATGAGGAAATAGAGAGGAAGGAAAGGAAGATGCAGAAGTGTATGGATAGGGAGGGGGTTAGAAAGTAGAAAGGGAAGGAAAGAGTGAGGAGAAAAAGAGAGCAAAAATGGAAGGAGGGTGGGAAAAGATAGTAAGGAAGAAGAGAGGGGGGAAAGAAAGTAAGGACAGAAGAAGGGAGAGGGAGAGAGAAAGGAACAGAAGAAGGGAGAGGGGGGAGAGAGAAAAAATAAGGAGAGGGGGGAAGAGAGCAAGGAAAGGACGGGGGGAAGAGAGCAAGGAAGGACGGGGGGGGAGGGGGGGAAGAGAGCAAGGAAAGGGGGGGGGAGAGCAAGAAAGGAAGGAAGGGGGAAAAGAAAGAAGAAAGGAAAAGAGAGCACGGGAAGGAAAAAAGAGAGCAAGAAAGGAAAGGAAAAGAGAGCAAGGAAAGAAGGAAAGGAAAGGAAGGAGGAGGAAAAGAGAGCAAGAAAAGGAAGGAGGAGGAAAAAGAGAGCACGGAAAGGAAAGGGGAGGAAAAAGAGAGCAAGGAAAGGAAGGAGAGTGGGAAAAGAGAGCAAAGAAAGAAGGGAGACAGAGAAAATAGGGCAAAGAAAGAAGGGAGACAGAGAAAATAGGGCAAAGAAAAGAGAGAGGGAAAAAAGAGGAGAGAGAGAGAAGGAAGAGAGAGCAAAAGATAGAGAGAGGGAAAGTGAACAAAAGAAGCAGAGAGGGAAAAGAGAACAAAAAATGAAGTAGGCAGGTAACATAAATCAAAGGAAGGAGGAGGGGAAAAGAGAAAGAAAAGAAAAAAAAAGATAGAAGGAAGAATGGAAGGGAAACGTAGAAGGTCAGAATCATAGAAGGATGGAGGGTAAGCCAAGATCGATAGAAAAAAAAAAGAAAGAATCAAAAGAAAGACAGATAGAATGTAAAAAGAAGGAAGAAGAGATGGAAAGGAGTATAGAAGGTAAGGATAGAAGTATAGAAGGAGAAAAAATGATGGAAGGAAAGATGGAAGAAAAGGAATAAAGAAAGCAAGCAAAAAGAAAGCAAGAAAGAAGAAGGAAAGAAAGAAAGAAAGGAAAGAAAGAAAGAAGCAAATAAATGAAAGATAGAAGGAAAAAAAGATGATATGTATTTTTTGGTGACCTTGAAGCTTTTAAAAACCCAAAAACATTTTTTGTTACATGTTGCTACAAGCAGGAATAGATATTGTCTTAACTTTCATGCTTTAACAGCAGCTATCTTTCCTGAAGGGCCGCACTTCCTCTCACTTCCTGTAAACCACAAAATTGACTCTGATCACACTTATTTTCAATAGCTTAACAGCTTGAAGGCTTAAAACATGCACAACTAAGTGATAACTATGTTAGAGTGATTCAGTTACTATGGAAACCATCTGAATGCATTTTATGCAATCTAGTAAAACACTTTTGATCAAAAAATATTTAGGAATCATTATTTAAGGTACTTTTCCAATTCTCTCTTTATCTCTTCGTAAAAAAAAAAAATCTTTAACACTTGCAAATAGAAAGGTGTACTGACTCAATCACCAACCTTTGAATGTATGGATGTATAAACTAGCAGTTTAACTGTAGAGCACGTGCCTTGGAATTGTAGAAGTTATCCTCCAGATATAGAAACAATATGATACTCACCGTCGCAGTGGGGTTCTAACTACCGTCGAGTTAGTAGACGAAAACAACAGGCAAGCTGTAACTTAAATACAGTCCTTGCATGCTGCTGGCATAATGCAAAGTGATGGCTGAAGAATGGGTACTTATCCATGTTCTTACTCACCCTGAAATCCAACAGCCAATCAGAACTGAGTTCATAATGGAACAATCCAAAGCTCCATATAAGCCACCTACCAAACTCTAGTTTTAGTCTTGCATTCATCTTGTAACAGAGTTGAATATTTTACACAAAATCCAACAGGAATGGCAATGTTCCTGGTTCGATACCAGTCACTGTCAACTCAGTGAATGAGTAGTACAAATTTGGTGATCTGATCAGTGTAGTATAGTGGGGAGCTGATGGTAGGTGTGGCGTTCTACCTCAGATACAGAAACAATCTCCCTTGTCTAGCGCTCGCGAAAAGGGGATAGACTCCCTTGCTGTCTGGCTGATACCAACAATAGGTCACTCTGCCAACTTTACTTACTTTATTCCAGTAAAAATTTATAAATATATCATCATCATCTATGGATCTCAATGACTTTTCCTTGCCACCAGTCATCACTCCTGGCAGCACAGCATCCAGTATCCATGCAGAACTGAGTGATGTAGTTTTTTGCTGGCTGACCCACACTGGTATATCAATGTGTACATACCCATAGGATAAAATAACTTATGAGCTTGTCTTGCTTCAACAGTAAGTTTTCTTCATCTTCCCCAGATGGTTTGAGTGACAGAAGGTAGGTGGCCTTACAGCTGCCCATTTATGGGGTGCTGCTTTTTCTTCAAGCGTTTTGCAGCACTGACACGGCTAGAGCTTGAAAGAATTCTCACTTTGTCTTATCAGAGGGATCAGATTTTCATATGGTTGATAATCTGTCTAAAGATGTCTATGCCTTTCTTATGCGTATATACTGACATTGATTTCTTTAGATGAGATATTACTACCTAGGTATGTGAACTGGTTTACTAATTTCAGGGGTTTACTATTTAGAGTGGAGATGTCTCAATATTGTTTGTTCTTCATCTTCCTCAGATGGTTTGAGTGACAGAAGGTAGGTGGCCATACAGCTGCCCATTTATGGGGTGCTGCTTTTTCTTCAAGCGTTTTGCAGCACTGACACGGCTAGAGCTTGAAAGAATTCTCACTTTGTCTTATCAGATGGATCAGATTTTTATATGATCGATAATCTATCTATAGCTGTCTATGCCTTTCTTATGTGTATATTGACATTGATTTCTTTAGATGAGATATTACTACCTATGTTACATAATTATTAGATCCCTAATACTTATATAAGGTGGTATAGAAACATAATGGCGATTAGTGCAGCTGATGGCCTTGAGAGTGAGTGACGGCGCTTGACCTCACTCTCACCTTGCCTTCCGGGGATAAATCGTGAGAACCGCAAGGCATAGAAGACCCGGTCTTCCGGTTTAAGGATAGTAAGTAAGTCTCAGAGTTAGAAGGTAGGAGCCAAGCTCGTAGGATGTAAGTCTCACCTGCGCAGATGTCTGGGTTTGGGATTGAAAATAAAGTAACATCAAAGTAAATCGAAGTCTTGTGTTTATTACCTAAAAACTAACAATGACACAGGGCTTCTGATAACGAGAAATCCCTAACCAGAAACCAGACCCGAAGTCCCCAAGAAAGTCCAGAGCTTAGAAGAGACCAGACCAAGATAGATGAAGAAATAGCAAAGCCGGCCAGAAGAAAATACGACCAGAAGTAAGAAGTAAGAAAAGGGTATACAACACCTAGGTATGTGAACTGCAAACTGCATTAGTGGCTGAATAGACCAATTTTTGAATGCCAATCTCTGGTGCAGTGATTGCAAACAAACAGTGATGCTTGCTGGAGTTACTGTTGTTTCTCCTTCCTTCTGGCTCACTTTTCTGTTTTGGCTTTTTTCCTCTCTCCTTCACTCATTTTGAAAATGTTTCCTTGTTTGACGAGGTGCCAGGTCACACGGTCTTCTGCACAAGCCTTCCATGTGTTGGTGGATATATATATATATATATATATATATCCAAAAGATGGTGGTTGGAATGATTTTATTCAGGACCTTCTTTTTCCTCCATATATGTGTGTATATATATATATATATATATATATATATATATATATATATATTCCTCCATATATGTGTGTGTGTGTATATATATATATATATATATTCCTCCATATATGTGTGTGTGTGTGTGTATATATATATATATATATATACCTCCATATATGTGTGTGTATATATATATATACCTCCATATATGTGTGTGTATATATATATATATACCTCCATATATGTGTGTGTATATATATATATATATATATATATATATACCTCCATATATGTGTGTGTATATATATATATATATATATATTCCTCCATATATGTGTGTATATATATATATATATATATATTCCTCCATATATGTGTGTATATATATATATATATATATATATATATATATATATATATATATATATATATATATATATATATATCCATATATGTGTGTGTATATATATAAATCCCTATAAAAAGATTTAATACATACCTTCTCTAGGCAATACAACAGTGACTGAGCTTTTGCAGATGTATTTGCAAGAAGCGATAGATTATCTCCATAGTATTATTTGTATTATTCGAACTATGTCCTCTCCGGCCTTCTTCAGGTATTTCTTGTCATAATTGGAAGCCATCAAGGATCTTTGAACCTAACCTTCTATTCAGTCCGCGGGGGTATCCTGTTCTCATTCCGCTAACCATAGCTGGGTTACAGGTGTTAAGCTGTGTTAATTATTATTCTATGTTGCTGCTGCCCCTGGCCAGAATTGAACCTGCAGTCTAAAGATAACTGTCAATTAGAACTGTCTTAACCTAACTGCTTTATCTACTAGGCTGTGTCCAATTGAACAAAAATTCAGAGAAATAGATAATCTCCTGTATGAATATATACTTAGCTGTTTAATTTATGCAAAGAAATTAGAATTTAAAAAAGATAAAAATTACAAATTTCAGCATGTTTGTATTAGAGTGGTCATCCAAAAGTCCTTTTAAAAAATGATTATTATGACTCACTTAAAGGCTGCATTTGATGTCCTTTAAGCTTGATATCAAGTCACATCCTATCTATAGAATTTTTATTATAATTAATTGCAAATCAGGAAAGTAAATGAATAAAAAAAATAGTTGTCTTTTTGGATAAATTATAATGATTAGAGTGAACATGAATGTTACAGGTACAACCATTTTTTAATCAGAGTGGTCCTGAAAGTAATTGCAACAAAGGTGTGATTCCACATTTCCCAGAGATCCAGAACTGGACTGGTTTGTTTTGGCTTCTTTGTTTAATGGCATATCAAATTCCATGGGGTAATCAATGCCAAAGCCATCCTTGTACAAGAACAGTAGGGGTGCTATTTAACCTATAGCTGGAGGGATGAGGGGATTCATACCTTTCCCAAAGGTATTAATCCCACAGTGAACATGATAGTGTGACTGAAGTTTGAACTCACTGACTACAATGTTGCAGTCCAGCACATTAGCCACATTTTCACAGGGACTTCTCCTCCAGAATTGGAGCCTAACCACTGGCTGGTTGTTTGGTTGTTTTGATTTATGGCATACCAACCCTTTTCGGGTCATTTAATGCTGAATCAAGTTATTAATGATATGTGGTTACTTACAATACTTTCTATTGCTTAAATAGTCACCCATCTAAGTATGGAACAGACTCATCACTGCTTAACTTTGGTGATCTAGCGGGAACTGGCGCTTTCAACGTGACTTGACTGTAGGCCCTAACCACTGGATACAATTTAGTATCATCTAAAAAAAGGTAAGGTAAAGTCGACGGGGCGGCCTAAAGTTGGTATCAGCCAGTCAGCGAGGGAATCTATCCCCTTTTCAATAGCGCTAGACCAAGGAGATTGTTTTAGCGTCTGAGGTGGAGTGCCACACCTACCATCAGCTCCTTACTTTACCACACAGATCCCTGTGCTACTCATACGTTAAGTTGGCGAGGACCGGTATCGAACTAGGAACCTTGTGGTTTCTAGCCGAACGCTCTACCGACTGAGCTAAACCGGCCCATTAGTATCATCTAGAGGACACCAATAAATACTCAAAAATAATCAGTTTGTATAATTTTGAGAATGATATGTGGTTACTTACAATACTTTCTATTGCTTAAATGGTCACCCATCTAAGTATTGAATAGACTCAACACTGCTTAACTTTGGTGATCTAGTGACTTGACTGGATACAATTTAGTATTATACAGAGGACACCAATAAATAATCAGTTTGTATAATTTTGAGAAGATTTATGAATATAATCAAATTGGGATAATATTATCAGTACCATCTATAATTTTAGTCATTATATAAATTATACAAGGTCCAATGGGTAAATTGTTGTCCAAGTTACGCAAAAATGAAAATAACACTGACATCTCACTTTATCAGATATATTTACTAAAATTACATGAAAATATCTTGAAATACTATAGATTCAATTTATTCAACTACAGTCCCCAGACAACTTCAGAATCTCACACAAGCCTTTCTGACAATCTCCTTGTTTAAATTGGTAAGTGCTGCCATTATCCTTGCCTTCAATTCTGTTGGTCTCTTACTCAACCACTCCCCAAATATAATAATCAAGGGGATTGCAATTGATGAGTTTAGGTGGCCAGATATTAGTGGTGATGTTGCTGCAGAAATTTTCTTATAGCTGTGTGGGTAGGTTAGAGTAACCTCCCTCTATTGATAGTTAACTTAGAGTGACCGTCATGGTGTTATGCAAATATTAGTGACAGGCCGTCGGTAAGTCTCTACTTAATGACTGGTGGGCGCCGCCATTTGGATTCTGGACAATTCGTGTTACTCTTCTTACAATAGCCAACATTAGGTTCTCCTGCTTGTGTGACATGGTGCAGAGACACCTGGTACAAGACATAGGGTCTTCTAGCAGTTACCCTCTTGATCCAGAACAACACTACACTCTTGATCCAGAACAACCCTACCTCCCCCGCAAACTTGATGTAGGCTTCTGTGTTGAGTCTGATGTATGGTATCACCATCACTAGTGATAACAGCAAACACCATGATGAAGACTGGGTGTTTTCTGTTCAATCTAGTGGGGACAGAGCAAGCCAACCCCTCTACAACAAAATAAATGAATTATGACAAGAAGGTTCTGACTATGACAAGAAAGTTCCCGAGTTCAAAAAGAAGGTTCCCGAGTCCGAGAAGGTTCCCTATTCCGACAAGAAATACCTAAAGAAGGCCGGAGGGCATATCGGCTGAAACATTGTACAGATAACAATGAAGATGGGGACAATAGTCCGAATAACGCAGATAATACTAAATGAAACTAAAATGATGTTTTGCTTGCCGTAATTATCTATCTATCTATCTATACATATACAAAGGGCAGTAGTGTGTATGTATGTATGTACGTCTGGAGGAAACAACAAAAATAAAACAGCAAAGTAAATATATATACACACATTTACTACTCATGATTTGGTAATAATGGATCTGCAAGACTAACTTTTTTAAATCCCGTCTCAACCCAGTCAATGCTGGGTAGCCACCTCTAGGTATTACATAAAATGCACTATTTTTCAAGATTTTTCAGCACAAAAATTAGGGTGCATATTATACACGAGAACTATATATGAGGGTAATCCCAAAGTTAAGGTCTCCAAAATATTTAGAAATCACAGAAACATTTATTGTTTATTGTCAATGATGTTTACAAGATTTTAAAGTTTGAACATGTATTTTTTTTTCTAAATAATCGCCATTTTGGTTGATACATATTTGTAGGCACTGTGGCAGTTTTTGTATGTCCATATCATACCAGCTCACTAGCATGTTGTTGAAAAAGCATTAAACCTTGTTGTCATTGCAAACACCCTACACCACTTGTGGACATTTTTGACATTTATGAATGACTTGCACTTTTATCAATTGGTGATGAATTTCAATTGTTTTCATGCTTTTTTGCATTCAACAACATATTTGTAGGCACTGTGGCAGTTTTTGTATGTCCATATCATACCAGCTCACTAGCATGTTGTTGAAAAAGCATTAAACCTTGTTGTCATTGCAAACACCCTACACCACTTGTGGACGTTTTTGACATTCATGCATGACTTGCTATACACTTTTATCAATTGGTGATGAATTTCAATTGTTTTCATGCTTTTTGCATTCAACAACATATTTGTAGGCACTGTGGCAGTTTTTGTATGTCCATATCATACCAGCTCACTAGCATGTTGTTGAAAAAGCATTAAACCTTGTTGTCATTGCAAACACCCTACACCACTTGTGGACGTTTTTGACATTCATGCATGACTTGCTATACACTTCTATCAATTGGTGATGAATTTCAATTGTTTTCATGCTTTTTGCATTCAACAACATATTTGTAGGCACTGTGGCAGTTTTTGTATGTCCATATCATACCAGCTCACTAGCATGTTGTTGAAAAAGCATTAAACCTTGTTGTCATTGCAAACACCCTACACCACTTGTGGACGTTTTTGACATTTATGCATGACTTGCTATACACTTTTATCAATTGGTGATGAATTTCAATTGTTTTCATGCTTTTTGCATTCAACAACATATTTGTAGGCACTGTGACAGGTTTTGTATGTCCATATCTGATGTAATGAATATGTAAATACCTTGGTACCCCCTTACTATAATCTGATTGGACAGTGTCATGGATAAATAGTCAACACTGTGTTGGTCCTAAGGAGACAACCTACACTTACTCGATAGCCGACGACCTATATGCCTACAAGCTAACTTTACTCGCTAGATGACACCACGACTGCTCAGAGACCGATTACTAACCGATGTACCAATTACAACTGCGATAATATACCAACTACCAACTTCAAGAATATATCCCTTAACCCGGATATATCAATATCATACCAGCTCACTAGCATGTCGTTGAAAAAGCAATTAAACCTTGTTGTCATTGCAAACTCCCTACACCACTTGTGGACGTTTTTGACATTCATGCAAGACTTGCCATACATTTCTGTTAATTGGCAAAGAATTTCAATTGTTTTTTTTTTTTTGGCAGTAGCATCAATCAGGAGCTCCATCAGAAATGACTGCCAAACCAAAACTGAATGTAACCGTGAAGTGTGTGCAGGGACAGGCACATGCACAACATACACAACAGTGTTACCAATAGCCACACAAAACAGTTTCCCTGCATTTAAAATGCTTTAGAGACCTTACTTTTGGGATTACCTTCATGATTAACTTTTTTTTTCAGCCACATGCCTCACTATGTTTAGGACATAAATAAGTTATATCTATATATAGAAGGGGGAAAAATAGAGGGAGAAAATAGATATTTGGTTCAACAAGTTCCTGCTGAGGGGGGACCAAAAAGAAGCGAGTTCACTGTCTTCTCGCAGGCCAAACTTTCTTTTGGTCAACACAGTCTTCGACCAGCAGCTGAAAATCCGTCGCCATCGTCAAAATAATATTTTCTGACTGCCGTCTCACATAAGCTGAAAGCTTCTCTGCTCCTCACCTTGCTCGCATTGGTTATTTATTGGCATATTACTCAAACATCCAGGCACATCAGTCGAACCTTGCATCCGTGCAATGCACAATTCACGTGCATTCGGATGGACGCATGTAGGCGCCAACATCCGGGCACCTGAATTGCACCTCGCGTCCATCCAGTGCCTAAATCGCATTTGTTTTTGCATGCAGGAGGATGCGGGTTCAATCCAGCAGGCAAGACAAGGTCTTGCTCTTTTTTCGTTCTCCGTCACACTACAGTCCAAACTAATGTGCTTTATGCCATTACAGAGAAATATATACTGGAATGTGATTTTGTTTCTCCTAATGTGAGTTTATTTTGTTGCATTTTGTGTAAACATGTAAGTATTTTTGCTCTAAATACAGCATACATTTTGTGTTTTACAACATAAGGTAAACTATATAAATTCTCATTTTTAGACAGTACAAACCGATAAAAAGTTGGAAAAAAAAAAAGCTAAATTTAGGTTAAATCCAGCATTTCAATTTAGGTTAAATTTAGCTCCTACAAATTCTAAAAAGTCAGTGCATATCATACACAAGAATTTTTTGCTAATGTAAACAATATAAAATCTTATTTTTAGTCAGTATGAACCAATAAAAAGTTGAAAATTGCTAAATTTAGGTTAAATTTATCATTTTGTTGCATTGGTCAGCCAAACACGTTTGTGTTTAATGCCAGTTATTGGCTTTCAAAAACAAATAACCCTCTTATCTCTTTTAAGAAGTTGTGAGAAAGGTTTAATACTTTCAACTTCTCCTCTCTCACTGTTAATAATTTGTATACTTGTAAAAGAATTTTGATGCATATGTAATGTGCCAGTGAGCATGTGTGTTTGTGTAATATATATATATATATGAAATAAATATTTTAGAAAAAACAAACATGTTAAAATTCGCTGACAGAAATCTGTTTCAACCCTTTATTGAAGTGGTCTTCATCAAGAGCATGTAGAAATTCAGGTATATATATATATATATATATATATATATATATTTGTAATAAAAAAACTATTTTGTACCATACCCCTAGAAAAACCAAATATCCAAATCATAACGGTCTATCTCAACATTCTATTTCAGCGTTCCAAATTTTAAAAAATTTGATTTTCGAATATTTCCAAAAATTTCTGTTGTTTTTTCCCAACGAATTTTTTCATTCAAAATAAATGTTCACTCTGATGAAGGTCGAATCTTCTATGTGTGCGAAATATTTTCACACACATAAACTGACCAAAACACATGTGTAAGTGATATCGATTAATGTGATATCGATTAAATTCATTTTATCCATCTACATTTCTTTTCTTTACTCATTTTTCCTCATATAATATATATATATATATATATATATATATATATATATATATATATATATTAAATTTATCATTTATCATTTTTAAGATAAATTTATGTTAAAAAGAAGATGTAAAAACTTTCCTTAAAGTGAAAAGGTTACAATTCTTGATTTAATAAGGAAAGAACCCCCCACCCCCCAATAAAGAACCCTACTAAAATTTACAGTCAGAATGAATCCGCTATTCATCTTTCATTACAGTATGTATTCTTATACTTTTATTAAATTATCATTTATTTTTGTTAATTTCATATGAGTCTTTATTTATAAATTAAAATTTATCATAGGTCTGTATGTAGAAGAAAAACGCATATATATATATATATATATATATATATATATATAAAATTTATCATTTTTAAGATAAATTTAGCTGCTACAAATTCTAAAAAGTCAATGCACAGGAATTTTTTTCCAAAATTTCATAGTCAAAATTCATACCCAAAAAATTAAGGTATATTGTTTATTCAATGTGACTTGTGTTTTCTGCTGGATTCTCAATATTTTCCTTTGATAATTGGGAATTTTAGTCTCTGCCTCCTCCTCCTCCTCACACAGCAATTCTATGTTTTTGCTTTGTCAATATTTTATTGATGGCACTAAAACCACATTCAACGAAATATGAAGTTGAAAATCAGAACCGTACTTTAGCCATTTCAGATGACATGTTTCAATATAGAATGCTAAGTTATATTTGACAGCCATGATTCAGTCATTGCAGCTCTTTCAAATTTTGAGTTTATATTCATCATTGCATTTAGTTCAATAAGTTCCTCTCGGATGTTTTCACTGACAAATTCTCTCAGTTGAAAGGATCCAGAATTGCAGGCAGGACTTCAAAAGAAAATTAATCTGAAAATCAATTCTTCTTTTCAATGACAATATTTCCATGTAATTTTAAGAGTTTGATCTAAGAGACGTCCAATTATTTCTGTTAACTCAAGCATGTTATTCAAGAGATTCTTATATAAACTGATTCAGAAAATACATCATTTTTCAGTAAAAGCTTTCAGAATATGTTTACAGTTTGGAATGTATGTAATTTGCCTTTAAGCTCAAGTGAAATTTTATGTAACTTTTGGTAAAAAAAAACAAACAAATATACAAAAAACAGATGTTATATTTGCGGTTTTTAATTTCCACTTTAACTTAAAAAAAAAAATCATGCATTGTTTTAAAATTTTCATATATCTTTAAAAATTTCATGTAGCTATTGGTAAAAAAGAAATATTACATTTGTGATTTTTAATTTACACTTTAATTTTTTTTTTTAATTTCATACATTTTTTTTTTAAAATTTCATGCATTTTTTTTTAAATTTCATGCATTTTTTTAAAAAATTTCATGCATTTTTTTTAAAATTTCATGCATTTTTTTAAAACTTTCATGCATTTGTAAAAATTTCATGCATTTTTTTAAAAATTTCATGCATTTTTTAAAAATTTCATGCTTTTTTTAAAAATTTCATGCATTTTTTTTAAATTTCATGCATTTTTTTAAAATTTCATACTTTTTTCTAAATTTCATGCATTTTTAAAAAATGTCATGCATTTTTTCGAAATTTCATACTTTTTTCTAAATTTTATGCATTTTTAAAAAATTTCATGCATTTTTTCGAAATTTTATACAGCTTTTGGTAACCCCCAGCAAAAAAAAAGTTACATTTTTAATTTGCACTTTAATTCTTTTTAAATTTCATACATTTAAAAAAAATTCCATGCATTGTATTTAAGTTGGCAATAAGTTCCTTATGTTTACTGACTATAGATAAAGCACCATCAGTTGCCTAGGATACTAAGTTTTTAAACAGTACTTTTTTAAATGTGTTTGTATTGGGGAGGGAGCTTATTTTATCTAATTTTTTTTAATCAAACTAAGATCTCAAAAGGTGGGAAAAAATTGATGGCGTGATCATGTTGAGTTTATGTTCATCTCTTCACACAATTTGCAGTTTTCTTCTATTCAAAACAGATGTATGCCATAAAAACAGCTTTATTATAACTCATGGTTGATTCATGAATTTGAATTGAAAATTTTCTGTATTTCTTTTATATATATATATATATATATATATAAAAGTGTGTGTGTGTGTGTGTGTGTGTAACTATGTTTCTACATCAGAAGATGTTTCATCTTCTTTGACTTGAATCATTGCTCAATGGTGATGCTTTTAAAACATTTGATGAACCTTGATAGAACACAGTTTTCATGAGAATTTCAAAGACAGGGCATAATATTTTCAGCAAACTATGCACACTTCCAGTTTTGTAAGGTGTTTTTCTTTTTTTTTCAGTTTTATAAAACACAATACTCTTTGCCTTTGTGTACTTTTTTTTTTTTCAATACAGAAGGAACAGTTTTTTCCTCATTCAAATTTTTTTCCCAAACTTTTTGAAGTAATCAATGGGCCTGTTCTTTTATCATAAGAATTTTGTTTCTTTCTTTTTAAATTTCTCTAAAAGTTCTTGACAGTTTCAGAGGTTCCTTTGAAAATGAACTGTTTACATAGAACATACATTGGCCATCTTTGATCAAATGAACTTTCAACAAGGCCATAAAACAAATACGTATCCAGATACTGTGTACATTTCTTCTTTTCAACAGCCATGATTAATGATGGGTGGGATATGAAAATATAATAAACAATACTTTGTTCACTTTAAACACAAGTTTGTTCAATTATTATAAACTAGCTTAAAAGCCGCCCTGTTGGATGGCAATTAAGCTTCTCCAGCCTGTGTTCAGCATATATTGTTCATCTTACTTGGATGGTTTGTGTGATAGGAGGTAAGTGGCTTTACAGTTGCTTGTTTATGGGGTGCTGCTTCCAGGATTTGATTTTTTATTTCATTATTCCAAGTAGAACATTATACAATCAAATTAGATATTATTTATCACAAAAATTCTCCAGCATTTAAACTCTGCTATAAAAAATATGAATATGTAAAAAGTAAGTAAGTAAAGTTGGTGGAATTGTCTATTGTCACTATCAGCCGGACAGCGAGGGAGTCTATCCCCTTTTCGCTAGCACTAGACCAAGGCAATTTTTTTTGCTGAGGTGGTGCACCACACCTACCATCAGTTCCTCACTATTGCACAGATCAGATTACCCAATCTGTGCTAATTATGCACTGAGTTGACAGGGCTGGTATCAAACCAAAAACCTTGTGCTTCCTAGGTGGGCGCTCTACCAACTGCACTAAATTGACCCCTTAACTTTCAACTTTGACGTTGACTCTACTTACTATATATAATGTAAATACATTGTTATTTATTTTATTATTATCGAACTGCAATGAAAAGGAGGAAGAAAGACATTTTCAGGGGTCAAGAATTATCATTTGCAATAAAAAATAAATATGAATATTTCTGAGCCCGACGACTTTATATATATATATATATATATATATATATATATTTACTTTGTTGTTGATTGATTTTAGTAGTTTCATACATACATATATACATACATACATACATACATACCAACTGTGCTTTATATATGTATAGATAGATAGATAAATTATTTCAAATCAATATTTGGTGGGATTGCCTTTATTTTTTTTTTTATGACTGTTTGTAGTCATGAGGACATTGACCTCACTAGATTTGTACAGTCACCACAATTTTTTTTTTCTACTTTGAAAATACAAAGTCTTTCAGTGTTTCATAAGAAATAATAAAATTCTGGTTTATAATAAGTGACTATGTATAGGGAGAGACGCCCTGGTGTAATGGCTAACATGTCGGAATGTGACACCATATTAAGTGAATACAAACTCCAATCACACTATTACATTTAAGTAAAGTAAAAGTAAAGTCGTCGATGTGGGGTGAAGAGTAGGGTGGACTGGGCTCTTTGACCTTGGTTAGGCAACCGGTCTAGGAGAAGGAAAACTCTGAATTCAAACCTGTTGGACTCTGCTTAAGAAATTGACCTTGTGTCACATCCTGCTTGTGTGGAGGGGTTGGTGTGTGTGTGTGTGTGTGTGTGTATATATATATATATATATATATATAAGTGAGCATTTTAGTGATATATAGGTAGATAAGGATAAAGAGAATCATATTTCATATCTAACATTAAATTACTTTTAATTTGACTTTATATTGTGATTACTTTCAATAACTCATTTTTGAGGTCTTAGAAATCAGTTAGAGAATGAAATAAAACAATCATTTCTAAAAGTAAGACAAGGAAATCTCATTAGGATTGTATTACTAACATTATTCCGTATGGGTCACAATAGAATGTTAAAGAAATGAAACAAAAAAAATTACAGATACTTCCCACCCTTAAAAGCTTCTACATTACAAAGACTAATCTTTTTTTTTCTTTCTTTCTGTGTTTTATGTTGTTGAAATGAAAATTCCTCTGGTAATTATGTAATTAATCAGCTTAATTAGCATTTTGTGTTGATTCTCACATACAAAGAGTTGAATAAATAAATAACTCTACGAGCTCCTCTTATAAAAAGATATTTGTTGAATTAAGCCAATCTAAGTTCAAGGCCCAAATGGTTGTTATTTACTGAACCAACCCTGTTGGTATGAGCAATACAGCGAGGAAGTCTATCCCCTTTTCACTTGCGCTAGACCAAGGAGATTATTTCAGCATCTGAAGTGGAGTGCCACACCTATCATCAGCTCCTCACTTTACCGCACAGATCCCTGTGCTATTCATATGCTGAGTTGGCGAGGGCCGGCAGTATCGAACCAGGAATCTTGTGATTTCTAGCCGGATGCTCCACCAGCTGAGCTAAACCAGCCCTCAACCCTAGTGTGGTACAATGTCAGTAGTATGGTGTCTAGTGTGGTACAATGCCAGTAGTATGGTGTCCTAGTGTGGTAACAATGCAGTAGTATGGTGTCCTAGTGTGGTACAATGCCTGTAGTATGGTGTCCTAGTGTGGTAACAATGCCTGTAGTATGGTGTCCTAGTGTGGTACAATGCCTGTAGTATGGTGTCCTGGTGTGGTACAATGCCTGTAGTATGGTGTCCTAGTGTGTAACTATAATTCTTTCAGTGGGGAATGTGGAGTAACCCCCTCGTTACCATTACTTACAGCTCTACTCTTACCTATTAGGGTCCTATTTTTGGTGATCTATTGTTTCCAATGTGACTTGACCATAAGCCCTCACAAATGGGAATGTGGACAGTTTTTGTCATAATCCCCACATGTATGTGAGGGGCCCTACAATAAACTTGACCTTGCGTCAAATCTGCCTTTGCAGGGGTGGGGTGGGGGTGCTGAAACAAACTCAAATTCTGATTCATAGAGCATCTAGATTCATAGAGCTTGTGAGATGAGCATGTAAACCTAAACTATGATTAGTGTTCATGATACTCTTATATATATATTTAACAACCCTCCACACAAGAAGGATGTGACAAAAGGTCAATTTAAGCGGAGTTTAACAGATTTTCCTTCTAGAATGGTTACCTAGCCATGGTTAAAGAGCCCAATCTGCCCTGCTATTTACCCATAACTAGAGGGATATTTGGATTCATACATTTCCCAAGGGTATTAGTGCAATGTGAAATGCAAACATCTTCGACTAGGAATTGAACTCAGGTCGACAAGTCCATTTCCCGCGACTAACCATTAGACCATGCGCCTTATATACTCTTATATACCTGAACTAATTAGTATAGCTCAAATAATGAGAATATTGGACTAAAGTCGGAGAGGTGCAATACACGTTTGTGCAAATTAATTAAAAACAACTGCTTTAGTCTACTTTATTTCACCATACAGTCAGTTTTAGACCCACAGGAGTGACAGGGTGTAATCGATTTCTATTTTTCCGTCAGATTAGGTCATTTGCAGTGGGGTGCAGTAATATTTGTTCAGTGTTGAAAAATATTATGTCATTTGTGATTGCATCAGATTTTTTTCCCACCAAGTCACTATTGTCTTGACTGTCAATTAGTTGTCCTATAGCCATTGTCTGTGATGGACATTACTCCAAGTAAGTGTATGAAAATTGTAATGCTGCACAAATACAATGGCAAGCCTCACAGAAAGATTGCAGATATTATAATAATGTAATTATTTGTTTTGTTTCAATTAATTTGCACAAGGGTGTATATTACTATTAGCATATATACTTCCTGGAGAAGAACTATAATTTTGAGTCTGAGCAAATTGGCTGTTTACCGGTACCAAGAAAATCGCAACACACCCAGGTTGCAGGTATCTGCCTCTTACCCTACCAATTTGGCTCGTTGTGACATTAAAAGACAAAAATGAACACCTGATTATTATAAGACCAAAAGGAGGGGGAAAAAAATCAAAATATTTCACTAAAAGAACAATGAATATAATCACAAACATGTCATTTAACAGTCAACGGTTTAATAATGATTTGCCTAAGCACTGGAGGTCATATTTCTGAACTGTACCTTATTATTACACTGAAGAGAAAGAGAGTTAATAAGATTTACTTGTTTTTTTTTTTTTGGTGTTGCTATCAGCAGCACCAGAAACAGCTCAATTGCCACTTTGTAAATGTGGTGATGACTAATTCATTAACTGACAACCATTTATACTTCCTGGCCCTCAACTAAACAGAAAAGGGGGAAGAATATATATATATATATGTGTGTGAGAAATGTGAGGAGGTTAATCCGACAATATGTGGAGAAAAGTAGACAAACACAAGATGTTATGGAAACTGGATGTTTATTGTCGACGATGCAACGCTTCGGCCATTTTGACCATCATCAGGACAAGAACTGGACTTTTTGGTCCTGATGATGGTCAAAATGGCCGAAACGTTGCATCGTCGACAATAAACATCCAGTTTCCATAACATTCCCGTGTTTGTCTACTTTTCTCCACATATATATATATACATATATATATGTTGAAAAGATAAATAAAGGAAAGAAAATGTTGAATGGATAAAAATGGTTTAATGAAATGCCAACACGTGTTTTGGCCGAAAGTTTGTCCATGTACACATTGTATTCTATTTTAAATATGAAATAAAATAATCATAGAAAAATATTAAATTCTCAAGTATACAAAGAAAACGGCCATTTTTTTCTATTATTATTTTTTTATACAAAAACAAGAAAAAAAAAAACTTTAGGGTCTTTTCAACTGAAGCATTTTCAAAAGTAAAGTTTCAATAATATTTAAATGTTACAGGCAAAAATATCTTCATTAAAAAGGGCTGAAAAATGGAGAGACTGGAGAGAGAAAAAAAAAATTATTACGAATCTCCAGAATGATTAGATGATTCCCCAAATATGATCAGCTGATGTTTGAAGCTCTTTGTCTACACAGGCTAGAATGATATGCATTAATAACAACTGCCTCTATAATTGCAAGGTGTTTCTTCATCCTAACCTTATATATAATAAACCAAGCGTGTTGGTAAATCCTTGCGGTGAAAAAAAAAACAGCAAATAGTTTGATCTTAGCCCTGAAGAGCATTAAGCGAAACTAATAGTAGGTTCGTCTGACTCATTAGATTTATCTTTATATATATATATATATTTGGAGGATATGTGCTTAATTGAAGTCATACCTAATTTTGAAAATTAATTAGTTAATAATTAATGAATTTAGGCGGGCATATATGTTCAAATGTAAGGCTAAACAACTCGAGAAAATATCAATCCCTGAATGTATATTGACATTTTCTTGAGTTGTTTAGCCTTACATTTGAACATATATGCCTGCCTAAATTCATTAATTATTAACTAATTAATTTTCAAAATTAGGTATGACTTCAATTAAGCACATATCCTCCAAAAATTGTCGGCTTAAAGCCATATAAAAATA
Source organism: Doryteuthis pealeii (assembly GCA_023376005.1). Taxonomy (NCBI): domain Eukaryota; kingdom Metazoa; phylum Mollusca; class Cephalopoda; order Myopsida; family Loliginidae; genus Doryteuthis; species Doryteuthis pealeii. The sequence continues at coordinate 82,687,570 of CM042159.1, read as the reverse complement.
AACACATTTGTTTGTTTACTTAACCTCATATATATATATACACACACACACACAGACGTCTTTTTGCTACTTTAAACTATTCTAATAGTTTCAAGCTTGTTTTATATGAGGTACTTCTTCTTTTCTCATTCAGAACCTCTAATACAAGATATAATAAATTACTCCAATATTACCAATGTTTGATATTATATATATTGATTAGGGGAATCATACTTTTATTAAAAAACTAATCGACGGTAAAAAAAGAAAAAAAAAAGAAAAAAAAGAACCTTAGGGCTCTTTCAACTGGAACCATTTTCAAAAGAAACTACTGGTGATTACTTAAAAGTCAAAGGCAAAATATATTTCATTAAAAAAGTTAAGTAAAATAGAGAAACTAGAGGAAAAAATATATATATATATATATATATATATATATATATATATATATATATATATATATATATATAAATATATATATATATATATATATATATATATATATATATATATATATATATATATATATATATATATATATATATATATATATATATATATACATATATATAAAAAATGTTGTTCTGGTTCCAACGGGAGAAAATGTAATATTTTATAAAAAAAGAAGAAGGCCCGCAAAATATATCGTTCTCAGAAAAAATGTTTTATTCTTTTTATTTCACATACACAACACGTGTTTCAGATATTCTGGTATCTTCTTCAGGCTTTGATCAATACATATATTGATATACAATATATATATATATATATATATATATATATATATATACATATATATATATATATATATATATATATATATATATATATATACATAGGTTGTGCGTGTTTCTGTAATTTTTCTGTTATGGTTGTTTAATAACGGTTGAACGCTACGTTATTCTTTTCAATATTTGCGTGCGATATATATATATATATATATATATATATATATATATATATATATATATATATATATGTCATTCATATAGTCCTGTTTCACCATTTCACAGCTCATCAGTGTGACTAAACAAGGCAGACTGCTTCAGGCTGGGTTCGAAGACCAACTGAATTGTCATCAGTTAGACATTTTATATATATTTATTTATATAGATGTATGTAGGTGTACACATGGTAGATTCCCGTTTCAATAAACCTTGGTTACAACTAGTAACCATTTAGTAGGACAATTGTTCAAGAAGAAAAATAATACTTTATAATCAACTTGTTCTTTTTTATATAAATCTGCTTAAAAGAAAAAAATTACTTATAGGGTCCAAAATTTGTGGGTCCCAATGTGTTCCATATAAGTAAAATCCACTCTTCTGATTATTTTCAAAGAGTTTTTTTTTTTTGTTTTTTCAAAAGAACTTTCATTCTTTATAGTTAAGAGACTTTTGCTGTCACTCAACCAAAACTTTTGGCTAAAACAGGAATTATGTAAGAAATATATTTCTGTACTTACATTTTCATTGAATTTCCAAATAAACGTTCAGATTCCCATGGCACTAATGTAAATTACAGTTTGCTGCAAATAAAAAGGAAAAAAAATATTTATAAATATAATTGAAAGATTTGGTTTGGTTTTACGGCATATCAACCTCAGTGGGTCATTTAATGCCGATAAAGTTTTGAAATAAATCAATTCTTAATGCATAATACAATTTTGTTTATCAATTCATGTTTTTCTATTTAACCCATAGATGGGACCCCAACAGGTACTACCACTCTGGGTCAGAATGGACTAGAGAGCAATGGTGATGAAGGGGTGCTCCACATTCCCCAAACCTCCAAAACTGGAACCTCACCATCAGATAGAGTTTAACGTCACTCCCAGGTATAATTAAAAGAATTGATGTCACAAAATCATCTATGTGTGTTGTCACCATTTCTTTTCTATTAATAAAAAGAAACACAATATTATGATTAACAAATTATTGTTTTATCTATATACTAGCTTAAAAGCTGCCCTATTGGGCGGCAATTAAGCCAGCTCCAGCAGAGGAATCTTGATTGATTTTTCCCAAATTTATTTTCAAGTTATGAAAATTGTTATCATACAAAAAAATTTGTCCCAAAAAATCAGGTTAAAATAAAAATAAAAAATTTTAAAAAAATAAAAAAGTCACCAAAAACAATCACAGTAATTAAAACTTGAGAATCCAAAATTTCAGGACTGTGGGTCCAGGTTCGACCCAGAATGTTTTTAATTTGTTCAAGGAATTTGCCTGATTCCAAAATGATATGATATGTTAGGCTACGGCCTATAGGAATCAAGTTAAAAAATGTGACACACTGACATTTGTATTTATTATTAGAGAAGATAACTAAAATTCTCATTGCTTATATATATTATGATTTCACAAAGATTTATGAAGATGTGTAAAAATGGCACAACATAGCCAAATGTGCAATAACGGCACAATATAGCAAAATATTTAGTAGAGCAATATGCTTAAGATGCACCAAATTAGAGACTAAATCTGTTGGATTTGTCAAATATTTTGCAGAATGGATGAGAATGATATTCTGTGCACCATATGTTTTGATCTCTGTATGACCAATGTCTCTACTATTTCTAGCAGCCGGTCTGGGTCGGTGGCGAAGAATTTGGGGTGGGTGTTAATTATAGCATTCTGGACAGACTCGTCTGCACAGTTGTACAACTGGATTCTGGTTTGAGACGTCGGCATATGTCATCTTTGTGAACACATCCCAATCAATTTGGAATTTCCTGAATTGTTGGGGGGTCATCTCAAAGTGAAATTGGGGGAGATTGGCTGGCGGTGCCTTAGCATAAGCCATTTGGGTAGAGGTCTCCTTAGCTTGCTTAAGGATAGACAGGGCTTCTCCCATTGCCGTGATTCCCAACGCTTTAAGCATGGCCTGATCCATCATTTTGAGGTTCTCTTTTGTCAGCTTCTCGCTTGCGAATGTTGTAGCATAGATTCTGGCTGAGTCGGGAGAGATCCCCACTTTGACAAAATATTCTTCCCAATCTTCAGTTTTAGATCCTGTCTGCAGCGCCATGTTGGATTTGTCAAGTAGTCAGCTTGTAACAGAGCTGAATACTTGACAAATCCAACAAAATCAATTTCCTGTCCAATTTGTAAATGAATCATAATTTTATGAGGGCTGCACATATTTTTTCAAGAATTCTCAATATAATGGGAATGACTATGAAATGACAATTAGAATCCGTCACTCCTGACTAAACAGAAGAATCAGTATCATCATGGATGATTAATACAACAGTAGTAAATAAGACTATTGTTGCTCTGGCAACACAGATTCTCATGACTCTCTCTCGGCACCCATCCCTATCATTCTTCGTTTCTGGTAGGTCTTCTGTATAGCATCCAGTATCGGCACAGAGTAGATCAATGTGTGTTTTTGCTGATCAGCCTACACTGATGTGTCCATATGTAAGTGTCCACAGGAGAATATCACTTATGAATTTTTCGTTGCTTCTCAAGCAATGTCCAGCATGTCTTGTTCGTCTAACTTGAATGGTTTATGTGATAGGAGGTAAGTGGCCATACAGCTGCTTTTTTCTAGGATTTGTTCAATCCTTCTAAAATCTTAATCTTTCTCTTATCTTTTTGTCTCTATTTATATATTTTTTTTATCTTTCTCCCCCCCCCCTCCAATTTCTTTCCTTCTCCCCTATTTTTTGCCCCACTTTCTTTGCTTCTCCCTCATCTTTTTTTTTTCCTTTTCCTGTTTCTCAGTTAAAATCTTTGCTGCTTTTGTCCTTTGAAGGACCCAATAATGTTTTATTTGTTTTGTTTTGTTTTTCTTCTTTTCTTTTGTTTCATTTGCTTTCATGTTTCTCAAGCATAAAACAACCACAAAACAAAAACTTTTCTCTTTTTTTCTTTCTTTTAACTTCAATCTCTCAACAAGCCTGCCAATAACAAGAAGAAAAAAATGAAAGTTCCTTAAGAACCAGAAATAACCTGATAAAAAGCATCACAGAAACCTCTTCAACTATCGGAACATCAAGAGAGACAATGAACAAATTTAAGCCATCAACCCAAAACTCAACCCTTTCCCCCACCCCCCATTCTTGTTTGATTCACCTTTTACTGAAACTACAAGTTCCTAAAAAAATCTTAGGTTGTTTGAAAACTGATGTTAAATTTTCAAAGAAAGGTTAAAAACAGATGCAAATATAATTTAGTTAAGATTTATTTCATTAACTAGATAACTTGTGAATCCATTGGGTCCAAATTCTAACAGCAGTCCTTGATTATACTGATCTATTTAAGGAGTGAAGGATTCAGTATTTTTCCAGAATATCACACTGACGAAATGTCTGTAGTAAAATACAAACAAATGATATAGAATTGTAATATCTACGTTGACTGTTCAGATAAGAATTTGTTATTTCCTTCATTTTTGCTAAACAGTTCCATTTACAAATTATATATCAGCAACAAGCTCTAAGTTGACACCTTTTTAGTGGTTGGGAGACAGAAGTTGACACCTTTTAGAGACAGAAGTTGACACCTTCTTAGTGGTGGGAGACAGAAGTTGACACCTTCTTAGTGGTTGGGAGACAGAAGTTGACACCTTCTTAGTGTGGTTGGGAGACAGAAGTTGACATCTTCTTTGTGGTTGGGAGACAGAAGTTGACATCTTCTTTGTGGTTGGGAGACAGAAGTTGACATCTTCTTTGTTGACATCTTCTTTGTGGTTGGGAGACAGAAGTTGACATCTTATAGGTTGGAAGATAGAAAGACTAAAGAAATATGGCAGATGGTAAATTGTAGCAAGTTGAATATGTTTTTTTTTTATGTAAATGTTCATGATAAAAAAAAAAGCAGAATGAAACAAATGATTGATATTTACTTTCACGAAGATGGTAAATGTATTACATATCTATATAATTCTTTTTTTTTTGTATATTATCCTAAGCAAGATATTGTAGATAAGTACCAAGGATCCCAATTAGCATTTTATAGTTATCTCTGTTATATCCTAAATTTGGATGATTAAAAAATAACATTCAGAATGCACACTGCAAAATTATCATTCAATTGCAAATTGTACTGAAAATTGCTTTATTCCCTAAGAGACTTTTAAGTGATTTGTTCTAATAATAATCTTGTTATCATGTGCTGTTTTTGCTGGGCTACAGTTTCTAGATATAATAATAAAATTGCAAATGAAAAATGTTTATACAAGAAAGTGTTCAATGCTATTATAGGAGAGCAGGTATAAAACTTAAAAATATTATAATTATGAACACTAAAAGTTTTTTACATTGAGTTTCATGTGTTAGCACAATCATCAGATAGAAATGTCATATATATATATATATATATATATATATAATATGTTGTTCTGGTTCCAACGGTAGAAAATTCAATATTTTATAAAAAAAGAAGGTCCGCAAAATGTATTTTGTTCTCAGAAAAAAATTTTTTATTCTTTTTGTTTTACATATGCAACACAGGTTTCAGATCTTCTGGTATCTTCTTCAGGCTTTGATTGATAATATGAAAATGAATTTTTACATGCATGTGTATATATATATATATATATATACACATGAGTATTTCACTCCCTCTTCCTGTTTTTGTGCGAGTGGAAAGGAATTTCATTTTTAACATTAGTCTTTTAAACAGGTGTTTTTGTTTTTTGGGTGGTTTGTTAATAAATTCATTAGCTGAATTTTTAACTTTTTTATTACTTTATATATATGAAAAATGAATGGAAAGTGAATCCGACAGTGTGAAATAAATATTTTAGAAAAAACAAACACATGATGTTAAAATTCGCTGACAGAAATCTGTTTCGACCCTTTATTGAAGTGGTCTTCATCAAGAGTGAGTTGTATATGATAGAGAGAACGGTGTGAGTGGACCGTTATAAGACGAAAGTGGTGCAGATGAAATGTTCAATGTGTGTATGTGTGTGTGTGTGTGTGGAGGCACATAGTGTAATGGTCATCATTGTAGGAAATGGATACTGTGAGATGAATTCAAATCCTGGATGATGCTGTTTAAATTTTACATAGCGCAAATACTCTTAGGAAAGGTATGTATCCAACTATTCTCCCTATTGGTATGAGTAAATAATAGGACAGACTTGGCTCTTTAAGCTTGGTTAGTCAACTGAATTCAAGCTTGTAAAAACCTACTCATGCAGAGAGGTTGGTATGCATGTGTGTGTGTGTGTGTGTATATATATATATATATATATTATATACACACACACACAGAGAATCAATCAGAATTTTATATATATATATATATATATATATATATATAGGGGACTTTAACTGAACTTTCACTGCTTAGCATAAGGCATTACTTGGCTGTTATTTACAGGCTTGAGTTCTCTGGTGATCGTAAACATACATCTATGGATGTATGTATTTATCAGTTAAATGTTTGCCTCTTACTGACAGTTACCAATGGCCGAGACAGTAAGGAGCCAGACTTATAAAAATTCAGTTGGTTAGAGGTAGCTGTTGAGTCTAGCCACACTGATGAGATGTAAACATCGAAACACAGTGTCTGTGGATGACTATATATATATATATATATATATATATATATATATATATATATATATATATAATGTTTGTGATATGGCTATTTTCAGCCAACAATATTTGGGAGAATATGTGCTTAATTGAAGTCGAACCTAATTTTTTTGAAAGTTAATTCATTAATAATTAATTAGGCGGGATTTAACTATTTAAATGTAAGGCTAAACAAATCGAGAAAAATCAATCTCTGTATGTACATTTCGGCCTATTAGGCCTCATCAGCAGAGCTATAGAGACCGCCTCGTGTGTGATTCGAAACCTGTCTGTCAAATTAACAAGCAAGCGTCTTACCTCCACACCAAACGGACTTAGCAAGATTTTCTTCACTTTGTTAAGTAGTAGTATTTATATTCCTCTTAAGTGATCTCACTTAAGCATGTTTACATGTTACAGCATGCACACTAGCCAACTGCCCAATACGAGATCCAAATATATGTCACAAAACTTACACCGTTTATCGTTTAACCTGCTCTAAATGTCTTAATTTTTATATAGGAAGTACAATCAGACCCCTCCATATTAGGATTAAAGAACATATCCATAAACGTGCATCCTCATTCTATAAACATTTAATCAGATGCAAAAATAAGGACAATAATTTTTATATTAAAATAGAGACAATAACACGCAATGTTGATAATCTCAGAATTAGAGAAGGTTTATTAATAGCTAAGTTACACCCTCACATAAACAGTAGATTAGAAGTAAACACCGAATATATAATTAATTAACATACACATTCCATAAATACATATATATATGAAAAAAGAAAGAATGAAATTGAAATTGATTGAACAACAGAATCACATCTCTTCCGTGTGGTGTTCTAACAACCCATGCGACACGTGTTTATAACGTCCAAAACAAAAAACACACAAGACCACGTCCATTTCAAAAACAGTCTCTGAAGATGAAGATACTTCGAAATTGATCAGACATTGGACACTATTTTATTTTATTTTATACACATTGTAATTGCCTTCAAAATATAAATAATATATATATATATACACTAGGACATATACACAAACACACAACTAAACTAAACCTAACCAAATGCACACATGCACACATACACACACAACAACGACAAAAACTTTACTACACAAATGTATAAACCACAAAATAAAATATAAAGAACATAAACAAACACATACATGTATACATAAGAAAATTCAAACTATATAATGCAACATATAGATACGCATATATATATATATATATGTGTGTACAAACTAAATAATGTAAAGGACACACACCAACCTTATTTTAAATACAATTAAATTTAATTCTTCGTTCAAAATTCAACTCCTAAGTATATATATATATATATATATATATATATATATATACACACACCAAATACAACCATGTACATGAGCACACGCACACACAAAAAGTAAACATAAGCACATATACATAGACACACACATACACACACCCAAAAAGTATAAACTTAAGTAGAAAAATACAGAAATTCTCTAGAACAAAAAATAAATTTCAAACACACACACCTAACATATCAAATGAACATCTGATGAACTATAAAAGAGTAATAAAAGCTCAGTTAATGAATTTATTACCAAGCCACCCAGAAAACAAACCACCTGTTTAAAAGACTAATGTTAAAAATGAAATTCCTTTATATTCCACTCCCACCAAACAGGAAGCGGGAAGTGAAATACTCATGTACATATATATATACAAGCATGTAAGAATTCATTTTCATATTATCAATCAAATCCTGAAGAAGATACCAGAAGATCTGAAACACGTGTTGCATATGTAAGATAAAAAGAATTAAAAAATTTTTTCTGAAAACAATACATTTTGTGGACCTTCTTTTTTATAAAATATTGAATTTTCTCCCGTTGGAACCAGAACAACATTTATATATATATATATATATATATATATATATATATATATATATATATATATACATACACACACACACACACACACACACACACACACACACACACACACATGCACAGACATAACCAAAATTTTAGTAATCTATAACTATATGACATAATTGTCATCATCAATAATTACAATAGATCAATATAAAGTTCCTTTTCCAATTAGTCACTGATAAAATTCTGTAATTTTTGATAAAGAGAAAGCAGAGAGATCTGAATTGATATCTTCCTTATTATTGAATAACTTGGTACGAAGAAGAAAATGTTAGAATGATCAAAACCATTGATACCAAAAGAAGGTGCTAAGTCTGATGAGTACGGACGATGAGGTAAAACTTTCCAGAATTTCCTTCATGAATCGTTTTTTGTCAAGTGAGTCTTTACTGTTGTCTAAAAGAAGGGCATTTACAGGGTTATGCACCACTGATATCCTTGAATCAATAATCATCTATCTTGGGTCAAAAGTCAAGGTTTGACCAAAAAGTACTAAGCCTAAAAGTTTAAATGTAGGATTTAGATGAAGATATGTGCAGAGTTGAGTAATGTATACATATATAAAGGGTAGTTGTGTGTGTGTGTCCAGAGGAAACTACAAAAATAA